>CM049861.1:12770606-13355606 GCA_027422415.1 Schizothorax lantsangensis | reverse complement strand
CTATACTCTCATTCCGGCGTAATAATCAAGGAACTTTGCTGCCATGGGTGCAGCAGGCGCAATGATATTACGCAGCGCCTGAAAGTAGTCCCTAGCTGGGGACTATCACTGCGCCTAGCTGGGGACTACTTTCAGGCGTTATAACATTATAATTTTAATGTTATTATTTTAATGTTTATGCAAACAAAAAGTGCATAATTTTGCTACTTTGTTTCTTTGGTTTTCGATATAAAACTGAAATGATTTCAGTTTGTGCGAGTACTTTTTGAACACTTCCAGCACATGATATTGTGATATTATTGATAACCATGATCATTTTGGTCACTATAATCATAATATAAAGTTTTCATACTGTTTCATCTAAACAGGTGACAGAAATGGAGAAAAAAACCTTGGGAAATCAGGCTTAATCGGGTGACCAGATCTCCTCAGGACTAAGTGAACACAATGTGATATTGATTGGGGTGGGAAAGGAAGAGTTGTAGTTTATCCAGCAGGTTGAAACATGAAGGTAGAGCTGACATTTTTTGTTAAGTTTGACCAGTTTAGTAGTAGTAGTCACCACCACCAATCTGCTGCGTTTAATCCTACCATACCTTCATATGATTGATTTTCTCTCCAAATTATTTCAACATGCAGGCTTAATTATTATTTACTGTAATTGCTGTGAATGTACCTTTGTATAGGAATTCCCTTTTTGTATAGAAAATCTTGTGGTTTTGCACTAGCTATATACATAACAGTGAAACTTTTAGTTATGCCACACTTTGTTTTACAGGCTGCAGTGCCGTGTTCAAATGAACAGTTTGACATGTAGCAATATAACTCTATAATACATTAACGTTTGCCCTATGACAAGGAAGTGCTATTCACTAAAACAAACACTCTGTCTGAACTGGATAAGCATATTGTGCAAGTTCTACACTGAATATATTACACTGACCGGCAGGGTTGTGCTGTCATCGGGTGTATCTGAGAGTGCAGTATATCCAGAACTGACACATTTCTCCAAAATAATTTGGAACAGAGATTTGTGAGATTTCACTACTTTTATCATCACTGCATTTTCACTGCTAATAAGGTAAGTAAAAAGAATGCTGTGTGAATAAATTAATAAATATTATTTTCCAATATAACATGTAAATATTACATATAAGGATTAAGAAACATATTGCACTCATGCCTTTTATTGCTGGAACATAATGTGATATGTAATTCTAAAGTGCAATTTTCAAATGTGTCATGTTTTTACTCTTTATTTATAAGCCAACTGTGTTTTAAAACATTACATCAGTTAACAAATAGCCTAATAGAATGTAACTTTTATAAACTGTTACAAATCTCTTCTGAGTAGTCATTTATTAGCCCACCTGTTATAGCAGACTAACACAGTCAGATGAAGTGGGGAACCGTATGTAACGCTAGTTGAGCAGCTACTCTTTCTGCCTGGGGTCTTGAGTTAGAAACAGATTACGTAATTATGTATTCCACAAAATGACCTCAACGAGTTGCACGTTTTAAGGAAGTGATAACTTCCGGAAAGACTTTTGTGGGAAATCCATTATGGTGAAAGTTCTTGCTGTCATTGTGACATTTTTGCAGTTGCTTTGTGTATCCAGTGCATAAATAAATAAATGTGAACTGTGTATTTCACCAAAATTATTTAAACATCCTTAAAAAGCTGATGTGAGTAATGAAGACTTGTTCTTTTTTCTTTATTTCTTTCTGTTTAAGTGTTTAAAGACAAAATTTTGTTAGGTTTATGCTTAAAATAATAAACGGTGTTCTTTTGTTACTTAAAAGAGCATGAAACAGAGCAAAGCAATGAATGTAAACAATACATGTGGAATGTTTTAATGGAAATTAATGCCAGTATCAATATAATCATAAACTTTAATTGAAATCTATTTTGAAAACTTTTCACAGTTGAACAGAATGGTTCAAAAGACGATGGTCTTTTTCTTCATGCTGATTGGATGGTCACAGACTTTTCCGTACCACAATGTTCCCACTGAGGATAATGTAATGAAAGATGCTGACAAGATAGAGAGAGAAAGAAGAGATGTTATGTCAAGTGTAAGCGTAAGTAAATTATGTAGTTTTACTGCTTCAAGTTAAACACATATGAAGTTACTGTGACATTTAACTGAAAGAAATGACATGTATATTTTCTCTTTAGGGTACTGATTTTACTCCACCAGTGTGCCGTGTGGTAAATGAGAGTTTGGACTGTTCTTCACCAGGTGGAAATGCAACCTGGGAAGTGAATTATATCATGTCAGATGGCGCTGGTTCAGGAATTGATCACCCCTCTCTTTCTGCCACTGACTCTTGTGAAGGCAACACCACCTTTTTTATCGAAATAAACGTGACTGTGGATGAAAATGGCTACAATGCAACCACTGTGAAATACACTGGTCCTTGCTGTTTCCAAAATGTGGAGATTTCTGTTGTGGACAAGGCAGGAAACAAGGCAATGTGCCCTTTCAATATCAAACGCCCTTTGACCACAATCAGCCCAATGACGGTCAGTCCCACGTCCAGCAGCTTCACCACAACCATCTCTCTTTGGTCAAGTTTAATACTGATGGCACTTAAATCTATGTTGCTTTAGCGTAGATGTGCACTTTCTCCACTTTATGGAAATATATTTTTTATTCTTTTTTCTCATTTATTTTTTCTCATGTATTTTCTATATTTATGTATCTGGAGCATTAGAAAATGCAGTCAAACTTATGAAAGTAAAAGTATGTATTATTTGGTCTATCTTTTATTGTACTTTATAAAGTGCTAAATAACTTAAAAAACATTTGTTTTAATTTAAGCTCATGTACTTCATTCATTCACTCATGTAAACATTCATTCATGCTCTTTATTTCAAGCAATTCTATTACAGTGCTCACTGTGGGGGAATTTATTTAAAAGACCACCCTGACTTGTGTGTAAGAGACACAGTTGTATCACTGTGTAAAAAAAAAAGTTGGGCAAACTTAAAATTTTAAGGCAACCAGCTTCAGCAGATTTTTGAGTTCTCTCAACTTATTGTTTTAAGTTTATACAGCAAAAAGTTGAGAAATTTCCTAAAAAATAAGTTGAGAAAACTCAAAAATCTGCTGAAGCTGGTTGCCTTAAACTTTTAAGTTGGCTCAACTTTTTTTTTCTCTCCTGACAAGTTTGCATATACATATACTGCAAGATATACATCTTTTTTTGTTGTTAACAACTGTTTATTGTTATTATTCTGGGAAAAGTAGTACACAACAAAAAGCAGCTGTACAAATTTAGAACCCACCCCCTGGTAGACTTAAAAGTAAATAAATAAAAATATATATATTTTTACAAAGATTTTAGAAAAGATGACACAACATAAAAAGCTGAATGCCATGAATTTACAGTTTTCACATTAGATCCATGTATACGAGAAGTTGAGAGTTCCATCGAGATAATGTCCAACAAATACACAGTCCAGGTTCGTCTGTCCATTGTGTGAGGAGGATTCCAACGATTAACTAGCAATTTTTTGCTGCTGTGAGAGCAGCTAACAGTAAACATCTTTGTTGGACGACAAGGTGAAGTCCCAAAAGTCATTCATGAACAAATGGCGCAGAGTCAAACATATCTCAGTACCCAACAAATATGATAGGTCCCGTGAGAACTGAGTCCAAAAAGGTGAGAGAGAGGGGCACTCCCCAAAAAAATGCAAAAACGGGCCTAAACCTCATTGGGAACAGAGATTACACTTAGGAGAAGACGACAGATTCATATAAAAACGTTTCATTGGAGTGAAGTACACCCTATGCAGCAATTTCCAATGAATCATTTGGTGATGAGGGTTTTTAGAAGACAATTTAAACATACCCCATACCTCATCCGAAAATAAAACATGCACATCCTCATTAAGATCCTTAGCCCAAACAGTTGTAATAGATAAAAGTTTGTATGAATGCTCAAGAAGAAAGAGATAGATGACTGAAGCAGAGGAGGGAGATTCCTCAGAAGTAAGGATTAGTTTGAGCAAAGGGTGAACGGGCAGTTGAGAGTTCCAAGGCACCCCATATGCCCGTAGGGCCGATCTAAAGCGCAAATGCATAAAAAGGGAGGTGCCTGGCAGATTACATTGAGTTTTGAGATTCTGGAAGGATTTTAAACCACTATCATCATAGATATCTCCCAGAGTGTTTATTTTATTATGAGTCCATTGCGGACAATGAAATGGAGTACTGCCTGACAAATAATTATTATTGTGGAAAATAGGCGAATGCCTTATGCATATTGTAACTAGTTGTGAACGTCTTTCAACATCCCTCCATGTGGAGAGGAGGTGGGTTACAATGGGACCAAACCAAGATTTACACTGCCTAAGCAGAACCCCCGAAAAAACAAGATGCTTCAATACAGATAAACAATAGATTCCTCAATTGCTCTCCAAGACACAGAAGCGTCAGGATCAAACCAAACTGATAAAGGACAGAGGGAAAAGGCTTGAGCATACAGTCTAAAATTAGGGAAAGAAAGACCTCCAAGATATACATCATTTTTAAAAATTAAGAGGAATCATAAACAAGCCCTTAATAACACCCTGTCTAGCGTGGCAGTAAATAGATGCACCATTCTCTTTCTGATGTACTTCACATGCTTGTGTTTCTTCTGACATAAATGACATTTGGACATTTTCATTGACGTGAACTTCATCCTTATTACAAATTCATATTCATTTCTCTGAAATTCAGCTCATCAGGTCTAAAATGTTCAAAAACTATTAAAACGAATACTCCTAATATGAAGGATTAAGGGACACACAATAAACCTTGCTCAGGAAAAAATCCTTAACATTTAAGGCATTAAGATACTCCTAAATAAGGCATTATGTTATAAACACTGTAGGAGTTCAATCACTACATAGAATAATCTTCAGTGCCTTTATAAGAAGTCCTAGTTCTCCTTGCTATGGCCAAGGTTCAAAAATATATGAACATGGATATCACAGTCATTTTTACACATGGTTTTATGATTCATCTAATTAAATCATTAAAAGCCTCTGACGTAAATCGCAAATCTAGTAAATTCCCACCATATTTAATATACATTTTCCCTCTTCACAATATTTCATCAGTCAAACAGCTATTCAAATAAGTCAAAATCAAACATTTGGATGTCATTAAATAACAAAAGCACCAGAGAAAGTGCTGTTCATTTGAATGAACGCTGCTAAACAGATTAAACACTGACAACATATTGAGCAAGATATGAAATAGGTTATGAATATTTATACCTCTGGGTGAGAGGGCTTAGGTGTGTCTGAGAGATTAGTTTTTATAGGGGTGACATAAACTGATTCAGAAAGGACAAGGATCTAAAAAATCTTCATCATTTATATCAGTAAGTAAAAAAACAGACAGGTGCTCTTTGTTGATTCATTAGTCAGTTATTCTCTGCTAAATACTGCAATTTATTAACATTTTGTATCCAATGGATGTGGAATGTGGAATAAATGTGGAATGTAAACTAAACTTAACCCAATTAATCCCAAATTTTTGATGTGTCATTAGTAACCCCTTGAAATAATCAATAATATTTTTTTTTTTAATGTATGGAAAAGTGTGTGTTTTATGGTTGGTCACAATTGTGACCGGTGGGATGATATTTATACTGAAATTAAATGATTTCTGCAGTCATCAAAATTCTTATATATCTCAGCCCAGTTATTAACCCATTTTAAACAGTTTCATCACATTCTATGGTTACTATTATACATTAAAAAAAACTTATACAACACTGAATAGGTATACTAAGATACAAAAAAAAATTAAAAATCAACATTATTATCCCACCGGTCACTATTGTTGCCATTAACATGTTTACTCATTCTATGTCCACACTCAACAAAACTAAATAATTATGAATTAATATATTAATATAGACACCTTAAAGATAATGTGTATCAAAATTCTTTGTCATATCTTTATGTTATCATACTTTACTAGCCTTTTGATTTGGAGCTTTGATGCAGCCATCATCATCTCAAGGTCCAAACAGTAAATAAACTGCTCTGGTCATGTGACAATTTGCTCTAAACATGTGAAACTGCACATATTTAATTGAGACCCTTTATTTTTTAGATATTAGCAGAAAATGCACTTAAAAACACCAGTCAGTAAAATTTCTAGAGCTTTATAAATGAAAACCTTCTTTACAATGATTTTACTCCACCTGTGTGTCGTGTCTTCAATGTGAGTGATTTGTCATTCATATGAATATAGGGATGAATTGAAAGTGACTTATATATTTATATTATTATAATATCATGACAGATGGAGATGGCTCAGGAATCAATCACATCAAAGTTTTTGCCAGTGGCCTCAAAGACAACACAAGGTTTGCATTCTGCCCTCACTGTCCTCTTTTTTGAAAACTAAAATATGGTCACTCTTATTTAAAGCACTTGATGTCAGTATTAAGTCAGTGATTTGGTGTATTGCATGGTACATGAAAATGTTGTTGCTTGCACTTTTTCATTGCTATTTTTTCTGCATTCATGTGGTTGCTATTCGTTGCTGTATCATTAGAGAATAAAAAAGTAGCAGTATGTATTTCTGTTTATTCTAAC
Organism: Schizothorax lantsangensis; assembly: GCA_027422415.1. NCBI lineage: Eukaryota > Metazoa > Chordata > Actinopteri > Cypriniformes > Cyprinidae > Schizothorax > Schizothorax lantsangensis. The sequence continues at coordinate 13,348,999 of CM049861.1, read as the reverse complement.
ATTTATTCGACTTCATAGACTGCTAAAAACACGTTTATGTTATTCAGATTACAGGGTCTAGTTGCCACAAACCATTCATTTGTTTTTGTCTAGAGCCACCAAGTGGCCAAATCCATCTAGTTTTTCTTTTCTTTATTATTATTATTATTTGTTTATTGATTTTAATATACATGAGAGAGTCATAAAACAAATATAACAATAGAAACATTCAGTAACAAAGGTCAAATACAGTAAAATAATAAAATAATAAGAGCAGCAGTATTTAAATATAATAAACTGATGGAAAATACAGTACAGATGCACTGAAGTTCAAATGTTTGAAGTCTTGGTTGATTATTTTGCTAAGTATGTTATGCCAAGCCTCTTTACAGATATAGAGTCAAGTGTCCTGTCCAATCCATAGCTTTTCTATGCATCTTCAGAATGATAGATTAAAGAGTTTCACATAAATTAATGAAATCCATGAGATTTGTGTTTGTGTTTATATTTTTTTATTTTAATTAATTAATTTTAATGTAATTTTCATACACAATTATTTATGAATAAAAAGAGTGAGAAGTGTGTGAAGTATAAAAAGCATAAATTAAACAGTTTGGCTTCAAAGATCTTACTGCACAGTGTGCTTTTAAACTCCAGGTCCAGCTAAATTGTGATTATAGTTTTATACTTCATCCTCAAACACCCTACACGTCTTGTCTGAAATACTAAAAGAATTCAACCATAGTTTTCCACATATGATGGCATTGTTAAAAGTCAAACAATAAACGACAGTTATCTATGATTTAAATATCTTGATAAACATTTTAAGAAACAAATTCAAAGAACCAGCCTAATTTGTTGCTTATAAATCAAGTTATCTTAAAAAAAACCGAGTTATATTGAAATAGCGAGAATCACACACAGTTTAATTTATTTTCATTCAGTGGAAACCTTGCCTGATCAACATGATCCTAATCAACTGTTAATGATTTATACTTTCCTCTGGTCCTGGCAATGTTTATCTAAAGCAAGTGCATGCTTTCTAAGTTCATTTAGAGAGATCTTATATTGACTTATGTGATAAAGATGTGATACAATGTGTTTGTCCTATGTGAATTTATTCAGCTAACAAAAAACAGTAACAATGTAATTCATACATACCATAGGTACCTGGCATTTTCTGAATTAAAATTAATATTGATTTATTTATTTTTGGGGGGTGCATAAAAGATTAAAAATGTCAAGGTGATGCAAATTTACTGATATCATAATGAAGGAATTTTTTTCATATAAAATAATGAAAAGCTTCCATATTTGATTACCAATTTACTAAATGCTTTTAAATTCAGCTGATCAGTTTTAAAATGTTCAAAAAATTCTAAATGAATGCAAAGGACAGTGACAGACAATAAAACTTAAACGTTCCTCACATTTAACACATTAAGATACAGCTAAATATCACATTATAAAACACTAATCTCTAATAAAATATTTTGGTTTTCTTTCTTCTTAGTTTTTGATAAATGCTGAGGAAATATATCACTTAACTTTCATCTAGCAGTACTGAACTATAAGTGGTAATCTGCACTTATCAGAAGCTATTTCTATCTAATATAATGCCAAGGTTTAGTGACCTAAACACCAAAACTAAACTTTAGAGTTGACATCGCTGAACCTGCTGAAGGTCCTAATGTATTTAGTTTGTTTCAGTGAGGTTAAATAGCATTTATGTTTATTTCTTATAGACATATTTAGCATTATCCATACAGCCTGGAAGTCATTAAATAACAAAAGCACCAGAAGAAGTGCTATTCATTGGCATGAACATGGAGTCCGGTTAAACATTGATAACAAATTCAATTTTGATTTGAAAGTTCAGTATTGTGCAAGTTATATTCCACGGACCAAATGTAACACTGTAAATTTGTGAGTGTGTCAGAGACAGAACCGAAACATCTCAACAAAATAATTCAGATAGAACAAAGACCTGAGATTTCACTACTTTCCACTGAAGGATTCATCACAACAGTAAGTAAAAAATAATCAACAATTATTTTTACTGAAGTACTCCAATGCAACTTGATGACTTGTAAATATTAATGAACATATTATAGGCCTACTGATGCCTTTTTGATTTTGCTACTAGAATAGTGTGCATCTCATATATATACAGTATATATATATATATATATATATATTATATAGCCTAAAGGCCTATATTTTATTTGATAACTTCACTTAAGGTCTGAAATCACAAATTTAATAGAAAATAACTTTTAGAAACATATATTAAGACAAAGATGTCTTCTGAACTGTGATTTATCACATCTCTAAAACAAGCTAAATTAACTTGAATTTAAAAAAGAGCATTAAAATGTTTTCAGAAAATATATTGAATTATGTTTTTTATTGTTGTAAACCTAAATCTACTCTTAATTCAAGATATATTCTTTGAAAACAAAGCTTAATCTTATTTAAAAAATTGAGTTATCTTATATAAAAGATCTTAAGATGTTTTACTGGAAAAGTTACAACATAAATGTGGAATGTTTTAATGGAAATGAATTCTCCCATCAAAAATGCATAAACTTTAATCATACTTTTTTATTATTTTAAACTCTTCACAGTTGATCGAAATGGTTCAGATCACAAAGACAATAGTCTTTCTCTGCATGCTGATTGGATGGTCACAGACTTTTCCACAACGTGATGTTGTCAGTGAGAATGAAGCAATGAAAGATGCTGACATGGTAAAGAGAGAAAGACAAGATGTTACACTGAATGTAAGTACAACATCTGTGTGTTGTAGGTGTACTGTAAACAGTTTAAAAATGAGCAATTCAACTTTTCCTAGTCCAGTTACCTGTTAATAGTCTCTACAGCTTTACCTCTCAAAGTTAAGCAGTTACTATGGTATTTAATTGAAAGAAATGTTGTTTCTTTTCTTTTCAGGTAAAAGATTTTACTCCACCAGTGTGTCGTGTGGTAAATGAGAGTTCAGACTGTCTTTCGTCATGTGGGAATACAATCTTGGAAGTGACTTATATTATGTCAGATGGCAACGGTTCAGGAATTGATCACACCCAAATGAAGTCTTTTGGTGCGGGGTTTAGCAACATAACTCAATATGATGGTCTAGATGAAAATGGCTACAATGCAACACTTTTGCATTATTCTGGCATCTGCTGCCTTGAAGATTTGGAAGTTGCTGCAGTGGACAAGGCAGGAAACAAGGGGAAGTGTCCTGTAGTTGTCAAACGTGTTACGATCACAGCCAATCAGACAATATATTTTTAGTACAGTTAAAGTACTCGATGTTAATGACTCGGTGTATTGAAAGGTACATGAAAAAATGATTGCAAGGTTCATTTAAAGCAAGTGCATGGTAACTAAATTCCACAGAGATCTTTTATTGACTTAAATATCATTGTGATAAGGATATGACATGTAAAGGTGATGCTAATTTCCTGATATAATTAAGGGAAAAAACACTCATTAAAAGATTTAAGAGTTTTTTTGTTTATTAATTCCTTTTAAATTCAATTTATAAGTTCTAACATGTTCAAAAATAATCTAAATGTGAATGCAAGTGTCCGGGTGACAAACAATAAACCTTCAATGTTGCTCAAGACAATTTGCATTTATAAGAAGCCCCATTTCTCCCTGGTGACCTGAATCAGCACAAATCTGTCGGTTTTGACACACTAGTTCTGAAGAGCAAACTCAATTTTGCTAAGTATTTACAAAATATATTAGCATTCCAATTCAGTCCACATGACGTCCACAAAAGATAATGCTTTCAACAAGTGAATAGTAGTCATTTAAAGTTAGAATTTAAACTGACACAAAAAACAAACACACCAAGTTTATCTGAAACATGCATAATACAAGTATACATGTTACATGTCCTTTGTTTAATAAATTGGTGAGAACTGTTTTGAAAACTTGAATTAAATTATTCAGAGAAGTCTGATGTTGAGATATTTGTCCAAAAATGATTGAATAATTCCAATGGTAGCCACCACAGTTAGAAAAAACAGGGCACACAACACCAAGTAAAACCCTGGCAACCTAGAAACAAAGGCAAAAACAGGCTGTAATGTGTTACGACTTGACTTTACAGAATAGGCCTATTAATTAACTTGTGTTTTGATTATCACCTTTTCTTGCTTTCATGAATATAGCCAGTAAAGTACATCTCTCTGCCCACAATATACAGAAGTCCTCCAAGAGCAGCAAGCACTGTGAACAGAGAAAAATGGGAAAACGGATTAAGATCTTTTTTATAAGCTATAAAACAATTCCTCTTTTTTTTTGTCCACCATAAATACTGCATTACTATATCATTGTTATAGAAATAATTATAGAAATATACTATTTAACATACCTTCATTGCAAAAGATGCCAGAGATCCACAATACCACCAAGAAAATGGAATACGACTCGACACTATTTTGGCTAAAGAAATAGTGGAAGGAAATATTTTTAGTATTTTATGATTTGTTTGTAGAGGTTTATTCAAGTTAGGATTAACCGTGAAAGCTTGCCAATCAAACTAGATTTTACTAAATCTAGATTTTGACATTACATATATGATTTTGATGAAAAGAGAGAGATGTGTGAAGTATGAGAGGCATCAATGATGCAGTTTGGCTTCAAAGATCTTACTGTGCACGAAATGTCCGTTCAAACTCAGGTGGACCAGTAACAGTGGGTGGCATAATTTTGTGTTTCATCCTTGACCACCCCACACGTCTTGCCTGAAATGCTAAAGAAATTCAACTACTGTCATTATTTGTTTTACCAGACTTAAATAAAAAGACTAATAATTATGTATCTGGTGTATGATTTTAAGTGTATTATTACCTTGATAATCATATACACATTTATAGAACCTTTCTGATTTATGACTTACTGAGTTATCTTGAAATAGCTCACTATGGCCCTAGAATCAAACATTATTTTAGTAAACCTTGACCTGATCTGATTTTGGCAGGGTTTATGAAAAACAAGAGGTCATAAGATAACAGGTCTTTTCAACATTTAAAATTGATCAAATTTATAAATGTATCAAATGTAACACGTTCGTTTAATCCTAAATAAAAAGCTTTTACAGCCTGATGCAACAGACAGTTAATTCTATAAATACATCAAACAGTTATTTAAAAAAGGATCAGTGTATTTAAGAAACCTATAAACTGATCAGAATAAACTATAATTTAGCATCAAGAATTGATAATCTTCAAAGACCCACATACTGTAGCAAATGCAAAAACTTTGCTGAATCTATAAGAAGAACCTTTATGAGAGTTTAAGATGTTTTAATACTACAGTGCAGTTGCAGAGCAGTGACTAAACGTTCGTAAGTTTTGATGTAGAAGATGCTCACCCAGATGGAGAGCAGACACTATCGAGACTGCTGCGAGGAGAACTGGCAGATCCGAAGTCATATTTGTGGGGATATAGTCAGATACAACTACTTTTTAGATAGCGTTTCGCAAAAAAAGTGTGAAATTAGGTCAGTATGTCCGCCTATATTGCAGATTACCTCCTGTGTTGGAGATCAGGAAGAACCGGTCTAAAGTTTACAGGGTGTGTAACATGTCATACTACGCATCGGATCGGATCACCGTCTATTCCGTCGTTCAAGTCAAATAACAGTACGAGTTGAGACTGATAGTCGCTTTATGTCTCGTGTGTTTTAGAACTTGGACTCCATAATAATACTTAGTTTCAACTAAATTTACAAATTTTACAAACTAACTTTTCAAGCAGTAACGTTAGTTCTTTTTGGGGAGCATATACTGTCCGATTCGTTAGAATCAGTTCACGACCGGTGTAGCAGCCGATTCTGTTCCTCCCCTTTACGCAACTAAACTACAATTCTTGCGTAGTTGCCTAGTTACCATATGTACGATCAGAACTAGCGTGCGCAAGAAGCGCAAATCGGCAAGTCAAATGGTTCAAAATACCGTCTTTAATCCGAAACTTGAAAATAGTTTTAAGAGGTTTTTCAACTTGAAATTTAATTCCGCTTATTTTTTCCAATCAAATTTATTACCGATTTCAATGTGATGCTTAAGGATTTGGCTATTCTGTTTTATACTGTCTTATACTTATTCATTTATGCTAATTATTATTTTTATTTTTTTATGATATGTCTTGCTGTTGTTGTATTTACGTGTGCACTGAAAGCTTAAAAAAATCCTGTGTGTGGTCTGTGCAAAACATAGGCCTACATTAAGATAAATATACAATGAACCATAAATGTTGTGTACAAATCAGAATCCTATGCACACATGAAAATTTTCATGGATACTGATTTTTTTTTTTCTTTCCTTCATTCAATAAATTACAAAGCTGATTAACAGACTCTGTGCCTTGATCAGTAAGAATTATCTTTGGTTCCCCAAACCTGTAAAATAAATTAATGCAGTGAGAGACAACTGCTTCAGATTTATTCAGAATATAGGATATTTTGTGTAATAGTCAACCAGGACACAAATGTACTCATTTCCATTGTTGGTCCTGGTGACTTGCCCCACGAAATGCATGGCATAAGGCTTGTCCACCTTAAAATGATTAAATGTAAAATTAAAATAGCAACATTAATACATTTACATTTTGTGACCTCATGACTTCCCTATCTCAAAACCCATGCACATCTGTGGACAACAAGCTTACATACACATAATGGGATGTACTTGGGCTCCTGCTTGATGGACAGTCTGCTAAACTGGCACTGGGCACACTGCAAAACCTGATGCTCAGAAATAAGCACATGAGAAATGCATTCCATAACATAATCAGTTTATATGTCTCACAGCAATGTTGAAAAGGAAAAAAATGAGTAGCCTATTTACCCATTTATCAATGTCCACCCCCATTCTGGGCCAGTAGAATCTAGCTGAAATGGCAAGCTTGGTTTTTTTGGTTCCACAATGTTCTAATTCTAAAATAAAAATTGGCTGGGCTATTTTGTCCAGCAACCACTTTTTTCCACTTTTAACTTTAAATGTTTTTTTTTTGAGGAGATGTGATAAAGTTTGCCATCTATTGAAATAGCTTTATTGTTAAAATCTAAACAAATAACCTGCAATGAGGTTCTAAAGGCCCAGTTGAAGGAATAGGCCCATTTAAACTGAAATTGGAAAACAGGTTATTGTCAATGTGCTAGTTGCTTCAAGTCAGTTAGTTCCTTGACAAGCATTGACTTTTTGTTAGTATCAAGTCTTGGTGTATCACTATACCTCACTTCAGTATGAGAAAACTTGTCAGCGGAGTTATCACTTAAAGTAGTTTGCTTACCATCAACTTAGAAACTGGAGGAACATCTGCAAATGAAATATTTCTGCTCTTTTTTATGACAAATGGATAAGCACCTCGAGTTTTGTAATTTAGAATTTCCTCATAGGTTTGGATCCATTGCTTTCATATGCCACCAAGAGGTGACAACATTTTGTGGTCATCTCCCTAATTTATAGCTGAGCTATTTTGAATGATTGATGGATTGATTTATCTGGTGCACTCTGAGACTGTATGCCAATTACAATTACAACATTATGTTCCACACTTGCATCTTGTATGCAAGGCTTTCTTGTGAAAACAATAACGTTTGGATAAGTGTTCGGATTAAATATATTCCACTGTATCAGTAAGAAGCTAAACAGATTATTCAAATAGAATATTCATTAAAATGTATTGTTGCTCTATATGGAAACAGTAATAGCCTATGCCCTGAGTTTGGACGTCAGCACGGACAGATTACACTAATTTGCATAGGCAAAATTAAACTGCAAAAACTCGGACATAAGACAAAGACAAAGGAACAATTGCAAGATAAATAAAAAAAATCACAGAACATTAACTGGAGTGTGAGAATCATTTTACTATGCTGCAGTGTAGCAAGACATTTGTCCCTTTTTTCTTTCCGTACATCCAGGTGTGTTTTGGTGTATTTGTAGTTGCTGCAGTGTTGCCAAATCCACAGTAATTTTTCCCGCGGAATTGGGCTACTTTAGGGCAATGTTTGCTTAACAATTTGGTCGGGTTTATTATGCAGACCTGGCAACCTGCTAAACAGACACGCTTCGTCGAGAGGGAACTGGAATTCCAGAGGGGAACGTAATCGACTGCTACACCATTAAACTCAAGAATTAGTTTGGGATTTTTTTTTTGTTTGTTTTGTTTGTAGAAAGCATCGTGGTGACATTGTAAGAGTAGGGTTTCGTTGGCATCGGCGAAAAAAATGTACGTTTGGGATGGATTAACGAAATCCAAAGCAATGAAAACCATATTTTTTCCTCGGGTTCCCGATCGAAGTTTTGATGAAGACTCAAGCAAATCAGTGAATCATTTTTAACTGGTTGATAGAAGCGAATTGTCCGAGTGAACCGATTCGCTGAAATGATTCAGCTCCGGAGCACAGCGCTCTTGTGACGCTGGAAATCTGCGCTGATGATGTCAGCTCTGCGCGACTGAAGCTTCCGCGACAGCAGACTATTATACCTCTAATAAACAACAGAGGAAGCGCAATCATGGACAGCGATGATGACAACATGGAAGAAGTGGTGGAAGGTACGACATGCGTACACACAAACGTTGCATGAAGTTGTTTTTGTCGTCTTCTCGGCTGTCAGGCTGAACTTTTATGCTGTCTCATTCCGCCGAGGATTATCTTACAGACAGCGTTCCTCCGTACACAAGCTGTCAAGAGACCGAGGCCCTTAAACTCGGGACGGTTTAAATCCTCCAGGTGACAGCGAGTGTTATCTCGGCTTTTAGACTTGACTACAGTTCTATCTGAAGTCCCATGAACTGAGATAACATAAACGGAAAGAATAAACGTAACGTTAGTTAGACAATTGATTTCTCTTAAAATACCTTTCATTTTATTACATTCTCTGACACTTTGTATCATATATATATAATCTTTTTAGAAGTCTGTAAATGCCCTATATACTGTATAAGCTAGATTCGTGTTTGGATGAACATAATAGTGTTGTTGAAGCCACGTGGTTAAAAAAGTGGGGTGTTGACACAAAAGTTGCAAGTTCAGCTTTAAAGCTTGATCCAAAACTGCAGATGCACGTAGTTCTCAGCTCTGGACTATCACCATTAAACCCAGCACTTAGTGTCCCTTAATTAGCTGACTGTTGCTTTGTATTAAATATTTTTGCTAAATGTCAAGTATCTAACTGAAGTGATTTTATCAACCTGTTCCATTTCAAATTAGTGTCATTGTTTGGCATGCAGTGCATTTGTTATTTATCAATCTATTATTTAGCTTATCTCTGATTACAATTTCATGACTTTTTAGGACCACTGGATGAGGATGACCAACCTCATGGCTTTTGCACTGTGACTTACTCCTCCAGCGACAGATTTGAGGGACACTTTGTTCACGGGGAGAAAAATGGAAAAGGAAAGTTCTTCTTTTTTGATGGCAGGTATGAAACTTTGTTGATTTGAAACTTTATGTTGAAACTTATGTATGAAACTTTGTTGATTGATCTATTATTGATTTCTAGCATATGATTTAATAATAGAATATTAGTCACTGTTGATCAGACTCTCAGATTTCATTATTTAAATCACGACAACTCTCTAAATAGTTTTATTGTTTCATTCATAAGGATGTATTGCAAGTAGGATTGGTCTTGGCGGACTAGATCTGCTATGCTGCTGCTGACATTAGGGAAAGATTACGGTTGAAACATGCTCTGAATTATAGGGATTAGGATACATGCTGTTGCCAGGTAAACTAGGGAAAACCCCAGTAGCACATCTAGACATGTGGTGCTGGGGAGGAGGGAGGATAACGAAAATTCCAATGGCCTACAGATCTGTACCATCTATGGAAATAAATAAGGTGTAGATGCGGAAAGTGGATGCTGATTGATACAATGGCTGCGCTGCTCAGAAGAATTTCATGATTGAACTATATTCAGAATCATATCACTGAGTCGCTGTCATTCAAATGCACATGCAGACACATGTATCGTCACCAGCAGTCTTAGATCTAATTAACTTGCATATTTTCCTTCTCCACAGTTTGTTTGCTTCTTTTTGGGGTCTAATTTTATAATCTTACATATATTAAAAAGCCTTATTTGGATTATTTTGATAATAGTGGACAAAGGTAATTATATTTCACCCAAAATCACCTGTTTTTTCCTTTATAGTACGCTGGAGGGTTTCTATGTGGATGATGCTTTGCAGGGCCAGGGTATTTATACTTATGAGGATGGGGGAGCATTACATGGGACTTATGTAGAAGGCGAGCTCAATGGACCTGCTCAAGAGTTCAATCCAGAAGGTCAACTGGTCTTCAGGGGCCAGTACAAGGACAACATTCGTTATGGCATGTGCTGGGTCTACTACCCGGTATGTTGTGCCCAACATCAAGCACTTTAAATCACAAATTAAACTCTTATCGACAGCATTATAATGTATTGAACTGGGATCAGTCTATTTAAAAGTTCCAGGTTTATGTGTATGTAAGTTTTCTTTTTTTCTCTACCATCTAAAGGATGGCGCCTGCGTGGTTGGGGAAGTGAATGAAGATGGAGAGATGACAGGAAAGTCGGCGGCTTATGTTTATCCTAATGGGCGTACGGCTCTATATGGCTCCTTTGTTGATGGAGAACTGATTGAGGCCCGACTTGCCACTCTTACCACCCAAGAGAACGGCAGACCACACTTCACTGTTGATCCAGATAGTTAGTTTATTTTTATTTTTATTTTTCTCTTTTATTTACAAGACCTCATTTAAAGCTATTTAAAAAGCCAAATATGATCAGTAAAAGTTAATCTTGGTATAAAATTTGTTGTAGGTTAATCTTTAAATTTTTTTAACTCTTTTGTAGGTCCTGTTTACTGCTACGATAAATCCACCTCGTCATGTATCGCTGGTCATAAACTGCTGCCCGACCCCTACGAAAGTCAACGGTTGGTGCAAGCTGTGATCAACCATGTAAACCTCAATCTATCAAATCTCGTTTTGAACAGAAAACAAAGTGATGTACCAGTTCCAGTGATGTACTGTCTTGTCATTTCATTGGGGAGATTCTGCTGGTTCTCTAGGCATAATACAGTATTTGAATCATGTCAACATCTTGTTGATTCAACCTGAAAGATGGTCTTTTGGTTTAACAGTGTGTATGTTGGACAGTCACTTATTTCTGGAGCTGGAGAAGGGCTATTTGCAAAAACTGAGGCTGAGGCTAACACAGTGATGGCTTTTTATAACGGTGTCCGCATTACACATACAGAGGTTTGTCTGCTTGCATTTTACATTATTCAGGGCTAGAATGTAATGCTTTTAAAAATATTAAAGGATGCATGGTGTGTTAAAGTGTTTTTTTTTTTTTATTTTTTTATCTTTTTATATTAAATTTAACAGGTGGATAGTCGTGACTGGTCCCTGAATGGGAACACTATTTCATTGGATGAGGACACTGTGATTGATGTTCCAGAACCTTTCAATCTGACGGAGAATTATTGTGCAACTCTAGGCCACAAAGCCAATCACTCCTTCACTCCCAATTGCAAATATGATCCGTGAGTGTTAATGTTCATTTTAGTAATATACAGAGATGTAGTGCTTTTGTTTCCTATATTAAATTGAGTAGCATTTTGTTAGATATTTAAATATAAACAAATCTTATTGTTGGACAATAATGGGTTAGTCATGTAACAGCTGTTTTCACCTGTCAAGGTACATCCATCCTCGTTTGGGGCAAATAAAATGCATCCGAACAATCCGTGCTGTGGAAAAAGATGAAGAACTCACTGTTGCTTATGGTTATGACCATGAGCCATCAGGGACGTCTGGTCCAGAGGCACCAGAATGGTACACAAAGCAATTGCTGGAGTTTCAGCAGATGGAGTCTGGAAAAGGTGCTGATGAGACCTGCTAAGACCTCACCAACGCTGTCTGAAAAAAAACATGATCTCCCATCCCAGCCTATAACTACCACCAGAAACTCTATCTTTGTTCTTTGACCTTCTTGCAGCTAACACTAATAAGTAATCACTCTTCTGAACTGATTTCTGGCATCCTCATCGGTTTACAAGGACTGTAACTGTGAAATCCTCGCTCAGATCACTGAGCAAGCTGCAAAATTCTATGGTTCTACAATGTGGAAGGACTAGTATGTGTGTCAGTTGGTGACTGATTTGGTTGCACTACAAGAATACAGAGACTGAAAAAGAGCAAGTGATTTAAAGGCATCTTGACTGAAATCCATGGAGTGGAGTTTGAAAGTTTTAAAGACCGATTTCACGATTACTGGAGGTATATGACCTCTTTACCACAACTTGTGATAACTATGCAGTATTAAACCAGTATAGTGTCTTTTGCTGCTCCGCTCATGTTTCCCCTGAGAACTGAAAATATAGATATTTTTTATGTTGGTATTACCAATAATTATTCTTGTAAAGCAATTTGTTCTGTCTCCTTTTGCATGTGCGAACAGTTACAGTTACAGTTACGTTTACATAGGCTCTAGCAGTCTCGAAATACAGTATTACACAGACAAAGCTGTTATTTATGTGATATTTTTTTCAAGAAAAAACTATGAAAAATTGACACCATTAAAAGAAAGTTAAGCAAGTTGAACTGTATGTGTGGGGAAAAGACTGAACAGAATGTACAGAATTTGAGAATAAGGCACAAAGTTAAGAGAAATCTTTCTACTGAACTGAACTGAACTTCAGCCTTTGATATGCAAAAGCCATCAACAAAGATTTATCAATAAAAACTCCAGCATAGAGCACAATTTGACTCATTTTTTCAGTGTTCTCAGCTATAATATTATTAATAAAATGTGGAAAATATGAATCAGGTTTTCTTTAAGCTAAAATGGAGGAATATTCAATGCCCAAGTAATTAGGTCGACACTGTAAATATCCACACTGTGGGGGCGTGGTCATCGTGCTGCACCTGCGCGCGCGCCAGGTAAATGAGTGACTCGCTGGGTTTCACCGCTTGCTTCCAAACAAAAGCGGTCCGGAAGTGATAAGGAAAAACGGCACAGGTAAATACTACATTTATTCTAATCTATAGGATTTATACACCACTTTATACATATTAAGTCGGGCGTAGAATTGTTTAAGCATAGCGTTTAGTAAAAATTAAGTTAGTAAAGTCGTTTTGTAGTTTCAGAATCAACGCACAAACGTGGAAAGTCGTCGTGACGGTTTCAAGTCATTAGACGTTTGATAAAGGATCCACCGGTCGGAGACAAAATAGTGAAGGATTTATCTCTTTTAAATGATATATATGAACGTGAAACACATGACCTCTTCTCTCCCCGCTGAAGGCCTGAGATGGACCGTTACAGGTATTTCATCTTCAATCAGAAGAGTGTGGTGGTCCTCGGCATCCTTCAGGTGGCGTGCGCGGGGCTGTGCGTGGTTTGCGGATTCATGGATGCAGTCTTCCGCAAGAGCACTACTCTGAGTGAAACTAGAGCTCCACTCTGGGCTGGACTGGTGAGAAAACTTAAAGCTGACCATTTATTTACTTTAATATGACTTAACGTAGTTATAGTTCCCACGTTAATCTATAATGCACCATCCCAGTTTTTCAGTATAGTGTAGCAAACTGGGACAGAGTCAAAGTCACATAAAAAAAGTTATGTTAGGAAAAATAGAATTAGCTTTTGTATCCCATATTAAAACACATTTTGCTATTTTATCATGTTTACTGTAAATGTTTCTCACTGTTGTAATGTGGTTTAGGATGAACTTATTAATGCTGATTTTTAGTAATAGAAGATTATACACATGATGAAGAAGTTTAGGCCTGGGTATCCCACTTGACTTGTATTCACCCTCTTGTGGCATGTGTCTGCTCTAAGAGACTGATTCTACAGGGCCCCAAACAGGACTGGTGATGAAACAAAATGAGATGTTAGGAAAAATGCTTTTGCGTTCTCTCTGTAAAAAGGTATTGCATTCCCCCGAGAAACTTTGCATTCTCTTGCAAAATCTCTGAAATAAAGTTTTTTTCTCATATTTCCTTCACAAAGGTTTGCGAGCAAACCTGAAGTTTCTTAGGGGAATGCAAAAGTTTTGTGAGAAAATACAAAAGCATTTAAATGTAATTTTTTCCCTTCCATCTCATTTTATTAACCATCACCCTTGAGATGCTCAATGTGATTCTATAAAGCTTATTTCACTTTTTCCTCCTCTTTTAGATTATGGCTGCCCCTGGTGTACTTGCCCTCTTTGCATCCCAGAAGAAAAACCCAATTTTGGTAATTTCTTTTCCGTCTAATCCACAGTATTTCTCCTGACGGTTGTCTCTTTCTACCTGTTGATATTAACATGTTCTCATTAATACGTTTAGGTAAACGTCATGATCGCATCATCTGTGATGTCAGTTTTTGCTGTTGTGATCGTCTTCGTTTATGCTTGCGTCACTCTCAGTTATGGAGAAGAGGATGATGAGATCTTCCATAACCATCCTATCCCTGAAGTGGTACAGTCACACCAGATCATGTTTACTCTCCCATATGTTAAACACTCAGCTTAAAACATACAAATGGTTGATAAAGCTGTGTCTTGTGTAGAGGTTCGTGCTCAGCCGGATGGTGAAAGGAGCAAACGGCACCCTTCTGGTGGCCTGCGTGGGGTCTTTGCTCTTTTCTTCTCTCATTGCTTATGTCGGCTGCCGCAGTCTGCCGCTTTGCGGCTGCTACGACTCTGCAAATGGCATGGTGGGTGAAACTTTATGTAAGACAAAGTGCAGCATTTTGAAGTTAGTATACAGTATGCAAGATTGAGCTGGTAATTACTGCATGGTTATGTATTTTACAGGAGTTTCTAGTTCCTCAGAATGACCCTGTTACTCCAACTGAACTTGTATGCACTTGGCAAGGTACGTGAGAGATGTGTTGTTTGAGTGGATTTGCACACTGAGACAAAATCATATTTCATAAGTCATCTGCTATATGAGCCACAATGTATGCCATTATGACGATGTTAGTGAGGATGTGGCAGACTGTAATGAGGTTTTATTTTGCCTCTTGCAGACGGAGATGAGCGAATCTTTAACTCCCCCATGTCATTCATGGATCGCTGTCCTGAGCAGGAACAGCAAGACCTCTCCACGCTTCCACCGTATAGCAGACTAGCTTAGTAACTTATATCTGTTTTGTTTTTTGTTTTTAAATGTGTGTGTGCCTAGGGAAAATGAAATATTGGAAAGTATAGTTCATTAATTTTCTCCATAAAGTGAAAAATGTCCAGATTTCATCAAGCCTGCTTGTTTCAGATCAACTTAAATTTGTTTCTTGATGTTTAAGTTATCAGTACCATATTTTATACTATCTTTGCTTTTTTTTTTTTTTTTTTGTAAAAGCATGTGCCTTAGCTTTATACTTTTTACATGAATGACTATTTTTGCAAACATAAACCTGTATGTATATATTTTACAATAAACAATATATTACAAATTAAGTATATTATTTGCCTCTTTATGAATTTCCAAACCATTGCATTTCAATGGATGTTCATTCTATAATAACATACCAAGGGACAGTATCATTTTTGCAGTGTTATTACTTAAAATAAGTCTCAAGTCTAAACATTATTAAATTCCCATATGCAGTCTGTAATTAAACAAAGCAACACTAGTTAGCTGAAATTCAAAGATGTGGTACTTTATTTTTTTAGTAAAACACTGAAACAGTTAAAACCAAAACTGCAACAAGCATCGATCTCTTTTGCACTCCTTTGATTATAGTGGATTGATGGTTTGTTTATTTTCCCAAAACTATATCACTCAAACTAACTGACCAACATTGAAGGCATGAGTTGTATCAGACAAATGACTAGTAAAGATATGTTGTGCATGCTTGAGTTCTGGCATTGCAAGGTGCTATTTTATCAACTGCTGACCCTGATATCATAAATTGGCTCATACACTTTGGTTGCAATGATGCATATTTATCCCAGGAATAATAAACAATTACCTATAATAAAATTTAACACTTAAACATGTTAGAAATTAGAAATTTCAAGCTGTTTTTGTGGATTTGAGATCTGCTCATATTTTACATCATTAATTATGTTATTAATGTGTTAATGAAGACAGAAAAAAAACAAATTCTGAAGGACACTTAAAATGGTACATTGGGTGAAGCAAAAAAACAGTACAGACAACAGTGGAGAGAATCCAGACCAAGAGTATGTTTTTGTCAAGACCAGTTCAACATGAACCTACAAAAATCAGCAAAGCTCATGTTGTTTCTGGCAGATAGATTAGATATGAACCTTCTGTAAGCACCCAGAGTCAAAACGTTAAGCACAAATAGACAAGTCTTAGTGTGCATTCAACATGTTGCATTTAAATATTTAAGAGCCATCATTAACCGTGCACAACTAATTCCTCAACTAATCACATGCTCCCCTATTATTGTACCCGAACCAAACAACGCAATGCATCACCTAATCAGGCCCTTAACCAACCTACTTCAAAAAATTAACCAGAAATCATATGCAAAACATCTTTTTGGCAATTCCCCATAAAACAAATAAAGCATGTCATGCCTGAGCTTCTTTCATGCACTCCACAGGACCAGCTGTGGTTACATGAAGACATGAGTGAATATCCCCTGTAATGGATTGAACTCTGTTCTGCGTATCAGTGTGGGAAAGAAGATGGCTGAAGGGAAAAACAATTTAGTCATTAGCATATCTGTATATTTGTGCTGATAGATTACACACTGAAATATAGACTGATATCAGACCCTTTGTTCAGATTTATGCCATGCACAGAGCAGATTCCATGAATAATATGAGGTACTAATCTGCGATTATACAGTACAGATAATTTTCAATTTGCCTAACAAAGCAATACTACATACAAATCCTGACTGTAGACACTAAAGTAAATATTGTCAGCAAATTCTTGTCCCTTTTTTTTTGACATGATTCACAGGAAGGACTGGTTGTCATGCATAACCCAGATGTCTTTACAGTAGATTTTATTCAGATGAATGGCTGCCAGAAGAAAATAAATTGGCAATAAATAAAACACTGGCAGTGGACTAGGACTGGCTTTTTTTTTTTAGGAAAAAAAGGATATCAGCTTTATTTTACTTTTAAATTCATCTCACATTGTCTAAGATCTATTAGCAGCACTAATAAATAACCTGCGTTTAGTGCTTGTTCGTCGGTTTCTCTTTTCTCTCGAGAGAACTGACAACTTTCACAGGAAGTGTCTGCATGTGTGTGGGTGACATTGAATGAGAGAACAAACAACAAACACACAGACTAAACCAGATTCACCTTGGAGGCTGAAGTAATTTAACAGAACAGTTTATCTAGTTGTGGCAAAAATTTGTTTAAAAAATATGATGATAAAAGCAACATGTTATGCATACCTGCATAACTGGCTAAATCTAGTAGGCAAATGTAGTGCATGTTTGGCAGTGGCATATGATATAACTAGACAGGCTGACACATAATAGATGAAGCTTGTATATGTAAGGCAGATGGGCCTACATGCAACTGCTCAAAGCCTCTGGTTTGAGTGATGAAAGAATGTTTTTTCCCTTTAAAATAATGTCCAGATCAGATACAAAAAGAAATCTTTAGAATAGATGTTCTTGTGTCCTCAACCCTTCCCGGATAACACAAAAGCACCTCTGAATCTGCTTCTTTAAAAGGTGCTTCACCTTTGTCATCTCCATCCTGTAAGTGGTGACTCCTTCATTAGCTCCTCCAACATCCACAGCCCCAAGTTCCCCTGTCCTCCTCGTCCTGCCTCCTGAGAGTGACAGTATCTCCTGATCCACACGGTGGTTGGCTTAACATCAGTCGCTTCTGAGATTTCAGCTTGTGCGCTACCGTCATAAAAATGGCCTCCACGTGGTCACTATTATTCCGACCTCCTTCGTCGTTTCCGTAGGGGTTCTTGGCAGAGGTCTCGAACAGAGGCATTGAGTGTGCATCGGCGAACTGCTGCGCTAAGTCGGTACTTACCTGAGCGGCATGGCGCAGGTCGCATTTGTTGCCGACCAAGATTCTAGGCACCTCTTGACCCAAGGCATGCTGACGGCACTCCTCGATCCACGACGGAAGACTTCGGAAACTAGCGGCATTGGTGACATCGTAGACAAACACCACAGCGTGGACATTACGGTAGTAGTGCTGCACCATACTCTTTCGGAAGCGCTCCTGGCCTGCAGTGTCCCATAACTGGACCTGGTAGAGGGGAAAAAGGGAACGCTATTAGCTGTCAACTTGTATCATATCATGCATAGGCCTATTTGTCCTTTTAAATGATAGTTCACCCAAAAATTTTAATTCTGTCTCTAAGTACTCACTCTCATGTCGTTCCGAATCCGTAAAACCTTCGTTCATCTTCGGAACACAAATTAAGATATTTTTTATGAAATCTGAGAGCTTTCTGACCCTGCATAGACAGCAATGAAACTGAAATGTTCCCAGGTCCAGAAACGTATACTCTCCACAATGGCGGCGACGGGATAAGGAGGAGAAGAATTGTTGGTAACACTTTAGAATAGGGAACACTTATTCACTATTAACTACGACTTTTCCCTCAATAAATTCCTAATTTGCTGCTTATTAATAGTTAGTAAGGTAGTTGTTAAGTTTAGGTATTGGGTAGGATTAGGGATGTAGAATAAGGTTGTGTAGAATAAGGCATTAACATGTGCTTAATTACTACTAATAAATGGCTAATATTCTAGTAATATGCATGCTAATAAGCAACTAGTTAAGAGACCCTAAAATAAAGTGTTACCGAATTGTTGAATAAAGTCATTATTTTTGTTTTCTTTGCACACAAAAAGTATTCTCATAGCTTCGTAAAATTACAGTTGAACCCCTGATGTCACATGGACTATTGTACCGATGTCCTTGCTACGTTTATGGACCTGGGAACATTTCAGTTGTATTGCTGTCTATACAGGGCCAGAGAGCTCTCGGATTTCATCAAAAAAATCTTAATTTGTGTTCTGAAGATGAACAAAGTTCTTACAGGTTTGGAACGACATGAGGGTGAGTAAATAATGACAGAATTTTCATTTTTGGGTGAACTATCCCTTTAAAATTGCAGGAGAATGCAGTTCATGCATAAATGACAAACACAGGTAGGTATTATATACTTTAGAAAGTGTGGGTCATGTGCATGAGAGTTTTGGGAAATTTACATTTAGATACTAATTTACATACTAAGGCTATTATGACCAATGCAATGGTGTACCTCCAATGCATAGACAGTCTTAATAAATCAATACATCTAACCCTGCATTACATCGGCCATCTCATCAACCTTATAAAGCCTACTGTAGATGTAGATTGTAAAACAATGTAGAACAACATACACAATGTAGTACATGCATTCTGTCCTCTGACTGATAGTTTATATTTTATAAGTATTCTGCTATATTGTTATATAACATTACTGATTTAATTATTTATATTATGCTATCAGATTTTCATCTTACTTTTTAGCCATATAAATAACTACATCTACCCAACTACACATTTTAATAAAATCATACTCTATGGGCCATAAAATTATAAAATATGGTACAAAACATAAAACACACAAACTTTTTTATTTACATTATATCTAAAGGTTCAATAAACGAATCTATTTTAAAAGACTCTTGACTAATAATTCATGTGTCAGGCTTTACAGGATTACATTAACACATATCGAGTCAATTTGCAAAATAACTTGAAATCAGAAGCATCCTCACCTTGATTTTCTCGCCGTCTATTTCAATAACCTTCTCCCGAAAATCCACCCCGATAGTGGCCTCAGTCTTGTCTGGAAACTTGCCTGCACAGAATCTATAGGTGAGGCAAGTCTTGCCAACTCCAGAGTCTCCTATCACGATGATCTTAAAGATTCGAGTCCGTGGAGGAGGCAGCGAAGAGCTGGTCAAAGATGAGCTAAACTCAAAGGAGGACTCGATATCTGCCATGCTGTCTTCCTATAGACAAACAAGTGCCTCACAGAATGGCACAGTGCAAATGTACTGATGCTAACGGGTCAAATAAATAATTCAAACGCAGGCTTAGTTTAACCTTCAGCCCTTCACCTCAACCTTCATGTGCAAAACTTAGAGATTCAAACGTTGGGGACTGTATTTGACGTATTGACCGGTAAACTCCGCATTTTGCTGATGCATTCCTGGCGGAGTCTTCTTACAGTGTTTGGGTCTGCAGCCACGTACGACGTTGACATAACTGTAATCTCGCGAG
This sequence comes from Schizothorax lantsangensis, assembly GCA_027422415.1. Taxonomy (NCBI): domain Eukaryota; kingdom Metazoa; phylum Chordata; class Actinopteri; order Cypriniformes; family Cyprinidae; genus Schizothorax; species Schizothorax lantsangensis. The sequence continues at coordinate 13,328,767 of CM049861.1, read as the reverse complement.
AAGTCACATAATACTGAGAGCGTTTTGTGTGGTACTACTTCCACACAATACACACAAAAGAGCATAACAAAACTGAAACTTACCACTGTAAACAGCACACAAAACACACACACAAACTAAATAAATATGGAAGTTATTCTATTATATTCTACTGTAATATATGTATGTATTATAAAAGGGGGGGGGGGGTAGTTTTTACTTCTTTGCAGTGACTTGATATATCTTCTTTTAACATTGCAGGAGAATTGCACTAAAAAGATTTAGTCGAGTTTGTTTACTGATTCGTTCCCTTAAAAGCTTTGTTAAAAACACCGATTCGTTCACGAAAGAAACCTCACAAATCATGTGTGGCTAAAAGTAAACAGTGCAGTGAGACTTATCAAAGTCCAACTCTAGATTTACTGGACGACTGCAGAAAATGTTGGTAAGTTCTCATGATGAGTGAATGTTTTAAAACTAAAACACCCTAATTAAAATGTATATTTTCAGTACAATAGGCTATTTGTATGTATTTATATATGTAATTGTGTGTAGTAAATTGTAATGTGCAGAACTATGATGATTTGTTGTCAGTGTCAGGAAATCATGCAGGGTTAATGTGCTGATAAACAGGTACATCAAGGTGTTGAGCTGGAAACACCTCCCTCAGGACTTGAGAGAGAGTTTCACACTCTGTTTAACTCTGATGCTCTGCAATTTCTATCTGAACTCATCTCTACCTTCCAAGCGGAGGTTGACAAGGTACCTCTTCAACTTATAGTTTCTAATAGAATTTAACCCCATAATGCATATTAAAGAAACCCCAATTACTTATTTATGCTACTCTTAACCATGTTTGCTTGTTTATTTTTTGGATGAGCCTTCATCAAAAGATGTCTTTACTCTTTTGCAAGGTTTTGAATTTGCGAGTCCTCCGGAAAGTTCAGTTGGATCTGACTGGAGAGTTGCCAGGCTTTCTGAAGGACACAGCTCATATCCGAAATGATCCAAGCTGGAGAGTGAGCCCAGTTCCAGACCGATTGCACTGCAGACATGTGGACGTTGGTGACCTTTCACCCTGTGATACACAACGTCTTATAATGGGACTCAAATCTACTGCCCAAGGTTTACAGGTAGGACTTAGTAATGCAAATAAGATGACACTGAAGTTAGAACAGATACTAAATTGCACTGAATACAGAAAATATTGTATTTTTGTGTATACATTTGCATCAATATTCGTTTTGGCATCAACGAATTTGAAACTGAAAAAGCTGAATTCCTGGCTGTAATTGCATTATTGTTCTGTTCTGTTGTAGATTGATTTTGATGATGGCAACTGCCCAACATACCGCAATCAAATAAAGGGTATTTATAATGTTTATCAGGCTGTGCACAACCAGTTTCAGGGTGAGTCTTCTTGAGTCTAACTCCTGCTACTTGTTTTGTCTGAAATGTAGTGAATTAAATATTCTTTAACAAAAGAATCCCATCAGAGATGTATGGAAAGCATGCGTTAACAATCTGTCATATTCATCTTAAACAGATATACCACCCATTTCTCAGGCTCCAGTGCTGATGCTCCGTCCTCGAGCATGGAACATGGTGGAGCACAACATGATGGTATGGATCTGTAGTGAGCTTGTTTAATGGCACAGATGAGAACATTGGTGTCTTTGTTTGTTTGTCCAAACCATGTGTTGGTCTGTTTGAAATTGATTTAGTTTCACATTTCACCTTGTAATGATTTAATGATCTTTTGTAGGGTTTTAAAATTTTAATCACTTATAACCACTCCTTTAGAAAAGAAAATTGGATTTGTTAACATTTCCGCTGTTTCTCCTAGACAGCATTAAGTGTATAGAGAAAATGGATAATTTTGCTTGTTTCCTGCTTTAGATTGATCTTCTATGAAATAGTCCCAGTAACCGCACATGTGTCTCAGATAAAATTTCAAAAACGGCTGAAACTCGGATCTAAATTCAAGAGATTTCAGTGAAAGCCATTCATAATAAAAGTCTTCACATTCATGTTATAGCTCTGTACTCTTTATGTCAGTAAATGTCTCATTTGTGTCTGTTTATATTGCTCCAAATGGGGTTTTGGAGAAACATCTGATTCAGATTAAAACAAAAGATAACTCAGAAATCTCTTTAGCTGTAAATGAGCTAATCCTGCATAGTAAAATATCCTTTTTGGTAGTGTGAACTGTATGTGCACATATTTCTCTGTAGGTGAATGGTCGAGAGGTTCCAGGTCCATTGTTTGATTTTGGTCTGCTGATGTTTCATAATGCAAAACTACTTCTTCAAAACCAGAGTGGCCCTTTTTTCTACTTGTCCAAGGTCAGTGTCAGTTCACATCACTCTGTTTACCAGGACAGAACTTCAATGTAGAATCAAACATATTCTAGAAAATCTTCATGATATGTTGTGCAGGTTGAGAGCTACATGGAGGCCAGACTCTGGAGTCAGATTTTTTTCTGGACTGAGAAGAAGGTGCGAGTGTTGAACTTGACAGAGATTACATATGACTCCACTGCAGTTTTAACTACCATGAATTTTATTTCTAATGTATTCTGAATTATTTTGTAGCTTGGCCTGCCAGCGGGCTGCATAAAGGCCACTGTGCTGATTGAGTGTGTCCTGGCATCGTTTGAGATGGAGGAGATTTTGTACGAGCTCAAGGAGCACTCTGCTGGTCTAAACTGTGGCATCTGGGATTACTCAGCTTCCTTTGTCAACAAATTCGGTCAGCGCATTCTGCAAGTTCGACTAGTAGACTCAATCACATTCCTCAATAGTGACAATGGTTTGCTTTATAGGTCATCGGGCTGATTTCCTCCTCCCTGATCGCAGTAAATATGTGGATATGGAGAAGCGTTTCCTGCACAGCTACATGGATCTTCTAGTGCAGACGTGTCACCGCAGGGGTGCCCTAGCAACAGGTGGCATGGCAGCATTGCTGTTGCCTAGAGACAAAGAGAGTGACCTCTACAAGACTGTACTCAGAACTGTCACCAGGCAAGATGCAAGCAGATCAAATAAAAGCTGTGTGGTGATTTGAATCCAACCCATAACTGCATTCAAAATATAGTGGCACATACTTTTAAATCCCAATATTACAGTGGCCCAGTAGTGGACAACATAATAGAAACAAGCTGCAACACAACGGAAACAATCCACAATACAATGGAAACAAGCCACAACACAACAAAATTAGTCCTATGCATTGTGTTGTAGCAATTTCGTTGTGTTGTGGTGGTTTCGCTGTGTTGTGCGCTACTTGGCCACTGCACAATATGGCATAAAACATGAAATTAACTTTGCATTTAATCCAAACATCATATATTTTCATTAATGCTATAATAGGGCGGCATTATCAGTATTACTATTGATCAGACTTAGGGTTGGGGATTCAAACAACTCCATAACCCTAAGTATTAAAATTGTACCTGTAATTTTGCGCCAATATGTATTATGGACATGAAATATACCTTAAATCATGGACCAGTTATCGTACTGACAAATGTTGCCTTACAAAGAATATTAATCACAGATTGTACTAGTTATTTTAGACTGATGTGATCCATATTGTATTTGCCTGATAGGTTTTTCTTAGCTCAGTCATCTTAGGATGCATAACATTATTGTAAATTGTATCAGTCTTTTGTGCTGATCAAATCAATACAGCTCAACCATATGGTTCTGTATTTGTTTTCCATATAAATTATCATTATTGTGTTATTTTAGACTTAAATTACTGGAGATCAAAGCAGGAGTTGATGGGTTCATGGTCTACGACATGGACCTGATTGAGCCCATGCAAAAAGTAAGCATCACACATAAGTCGTTCATTTCTGTCTGGTCGTTGATAGACTTCCCCATAACAGCACTTGCATATAAAAACATATTTCTCTCTCTCACACAGCTGTTTCAGCTTCACTCTCATGGTCAGAATCAACTCCTGCAGCTTCGTGAAGACATCACAGTGACCCCTGAAGACTTGCTTATTATGCCTGCGGTCAGTTGAATTCTATCACTGCAAATCATGTTAACAGTTTAATAAATGTGTGGCGAGTATAAATGCTGTTGCCTTTGTATTGTGTGCTTTATATCTCTATAGGGAGGAGTAACACTGTACGGGCTGAGGTATAACATTGCTGTAGGTGTCCTCTTCATTGAAGCCTGGCTTTCAGGTGCAAAACTTTTTCACTTATGACTTTTTAAACAACACTTTTATGCTATGTGATGAATGGAGGTTTTATTGACATTGACTTTGTACAACAGGCAGAGGTCATTTCTTCTATCTGGGGAAGGTTGAGGATTCAGCAACAGCAGAGATATCCAGATCTCAGGTTGGTTCACTCAAAGCTCACATGCAACAATATAATATTATCTCTTATTCTAAGAGACTGCATTTGTCAGGTTTGGCAGTGGATTCGGCACCAAGTTAGACTGGAGGATGATGGGACGGTAGTGACCCGAACTCTTGTCAGCAGTTTGGCTGAAGGTCTGATGGAAGATCTGAAAGCAGCCATACATTGCCAAACAAGCAGGTAGAAAATGCTGTACAGATGCTTCATCTATTGGATAGAGACAACATTTGTTGGAATGTGCACTTGAACAAGACATAGTGATCAGAAAATGAAGTGGGATTCACACAACAATAGACCATGCATTACAGTGATTTTACCACAGTTACAGGATGTTCTTGTAGACGGTATGAAGAAATCAGTGTTCAGTAGTTCAGTGAATTATAAAATTCCTCAATTACTAATATATATATATATATATATACACTGGTCAACATTTGAAGTAGAGCAAAACCATTCATCAAAGTTGTCCTAAAAGCTAAAACCAAAATGCATTCTTGTCTTAGGACAACTTTGATTAACTTTTTTGATCCACTACAAATGTTGACTACTATATATATATGTATATATGTATGTATATGTATATGTTAATATTAATATTGTTTATATATATATATATATATATATATATATACACACACACACACACGTACGTTTAGATGAAAAACTTTTGAGATGATGTTGAAGAAAAGATGTTGCCTTGGCAACTAACTGAAATGCATTAAAGTCCCAAAAACTTACAAAAATAACATTTTAACTGAAATAAAAATTAACTTATAAACTAAAATTAAAACAGAAATATTACAGCAAATATATGTTTAATAAATACAGGTTTTATGGATTTCATGCAATCTAATATCCTTTTATAATATAAAAATAGTAGTTTACATTGTAAAGAGCTATGGCACCTCTCACATTGAGAAATGCTGACCTTTTCTCTATTTCCACTCTTTTTAGGGACAAACAGAGGTTGATGACTGCTGTGTCCATGTTTCTAGAAATAGTGCAGAAGAATGATTTCCCAGAGTTCCTTACCACATACCTTAACCTGGACCACACTTTCCTCAGCTCTCAGAGCCAACATGAGGACCGACAGACAGACACGGCACCCAAAGCCAGACTCTAACAAGTCTAAATGACTTCATCACAAACAAAATACATCCACAAACGCTTGTCTTAACATGTGAATACATGAAAGATGGTTTATGTCTAAAAAAAAGGATAGGAAATTTACTTCAATTTACCTGTAGCACAGTGGTTCTCAACCAGGAGACCTAATGACTATAACAAACAATGAAACAACTTTAAATCTATCAAGATTAGAAAAAAAAAAAAACTGGTTATATGAAAAAGTGTAATTTAAAAAAAAGGTAAAGGAAGAAAGATATTTAGACCTGGAAAAATAATAGCAATTAATAAATTTGTAAAACTACTATGACTAATAACTACTAGCTATGGCAGTTCTAAAATATTTACAGGGTAGAAATTCTGAGTACAAATCCTTAGTCTTATCCTTAATTTTTATCCAGTTAATCACAAACAACTGGAAAGATCTGAATATTGGGCATTGATTAAAATGTTGAGAACCACTACTACTGAACAGGAATCAAGGCTGTAATACATCTGAATATATTTTAAAGTCATCTTATTTGCAAATAACCAATAAAGGTAAAGCCCAAATGAGTAAATTAAAAATAAATATTTATATAGATACAAATTCTAGCTCTTTTCACCAGCAAATGTTTGGTTTAACTTTAGCAAAACCCCTGCAAATTATTGTGTTCTGTATTTTCTAAAAGATGAAACTGTTACATCATACAGTGTAACCAAAACCAAATGTGGAAATTAAAAAAACAAAGAGAAATACATCAAAGTCATGTTATTTTGTTTTATTTGTAACTGTGTGAGTGTCAAATGACAGGACATGTTCTCAGAATTCAGACAGTGGTATGTTTGATGGAGTCTTGTATTATGGGAAGAAAATCATAAACAGAAAGCAGAAAGTTTTAAACCAACATGAGAACCCAAACAATGAGTGGGAGAAAAAAATAAAAGATGCCAAACAAACCCAACAGAAACAGTCACAGTAAAAGTCCTACAGGTCCAACAGATGCCACTGCTGCCTCTAAGACATTCACTGGAAAACCGAAAGGCAGCAGAGGATGAAAGAGAAAAAAATAATAAAAGATGCACGTCTGCCTCTCCTCGGCACTCCAGGTGACCTTTCAATCGACTGTTATCAGCTTATTGGCTGAACATCAGTGTCTCCTGCTGGTTCCCCCTGGTGGCTGATCCTGGAACAGTTTCTGCCCAGCCACATTAATTCACTGCCACACACTCCCCACACCCCAACACCCCCTTCCCAGGTACCCTCGCAACAGGTGCCGTCATCTGCATCTAAAGGTCCGCCCCACAGGTTTGGCACACGACCACGCAAGTCAAACCAGGACCAAAGGTATTGCTCCTCCTGATATTATTCGGTTCTCTTTAATATTATCTAATATAAATTACTCTTAAAAACGTGAAGCAAGATGCATGTGTCTGATAAACAGGAATTAGGCCCAATGAGTTCACTGTGACCATCTTGATCAATCATTCTCTTTAATACCGTTTATTCTGTTCTAGCATAAGAGACGCCATTGGCCTTTTTTTTTTTTTTTTTAAAAGCAAAACAAGATAGAAAGGAGGGAGAAAAAAAATAATAGTAAAACGGGTTTTTCCCCTATTGCTCGCTCGCTTCCGTGAGTGGAAAAAAAGGCGGAAGGTAACCATGGTCTCGTTAGTGCAGTAGAGTCTCAACCTCAGTGGGGCGTCTGGTCTCAAAATGCTGATGGCCATAAAACAGCCACCCTGCTCCCTTCCTGAAACGCTCACATCTCATTGGGCATGTCCTCGTGGTCGCAGGGGGACAGGTCTCCATTGGTGGTCACTGCAGAGTTGTCCTGGTAACCGGGGGGCATGAAGGCTAAAGCGTAGGGACAGATACCGTGGCAAGACGCATGGTACGATTCGAGAATTTTCTCCTGCTGCGAGCCCAGACTGCCGTCCCTCAACGCCTGGAGCACCTCGGTACACGTCTAATATTCACATACAAATATGAGAGATGTAGCATCATGCTTTTTGTGAGAAATATCACAAATTTTATATGGTTCTGTTTATGGTTATTGTACCTGAATGGTTCTGCCAGTTAGGGACTCGTTCAAGGAAGTAGCCAGCTCGGCAGCCATTCCCTCAGAGGAGGGGTCCAGAAAGACCATCATCTTAGCAGCTGCATACAACAAAAAGGCAGATGCTAAATGAACAGCTAAAAGAATTTATTGGTACACTCATGCTAAAGGGATGCACAGCAACAAAGCAATCAGAAGTCATTAATATCTGGTCACTTGAGTGAAAGTGGACATTGGGGTATTTCAAATTTATGAGCAGCAATATGGTTGAAAAATCACCAAAGAGACTGCAGACAGTGATCTGTTGCCTGAAATGGTCTGATACAGGAACCCAGTTAAACACCAAAGAGCAACCAACAGTACAGTGAGACTGTGACCTTAAGTGATTTAATTGTTTCAAGTATGAACAAACCTTTAATGGTGGAATCCCTTAATCTCTTGATTAAATGACTGGGTAATATTTCATGCAAAAATAGCTATTAAAATAAAAGTAAATAATCTTGCATAATGAAAACAATGGCATGGAATGGAACGTTTAAGCAAAGAACGGTTTGGCCCGACGGTGGGAAAGTGGCTTTAGAATTGAATCACAAATATGACTCCTCCGCTCTATGAAGAGACTATAGTGGTTTTCAAAAATACTTAACATCATAAAGTGGGTACCTGCAACTCTGTGTGGTATTGAGTTTGCATGTTTGCTCAGGAAGTTCTTGTTGAAAGTCTTGGGGTCACTCTCGCCAAACAGTTTTGTGATCTCCTGCTTCAGAACCGTCTGCACTGCCTCCGGCATGTCCTTACTGTCCGACACTGAAAACAGACACAGATCTTATTGTTCCTGTGTGTTTTCTGTCCCATGTGAGGAAACGATATGTGCCTTTATTTACCTCCTTTGAAGAATCGCACCAAACACTGGTGGAGCCAGGGGTGATCGGGGTCCAATGAGTAAGCTCTCTTCACCGACTGCAGCATCAAAAGATACTTCTCTACAAACACAAATGATGAGTTTTAAATCCTGAAACATTATGAATCACTATGTTCAAGTTCATCAGTATGCTCACCTTTCCTGAGGTAGATCTCAAAGGCCATCAGATGCGTGTCTATTTTATTCTTTACTAAGTTCTTGAGAGGAGTCAGGAACTTAACCGCTTCTTCTAGAGGATTCTCAACCTACAGACAGAAACGGCACATTCTGATGAACAATCAAAATATTTATCCTGTGAAGTAAAAATGGCTTTGCCAACCTACACACCTTTGCCAGTTTTTCTGGTATGAGCTCCTCTTTAGGTCCTCCAATCTCCTCCTCATCCTCTTCCTTTTTCTTCTTTTGGTTCTTTAGCTGTTTTTCTTTTTCAGCATTCTTCTTTTCCTCCTCTAACTGGGCTTTCTTTTGGGCACGTCTCTGTTTGTTGCGCAATTTCTTCAGCTCCTTGTCCGTTAAGTTGGCTAAAAATAAACAATTGTTAAGAAAAGAAAACTATATTTTTTCCCCAAAAAGCAAGGATGGTTCTCTAAAGTTTGAATGTTTTGTGTGCATGACTGTACCATTGTCAGCCTGCGACTCCTTGTTGTCATCGGAGAGCGGGTTATCATGAAGGCTGAGGTAGATCTCGATGGCTGTACGTGCTGCCTTGAAGTAAAAAGGATGCATACGCAACACGTCCTCTAAATTGAGCAAATCGACGTAAGAACGCAGAGTCATCTTCCGCATACAGTATGTGTGGAAGTCAAACTGGTCATCCGTTATCTCCACAAAATGCTGTTAACAACAAATGATGAAAGTGTCAGGATATTTCAGACCATTTCGGTATTTATTTATTTATGATTTAAAGCCATGTCAGCAGCAATGGCTATATTCATAGCAAAAACAATTAAACTGCGTCACTCAATCAATTCAATCAATATCAATCTACAGATTTAGCATAGAGCTATTCACCATGTCAGTTTGCTAACTACAGCTGAAATTAACATCTGATAGTATCTAATTCTGTCAAATTTACCCTCTCGATTTCATGGCACTTCTTCAGCGCCTCTCCATATTTGTTCAAGGACTTGTAGGCCAGAGCACACTCCGTCTGGAACCACATGCACTGCATCTCATTCAGATTCTCTACAGCAGAGGTTCCTTCCTGCAGGTGACAGAGATTGGATACATTCAGACTGATGTGTTTTTGATGAGACACTCTTGGAAAAATGAATGTGAGAGATTAAAAGGTCATTATTGAAATTGTAGGGCATGTAAGTCCCAACTTTCATTTACAAGGGACAAGTGAATTATTGGTTAAATCGTTGTGTCAGTTTTTGCGCTAAAATCATAGACTGTAAAAAAAAATGGACATAGTGTCCGTGACGTCACTCGTAGGTTTCTGAAGAGCATTTTTGAAGCCTAAAGTGGGCGGAGTCGACCGCCGCCATCTTGGCAGCGCGTCACCGTGCGTCACTCCCGGATAATCGAAAATGGGCAAAAAGGCGGAGTGCTGCTGTGCAAAGACAACACCATAACAAAAAGAGTTATTGATAATTTTGGGACATTAATGACCTCCTTTAACGTGTGTAAGTATCATGGAGAAAAGCCCCGGAGAAACCAAGGCAGAAGTACAACATCAGTTACCGCTCTTTGATTATGTTTTGGAAAGCTCAAAGACGGTGCTCTGCATTTGATTGCATTCATTCGTCAATACTGTGCCAGCCTGGAGTTATACGGTATTCTGCCTTTGTTTTACTGCCCATTAAAGTCTACCGCATTTAAATTACGGTGTGACTTGTGTACTTTTATACATCTGTCTGCACTTCATTAGACAAACAAATTAGATAGATTGCGATCTAACAAACTGCTCCATATAACAAAGCACTGTAAGCAATAACGACTAGATAACTTGGCAACAATAATTAATCGTAAATAATGTTTAAAGTGTTTTTTTATAATGCAGATTATTCACTCAGTGCCAGCTGTCAGTCTGGGGCTGCACACTTCTGTACGTGAGGACTCAAATGCCGTGACAGCGTATCACACATAAAATCAATAACTGTTAAATCCGTTTCCTTCCTTTTCTTGTAAGTCGATAAAATCCATTGCAATGAACGTCATCAGAGATGTTTAATGCACAATCATTCGGAGCATTATCCCTGCTGGCATTCAGGCTGGAGTTTCACTCTCTGGAGCAGAGCGGCAATCCACCTGTCACTCAAGTGGCCACGCCCTTAATTATGCAGAACTTTAAGGCTTAATATAATTTAAACGGATAAGTTATAAAAAAAAATTCACCCCCCTCACAGTTGTCACGAAGGGCAAAATTAGCTATATAGATCAAAATCATTTTTTGCACCAGGCTGTAAACATGTTTTTTTCTGCTGTAAAGTTGGGCATTTTAACATGGGGAGTCTATGGGATTGACTCCCTTTTGCAGCCAGCCTCCAGCGGCCAGTCGATGAATTGCAGTTTTAGTCACTTCCGTATTGGCTTCACGAGAGAGAGCGGGAGGTTGCCGCTTGGCTAAAATGCACTGAAAAAGGGTGTTTGGTCAAAGGAGGATTTTTTTTTTACTGCTTTCAATGCTCCTGAAATGTAACGTTAACCAACATTTTACTATTTCAGTCTTTCTGGAGCTGAACTTGCAAGCCAAGAAAACAGCTGCCAGAGGCAATGCCTCCAAATGAAAAGATTTGTCTTTTAAAAGGACTTTATTTAGTAACTAAAATAACACACTACCATTCAAAAGTTTGGGGGCAGTAAGATTTAAAAAAAAAAAAAAAGTTTTTAAAAGAAGTCCCTTATGCTCATCAAAGCTGCATTTATTTGATCAATAATGCAACAAAAACCGTAACATTGTGAAACATTACTACTGTTTTCTATTTTAATATATTTTAAAACTGAATTTATTTCTGTGATGGCAAAGCTGAATTTTTAGCAGCCGTTACTCCAGTCTACAGTCATATGATCTTTGGAAATCATTCTAATATGATGATTTAGTGCTAAAAAACATTTCTTAATTTAGAATCGAAACCTAGTGTAACATTATACAAAGACTTTACTGTCACTTTTGATCATTTCAATGCACTCTTACTGAATAAAATTATTACATTCTTCTGACCATTTGAACTGTATTATATATGAAACACCTGGTGTTATTTTAAGTGTGTTCTCACAAGCATGTGGCCTTCACCATACTAACCCGTGTGAACTTGGAACACATCTCTTCAGCCTCTTTGATAAGTCCAGCCTTGAGCAAATACTTGGCACACTTGGAGTTGATGAAGCGGTCAGCGGTGTCCAGACCTTGGGCCTCATCCATCCAGCGAGCAGCTTCACGGATGTTACCTGCATGCTTTCAAGAGAACAAGACAAGGAAAATAAAGTCACTCTCTCATGTTTTATGTCTTGAGAACATTTTGAAACAATGTAAAAGTGTCACTTCTTTTACATCAGACTGTTTCAACGACCTGAGTGTGCTTTACCTTGTATATCTTCGCCTTGATGAGGAAGAGCTCTATGAGGGTGGGGGTGCTTTCAATGGCTGTGTTGATGTATTCGAGGGCAAGCGTCTGTTTGCCAATATAGTTGAAATGCTGGGCCAGGAAATACTGAACCCACAGTAAAGTAGTGGGCGGCTCCAATTTCCCATCATCTACAAATTCAGCAACATACGTCCACAGTGAGAACTTTGGCACCACTGTCATCCGTAATTAAAATCGGTTTACATGTACTCACCATTTTGGTTGAACATTTTACAAGTTCTCAAACTTTTATCATAGCCCACAACTAATTCCTCAATTATTGCTACCTGCAGAAGACAAGAACATGTTATAAAAATGGTGTCTGTTCTTATATGTTAAAGTCCAGAAGAAACTTTTTCTTGATTATATCGCCCCATCTCACCTTGTCTTTTTGATGGTAGAGTGATTTCAGTGTGGTAAAGACAGGCGGGCATCCTTTGCTGAAGTTCATCCTCAGATAGCGATCCAAACACTCTCTAAACTTCTCACCTGCGAGAGCCAAATGCCGTCATATACACGGACACATTATGAGAGCATAACAGTTCTATTGATTTGACAAGACTGGCGCTGACCTGTGAGGAAGTTGAGAGGAAGTCTTCTTGGCACCAGGCCTTTAGGATACTTAACCCAGGCATCTTCATAGATTTTCTGCTTCTCCTCGACACTCTCTGAAAGCAGACATCAAGTAAGGGACTAACAGAAATTAAAATCAGCCAAGATTTGCTGTGTTCAGAAGAATGTGTATTTACTTGGTTTGAGTGCTTTCTCTAGCCCTTGATAGTAGCTCCAGTTCTCAGGGTTTCTCTCCAGCAGTCGGTGGTAGACCTCCGTAGCTTCACCAGCCCGATCTAACTTGAGAAGCAGCTCTCCTACACACATACCAACATATTAGCTTTTAAAAAACTGTGACACCAGACGATAAACAAATTCATGACTCACACAGGGATGCCAAAATAAGAGAGATACAATTAATATTAGAATTCTGTTATTTTGTTTAATGTAAAAATGCAGTACCATTCAAAAGTTTAGGGTCAGTCATTTGTTTTTAAAAAAATTAATACTTACAATTAATACAAGGACACATTAAATCAATGAAAATTGGCACTACATGTATAATATTACAAAATATTTCTATTGCAAATAAATGCTGTTCTTGTAAACTTTCTATTCATCTATTAATTTCATCCTAAAAATGTACCAGTTTCCACATATTCATAGCAGTTTTCAACATTAATAATAAGAAATGTTTTTTGAGCACCAAATCGGTAAATGCAGCCTTGGAAAGCATTTAGAGTCTGCTTCAAAAAACAAAATTTGAACTAGTTAAATAACTTCTAAAATAAATAAATAAAAAAAATTATTTAAATGCTGTAAGTGAATTTCAGCATCATAACATTAAATTGTTCACCATTAAAATATGAGTATTCATTCTGAGATTTGCTAAAGATTTAACAGTGTTATTATATTAATGTTTGTTTTAAATATAAACTAAGTGAGCATTAGACAACAGCAAACCAAAGTAAATGCAAAAAACGGAAAAATGAGAATGCACAGATTATCATCAAATCAGCCAAAAAAAAAAAAGAAACCCTCTAATATCAAGGCGATAACCAATATATATGCATACAAAAAAACAAACAAAACAAAAAAACACACCTCGTGTCTCCTCTACAGCCAGTTTGTCACATATCTGTTTTTCATAGTTGGTCAGGTGATCGAGGGCTTCTTTGATAAGCCCGGCCTCCTTCAACAGCTGATTCTGATAAAGCAACAGCTCACTGTACTCGTAATCCACTTTATCTGGAGATGTCTGAAACACAATCAACAACAAACCTCAGTAGCATCCAAAAACAAACACTTGGTGGTATCCCCAACTAAGCTGTCTGCAACAATAAACTCAGTGTAGATGACAACTGACAGGAAGAAGTGGATACCTGTTGCGTTTTGCGGAACTCCTCCACGATCTTAGCTGCCATCTCATAATCTTCCAGAAGGTGGTACGCGACGGCATAACCGATCCAGGAGGCTCTTTGAGCCGGTCGCAACTGCAGTAACTGGTACCTGGTCTCCTGTGAGAGAGAAAATGGTACAAATTATATTATGACCACAACAATTTAAGTGAAAGAATGACTTTGGAAAAAAACAGTATTTCTACTGGCTTGTTCCCTGGAACATAGTAGTTTCTTGACACATGGAAGCACTTACATTCAAAATAACTTACCCTGTAACCTTCAAGGTCTCTCATTTGGATCTGCAGCAGTGAGAGATCTCTGAGGATTTGCAGATTGTCTTTGTCCCATTTAAGAGCATTCCTGTAGCACTTGATGGCCTCGTCATATTTCTTATCCGAGCGCTGAAGCAAACCATAAACGTGCCAACCTGAAGAAGAGTTAAGGACAGGAAACAGCACTGCACCTAGGGCTGTACGATTTGGTGGGAAAATAATCCAATGACTACTTTTATGACAAAAATTGTGACGGATTTAAAATGCGAAGTTTGCAGAGGAAAAAAAGAGGTTTGCTGTGCTTGTTTGTAGGGCTGCACAATTTGGCCCAAAATTTTGTGATTATATATAATTTTGATATAATATTTTGTGATTGTACAATAAAAAAAAAAGTTATAAATAATAATAATAAAAAAAAGCATATATGTATTTAATTAAATCACAGCCATCGCAATTTGACTAGGCCATATCAGTTTTCTTTTGATTCATCATGTTGTACTAACTGCACCTATTCATTAAATTATGCTGTGAGGTTATCTGTTCTGTACAGTTGCCAGACATCTGAGAATAAGAGTCAAAAAATACCTTAAACTGGAAGACAATCACTAACAGCTGGGTACAAGTATTAATATGTGCACAGAAATGACTTCTTTTAACAGTGCTTTTTAATGAATCCACTGACAGTGGAAAAAGTGTTAAGGATACAGACATGACTCTTCAGATCGTTTCGTAAGCCACGCCGCACTAGGTCATACGCCTCCTCCTTTCGGCCCAAGCAGTTCAGAGTCAATCCTTTCATTGCAAGGGTCTCTGCAAGATGGAAAAAAATGTATTATTGTGTGCTCAACAAATTTAATTAGTCAAAATGATGAGAAACTGAAGTAATGAATGTCCGAGAATGGTCTTACCTCCATGTTCGGTGAACTTCGGGTTGGACAGGATCTGTTTGCAAAACTTGAGCCCATTTCTGTACTGCTTGTGTTCGTAGCATCTCTGCAAGACATAAAATGGAAAAAGCAAGCTAATAATTACACTTTCACTGCACAATAGGCAAAATGAAAGTAGGGTGCGTGTGTGGTTAGCGAGGTACATCTTCCTAACACTTCAAACCACCTTCAAAACCACACAGAAAGTAAATGTGAGATACATAATTCCAATTACAAAATCAGGACACTCAGTGTATTATACAAGTGTGAATCCCCTTGGGAATCTGTACAAGACACACAAAGGCTACAAACTCTTGCAAAGACATGAGCTGGATAATCAAGATATCAATGCCAGAAAAGAATCAGAGAAGAAAGCCGCACCTCCTGTCACAACGTTCCCCTTAAAGATCTGTTGCTTAAGGCTGGAATACACTTTTTTTCACAGATATTAAAACACTAGGCATCATACACTTACCCACTTTTTATAAACAATCACAGAGGAAAAACTGACCATCATACACTAAGTGACTGAAGATCATATACTACCAGACATTACGATCACAACAAACTCACGCCAAAATGTGCTCCTCGATGTGTCTTCTCAAATCGGCTCAAAATATCAAACATATTTGATATTCTCCAACTGGATGGAATCATAGTCTGAAGCTAAAAAAAAATCGGAGACCGTGACTACCATACACTAGGGTTGGGCGATGTCTACCAAATTGGCATCGGACGATGTCTACAGTGAAACATCGTGATGGACGATGACATCGGGGGGCGGGGTTAGGGGTGTGCCCGAAGCGTGAATCCATATTCAGAAAGGCACGGAAAACAAATAACGCGTTCTACAGAGCCACTAAAGGCACATGGTTAGCCGCTTGATAGCGGTAGCCTGTTACATTACAATAGCCAGAGCCAGGGCACCTTCATCAGGGGGGCACAAATCACGTTGTGTGTTTGACGTGTGTGTGTGTGTGTGTTGGGGGGGGGGTTCGCATGCAGTTGCTGACGCTCGCTAAAGCGTGCAATCGCTTTCTTATGTGCGCCGTTTTATCGGTTTCACTTTCGCTTTCGAAATCGATCACGTTCAGCAAGGAGGGGAGAGGATAGAAAGTGGGAGGCACAGTAACTCGTTTGGGGGCACACGGCCCGCGAATGCTCCGCCTTGGTGCCGGCCCTGACATTAGCCAACATGAAACTTCACTTACCACATACACAGTAAGGAGAGAGAGTAAGTAAGGAGAGATGACTGATGGGACGATGGCGAATGATTTGCAGATCCTGAGCACCACTGACAAACATCTAATCTTGTAAAGTGTGTGCCAAGTACTGCCGCTCCGTATTATAGAGTCCGTGTGATCGTATAATCTCGAAAGTGAAAGTAAAATGAGAGCGCACATTCGAAAGCCGTTTCAATGCCCTGCATATTAATAGCGGCTCCCCAATTTATTTACAATATAATTGCCCAACGATATAATTGCGAGAGAAAGTATTGAAATAAAAAAATGTATCCTCCCATCTTGTAGGCTATTTATTCTCTTTAGGGGTTCCGTTGTACACTTAAATTTTCTTTCCGAACACGGAATTGGAGTGCGGCGGATTGCAGGAGGGGGAGGGGGGAATCACGATGGTGGCTCAACATTGTGATGTCTGTCAGCCATCTGTGATGGACGATGGCATCGTCTATCAGCCCAACCCTACCATACACTACACGATTTTCTGTCAAGTCAAATCTGCAGACTAGCTCTGACTTTTGGCAACTAGCATCAAGTTGTTCAAACTATAAATTCGTGAAAAAAAATTGTGTAGTGTTTTCCAGCCTTTACTAATGTCACTCTTATTAAAGTAGTTCACAATACTGTTAAAACGCCTGTGGCAGGCTCAGAAAAAAGGCTATGATGGTGAGATGTTAATTACAAACAGATTCCGATCTACTTTGGTCACCACAACAGTTTAGACATCCCAGGAGAGCTGTCTGCCAAATATCAACAAAGGAATGTCCTCTGGCATAATCATGTTTAAGGGACAGACATCTTTAGGCACTGCTGTTGGCATTGTTATCATGACTGAAAAGTAATGTGTGAGTCTAAGAAATTAAATCACATTAAGGACTTCTAGCATTCAAGCTCCCTCCCTGTGACAGAACAGAAACAGATGTTAGAAAGAACAAATAAACCAACGTCAGATGACTTTGAATTTCTAACTCTGTATTCTGGAATAACAAAAATCAGGACTGTGTAACAACCGGTAAGAACAACCATTTGGGGCTGTTTCATGACTGGTCATTAATACATATTACTAATTAAGAGCAGTGACTGGGCAAGTTGCTGTTGAGTCACTATGACCTAAAAACTACTTCTTAAAGGAACACTCCACTTTTTTTTGGAAGTAGGCTCATTTTACACCTCCCCCAGAGTTAAAAAGTTGAGTTTTACCATTTTTGAATCCATTCAGCCGATCTCCGGGTCTGGCGGTAGCACTTTTAGCTTAGCTTCGCATAGTTCATTGAATCGGATTAGACCATTAGCATTTGGTCATCAAAAATTATATTTTTCGATATTTTTCCTATTTAAAGCTTAGCTCTTCTGTAATTACATCGTGTACTAAGACCGACGGAAAATCGCAACTTTTCATTTTCCGTCGGTCTTAGTATACGATGTAACTGCAGAAGTGTCACGTTTTAAATGGGAAAAATATCAAAACTCTTTGGTCATTTTTGAGCGAGATGCTAATGGTCTAATCCGATTCAATGATCTATGCTAAGCTAAGCTAAAAGTGCTACCGCCAGACCCGGAGATCGGCTGAATGGATTCAAAAACGGTAAAACTCAACTTTTTAACTCTTGTGGACTTGGAAAATGAGCATATTTCCAAAAAAGTGGAGTGTTCCTTTAAAGGCCAAAGATTTTCATTACAAAAGTTCATAATTTGGATGTTTAAAATGATTTCTAATTGTTCACTATCAGAGTAGGTATTTTACCAGCTGTGTCCTAGACAGCTGAACTACCCCAAAACATGATCATAGGCCTAAATGTTGTCTAGGCAGACAGCTAACCAGGTTTTGAGACACAGCCAACCTGTCAAGCTAGTCAGTCTCCCACGTTCTCTTTTGGTTTCTGTGTGAACCTTAAAAGTCAACTTGATACTTGATCAATTAAACCTGTATTTTGTGGCATAATCTTATTAAAGTCTCTGTGAAATCAGTTTTGCAGCTTTAAGTAAAACAAGCTTTGCCACACGCTAGTGTCAGCATATAACACACGTTGTATGCTAGTGTGCTACTATATGTTGAGAAATTTTAAAAGTGTAACTGTTATTAAATCTCAGTAACAGTGTATTTATTCAACACAATATAGCCAGTATAATAAATAATCAATATTAATTGACCCATCTTGCATTACACCCACTTTTGTCTGATCAAAAGCTTTCCAGAATGATAATGTCCGACCCTTGACATGACTAACAAATCATGATTCATGAACTAAATCTTCTATTTGTCCAGTTAACATCTGACAGCAGATATGAGGCGTAGAGTTCAGGTACTAATTAAAGTGTCAATAACGATGTATATAAATCGTAACGAGTAAACAACACACTAAAGTAACTATTGCAACATTGGCTTCTTATGTTTCATACTCTGCTATTATTTTGAGGTTAGTGTTGCTTTAAATGGATTAACTTTCATTCTGTTCACTTGTAAGGTGACTAATCGATTCAAACCCGTGCTTTGACATGACTTAGTGCACGAAGCCCTCAAACAACACGTTGTTACTGGTGCAAATTAATAAAGCGACTTTGTAGCATCGTTTAATGTTTATTCCGTCCACACAGCTATCAAATCACTGATCTTTGCGCTTAACTTGCTAAGGCAGTTAGCTGCTCTGTGTCGGGCAAGTTCATCTGCTCTCAAAGTGCGTGAACGTGCATGAGCTAATAGTCATGTTACGAGTATTAAAGCAATGCCAATGCTCTCGGTTAGCGTGCAAAAGGCTGCTAGGAGGTTTCTCTTGAGGCCAGCGGAGAGAGATCCTGGCTAAAATAGGAAGGGGGTTGACACACGCTTGCTTTCTATTATTAACAATCCTGCGTTCGTTAGCAGATATATTTCTCCCAACTTACCAATATTCTCTTAAAGAGAGCGTTCTCCTTCGGCGGCAGAGTTACCGAGGGCATGCTTCTTCTTCTTCTTGAGTACTGATCAACGTGACTTTGCTCTGATCATGAATCGGAAACCTCGATCCTCTGGCCGGATTGTCTGCCGTATCGTAAAAGCCCCCCTAACTTCGCTGTCTGGGGCTTCTCGCCTTCACGTGGTGACAGCAGGCCCCCCTTCAGAACCAAAATGGCGACGCTGCTTCTCCCCGGGTCAAGCGGTGAACTGCGCATGCGCTGCGTTGTGCAGCATTTCCGAGGCGGGGATGAAAGTGGAAATTATTACAATTTTAAATATACTATAAATTAAATATATACATAACGTTAAAGGAAATTATAGTGCTGCCCTGACGATTTTCTTATAATTACAATAAAGGTACGACCACGCATAATGAACATGAATGATGCATGTTATGGTGTAAAAGGTGTATAAACTGGACTAAACCTTTGAGTAACTGTGGATAATACTGTTTTAATAATAAAGTAAAAGAGGTTATGTGGTTTTACATGGCATGTATCCAGCTAAAAGTGTTAGAGAGATATAATTTAGATATTGATTATTCCTGTATTTTTGTAGTAACAAAAAAGTAACTGTGTATACAAGGATGTTTGAGTGGACATGAAAGATTTTAGTAGAAGGATTTTTTTTAGATTTATAGATTCAAGATGGATCATTTTAATATATTTATGTATCATTCCAATAAAAAACAAGTGTGACACTTTTATTTTTCTCATACACCTTTTTATTGTTTTGGGAGTTACATTTAATTTATTTCTTACAGGAGACCAAAGCACCTGTTTGGAGAACATTGTCATTGTCTTTTTTTTTTAATTAATTTATGAATGGTTGTTATGTACACTCGAGTGTGTTTCAATATGTAGGATTGATATGACCACAGAATGTGAGAGAAATAAAGGTGCATGGGTCTATTAAATGTGATCGATTACTCTACTTTCCACTAGGTCAGCCATTACAGGAGCCAGGAAAAGTAATCGAGCAAGGATCGCATTTTGTTTGGAAGAGAAACGCTGTCAAAATGCCTCTTGGTCGGTTATTTTTGAGGACTTCAACTGTCAATAAGAGTGAGTACGACAATGCAAATTATACTGAGCGTACATTATAGTCTAAGTACATTTCCTCTGTACATTTGTTTATGTAAGTTAGCGAAGCAGTGTGGCCTGACCTTGCTTAGCATAGCAAGACTAGCAACACAGCAGCCAATACATTAGTTTCTTTGCATGAGTTATTTATATAGCCTAAGCATTCAGTTGCACAGTTTTAGAATGCATTTATAATGTCCATATATTATGTTTTAATTGCCATTTTCAGTTGGTTGTGAATTATAACAAAGGACAATGCAAATGTTTATTTTTTTGATGTCTTATTGTTACATTAATGCGTATTAAATCTAACAAAATTAAAATATTGTACATAACATTTTAAATATTTGGAAAACTGCCACCAGTGGTTTGTATATTTGTACTGCTGGTTAATAAATCAATTCATATACAAACTAGCAAGTTACAAGTTAGGTACCAAAACTGTTCAATAAACCAGACATTGTGTTAAATATAAAAGGTTTTGAGGATTGCTTTTCTTTCTCCTTTTAGTGGTTAGCAGAAATTCCTTCATAGCTTCCAAACCGGATCCCTCCAAGCCAAACATGCTGAGAGTAGGACTGGCATTGGGAAGCACAGCTGTCTTGTGGGCATTGGTAACTCATTTTGAATGATCTCTCAAAAATATGCACAAACATACTTATTTGATTTTTCTAAACACACTTTCTGTTCCCCACCAGCTGTTTAAACAGCACAGCACTGATGTGCATGAGTACAAAACAAGGAATGGGTTAGAGTAATTCATGAGGCCATGTAAGTAAATCCATTAATATCTCTTTATTCAGTGTTAGTGTAATTTGATCAATTTTGTTACACGATTTTGATGCCAGTGCATGAATGAAATGTATTTCCATTAGAGCTGTCGTTCTTTAAATTCCCCATGCTTGGTCATAGAGCTAGGCAACAATAGATGTTGCGCCAGGTCATGTCTGCTTTGTGCTTCTGTTTTTTTGCAGTGATCTTCCGATGTTTTACATGCTGCATTGTGATTCTCTTTTATCAAAGTAACGTTAGTAATACAATCTTTCATAGACATATTCACAGATAAATATGAACTGTATATAACATTTATATAGCTTTATTGTGTATTGCCTCTAGTTACCTCTTGCACTTTTGACTCCAGCCAAACATGAGTTGACTGAGTAGACTAATTATATGAATGGTGTACTTACTACATGTGTCAATCCACAAGAGACCAGTGCATGCGATCAATGACGTGGGCAATTAATAGTTCCGAAATGAATGAGATTTCATGCACACGCAATCCTGCGGATATAATGCATGATCATAAATTCAGAACTTTAGATTTTGATTATGTAGTTATAGTGCATATTATAGGACTGAATAGTTTGCTGCATTCATAATCATTGATTATGCAACTATTTGATAAATAATGTATTATCTAGGCGACAAAAAAATCTAGTGGCTCCATCTGAGACTGCAAATCACGTTAATTGCAGTATTTATGCATGTGTTTAATGAGTCCAAATGCTGGAGCAGCTTCCCTAGCATGCAACAATGCATCACTTTACTAGCATAGAAAAAATAAGTTTTGATCTGATATGAAGGTAGGAAATGCATTATTGAATCATAAATAAGAATCTATCGATTTCGGAACATGATCTTTACTAATTCAGTGTTACCCATGCTAATGATCAACATAAACAGATTAAAGATCAACTCAATATCCTAGTGATTTTTGACATAAAAGAAAAATCAATAATTTTGACCCATACAATGTATTGCTACAAATACTGTGTACCCATGCTACTTATGACTGGTTTTGTGCTCCAGGGTCACAAATGTTATGTTAAATTTAAATATATGGTTTAAATTTGCTCCTTTCAATTAAACTGATGTGGTTTATAAGCAAAACAATTACAGAATCATTCATGAACTTTGTCTATCCTAAATAAATAAATACCTATGGTTAATTCTTTCTTCAGGATCAGACTTTTGAAAGCAACATTCAGTGACAACAAACAAGTGCTGTTCCAAGATTCAGTTTTTAATATTAAATAAGAGTCGGGTTAATGTGGTTAGGAAAAACAAGTTGAAGATTTGAGTAAAAAGATTGCCTTCATACAGTGGAGAACATCCATTTACACAAAACAACAAGCGTGTTAGGTGTAATGGTAAATCTCTTTGCCAAGATCTCATAATAGTATACTAATTAATTGGCCACAGAGCTCTGGAGAATGTCCTGTCTCATTAATCACTGCAGCTTTTCAACACACAGCAAAGCATACTGTATATTTAGGCATACTATCAAACAGAACAGTATAGTAAACATTCAACTAGAGCTAACAGTAGTTAGACAGGTTGTTATACAAAAAACATTCTGTGAAATTTTGGTAACGTTAGTGTCCAGTTATGAAACCTAGAAAACAACTATTACAAAATGTTCTATATAGGTTCTTATTAGGTTGTCACACCGCTGCAAATGTTACTGGAACATAAAAATAAACGGAACCATACAGGGGCGTAGCACACAACCAAGGGGGTGGGCCCCTCACAACACAACACCTCGTCAATCATATTAATATTAATAATCAGTATATCATTATGTGCACCCCTCGCCAAGGGCCCCTGTTACTCAGTTCCACTATCACCCCCTGTCCGACGCCCCTGGAACCATACACCAACTTTAGGGTAATGTTCTGTTATTGCTGGTGCCGTGATACATCTTTGTAAAATGGGATCATTGTGTGGAACTTTAGCATAAATTAAACACAGCGTGGCTAAAACACTATTTGAGTAAATATAGATATTTTTGCAATGTAAGGAGAGTAAATTAAACAATGTGGTTGGTAGCGTGCCACGGATCCCAGCAGTGGGAGGATTTAGACAAGCGCTTTCTCCTCCCCTCATGTTCACTCCTCCCCTCCAGCGTCTCCGCGCTTTCACAGTCATTCATTGCGCCTCCATTGGACTCGTCTCGCACGGTGCTTTCCTCCTGTGGCTGTTTGGACGATGTTTGCGTGCAGAGCAGCCTGGCAGAGGTGTGGGCCTCTGGCGCGACAGTCCCTGTACCGCGCTCAGCTCAATAGAGATGGTGAGCACCAGCGTATCTGTCTCATAAAGTTTCATTTTTCTTGTAAACCATGTCATTTCCAGGGCGTTTTGGGCTTTGATTGTGATATTTCACACATTTTGACTATTGCTTACAATGAAAATGTTCTTGAGCGGGCTGTATTATAATATTTTACAAAAACTAAATTTATTGGGGGGCAGAGTGGTTTAGGGTTAAGGGGACATGAAGGTCAGTCTCAACATCGGATCCCATTGTTGCTCCACATTTTTAAATGGCTTTCGATATAACTGTCACGTTTTTAGTGCCAGACAGAAGTTACACTCCTACATTGTCATCTGAAGGGAACACAATGTACACATCTCAAACCGCAGCCTGGCACCAAGCACACAAAAATGTAGCCATCTTGGGCACTGCAGATCTGCACCAATAATCATTTTGCAGAGATGTATTATTGAAAAAAAAAACATTGACCATTCCTGTGAATTTTGAACATAGCGAAAAGTTATTTGTGGACTCTTGAACGTGATTCGATTAATGTTTGTTCTGTCAAATTCATTCCGTCGTCACTAAATGTATTATGAAACACGAAATTGCGTAATAGGGAATCAGTTGAAATTTGACGTTTGGCATCATGGTGTAAGTATTCACACTGCTTGATTTGTGACCTTCAGTGTTCTGAGGCTGCCATAGTGTGTTTTCACGTACAGCTCACGTGGTCGACGTGGTCGAGCTATAGGCAGGCGCGCGGACCTATAGAACTCAGTGACTGCTGTATGGCAAGCCGTGTTACATTTAATCCTTAAAACTCACTCTATTTTCATGCTACTAGTACATCTTTTTTTAGCTACTTGTATCTATTCCGTTAGGTACTAATATTATTTTTTGGGTACTTGTACCTTAAAAGATATCGGTATTGTTTCATTAGGTATGCTACTAATAATTATTACACTTGCTGATTTTTTTTAAAAGGTTGTACATAAAACTAAAATATTATTAGAGTATGATTTAAAAGACTACTTAAAAATTCTACCTAATTCTACATTTTTAATTCAATGTTACTTGCTGTTTCTTTGTAATTATTTGTGAAATTTACTAGTAATTCAGAGTGAAAAGTTTTGCAGTAAATGCTACATTTTTTTCCAGTGTGGATACTAGTATTAAACAGATACTATTGCTTATGTATTAGATACTTGTACTTATTTCAATAATGACTAGTAAGTTTTCTATTGTTGCTAGTACCACGTTTCACATTTTTGCCATTGACTTCTCTGGGGATCAACTATTCAGTTCTGACTAGTATGTATTCCAATTGTGAGTAGTATTTATTTATTTATTAGATTCAAGTAGTTATACATTAGGGTGATTTTTGTGTGCTAGCATGCTTTTTCAAACTCCGTTCAGTGTTTTGTTCACTTTTGGCTTTGTGCATGTAGTTCTGAGTTCTAAACATTTGTTTTTCTTATTATATTTAATTTAGCACTGGCATTTCAAAACCCCCCACAATTCCTTTATGTACCCTAGGGGGGTTAGTAGACCCTTGTTGGGAAACCCTGGTTGTTTAAATAAACATGCAGACATTCTTAAAGTGAGACATTTGTCTGCCCTTACAGGGCTGTGCTTGATTTTATTGGTTAAATATATGTGAAAATCTAAGTTTGGATGTTTGTAGTGTGGTTATTACATGAAACTGTTGAAATAAGCATAGATATAATCACACTGTCTGTCCTGTCCACTAAATATCTCCTCAAATAGCCAAGAGCGGATGGATGGTAGGCCTACACTTGTCAGATACCACTTGCTCAAAGCCTTTCATTGTAATTCTTGTTCGCTCAGCCGTTCCAGTATCAAGCTGTGATGAATCTCTTTGCAGAGGGAGATTTGCTGGTTAGTTGGGTTAAAAAGTTCATCAACCGACATGAGGTTGAGTAAATTATGTTGTAAATAGTTTTAATTGTTGAAGTAGCCAAAAAAAATTATTGGACACTTTAACTTGTGGAATAAAGAAATATGACCGACTGCAAACAGGTTATTTTTGGTAACTAAAAAACATTGTTTCATTCATTTATTCTTTTTTTCTCAATGGTGCATCCACACCACTAGGTGTCAATATAAGACCAAGATGACTGCCATATTGGGATTTTTTGTTTGTTTGAGTTTACTTTTATCATTTATCTCTTATTTGCTGTTGTTAAATGGTATTATGTAAATATAGCAATTATATCGGCCATTGCAAACCTAAACTATACTGTCATCAGCATCTGACACTGAGAAGGTTACATTAGTTCCTAGTAGTCTAACTGAGCATGTATCGCTTTCTGTTTGCTTCACCCTTTGACTCCTGGGAAAGATTAACAGATTAGCTGGTATAAATAACACAGAGGTGTCTAGAGCCTATTTACTCTAGCTGGGCACAAGTGACTGGATTATCTTAATGAGAGTATTGAAGATACTCCTTGATAAGTCTGCAAAGTTTGTATCAGAATTATCTTTGCCCTCCAATCCTGATTGGACTGCACTGATGGCTTTCTAAATTTAAGTTGCTCCCTGCCCTCTAACTTTTTTTTAGGACAAGGAACTGTCAGCACTAAGGAGACTTTTTTGATGGTCATTGAAGCATAGAATATAAAACTAAATATTTGGTGATATAAGCAATTAGCTTATCTAGGTAAGAAAACAGATAAAATAATGCATATTTATTTTTATGTATTGAAGAATCATTTACTGATATGTATACATTTATGTAAACACACAACTGTTGCAGCAAAACTTGTGTATATAGAGGGTTACAAACCTGAATTTTCTATTTTACTTTGAGTCCGCTTAGTACTTCACATCCATAGTATAAAATGCTGTTCACTTAAGATTATCATCACCATATTTCTGAGTCATGGAAATACCACAATAAATATCTAGATGAATGCTGACAGGCATATTTATAGGTACCTAAAACCATTGCCCAGAATCCAATCAGGCAGTGACCTACTGGGCAGAGAGCAGCTCTGGTTTGCCTGCTGTGAAGGTCAATCTCTGTGTCAGACACTTTGACTAAAACATTATTATAAAACATATTTTAAAGTTCTATTAAACTATTAACTTGATTCAATCTTGAAACTGAGAGAGGGAGAAAGGATATCTTACATTGTTGCCTCAACTAATAATGTGCACACATCCCAAAACGTTGTCTTACTGCTCTGTTCTCTATGCAGTAGTTCCACGGAGGCTCATGTCGTCAGTTCCTGGCGGCTCCGGTCAGAATCTCTTTTATGTCGTCCTCTGCGGTGGAGCCCTCGCTGGTTCCGTGGCATATGTAAGTCTGATTAAAACTCAAACCATTGATGAAATAGTTTCATGTCAGATCACTTGTTGAATTAATTAATGTATTTATTGAATTCTGTGATAGGCTTACAGAACAGTTGCAACAGACCATGCACGTTTTGTTGATCGTATTTCTGGAATCGCTGCTCGCCCCAAGACTGACTGGAAACCCAAACCATGGCCACCCAAGAGTAAGTCTCACCTATGGTCTGGTTAAACATCAGTTTTTATTGTTGTTATTTACTCAGTGTCACTTTTGGGATTCAAATTTTCCTATGGCCTATTAAAACTAGTGTGCAAGAGCAGAAACCATTTACTTGGCTACAGAAAGTTGAATACTAGTAGCATAGCTTTCTCAAGATGAAAAATACTGGCATAAGGTCATATACAGATAAACTTCAGCATCTTGTTGGACATATTTAATGAAAACAATGCTATTCACACAGCACTGGTAACAACCCTGAAGATTTCATTCGCAGTGGCATCATGAATGCTGATCTAAATTGTCAGCTTAGAATATGTCTGTATCCAAAAATATGAGATCTAATGTAGATTACAATAAATAATCAATTGCAGCCCTTCCAAAACATTATAATTACAACCACAACAAAAGACATGTTGGGGTATGTGGAAGACATTTGGCACACTCTCACATTTATCTTGTGGTCAGTACAGTAATGTTAGACAGCTGAAATTTGCCCTCCGTCACAGTCACAGTCCTGCCAAATCCACTTCCACTACATTAAATAATTGTATCAAATCCAAGCATGTCTAACACTCCTGCATCTGAGCCAAACATTATTAAACTGCCTTATCTAAATGACCGCAGCATTAAAAAGCTCTCTCATTCAAGTATTATTATATAAGGGGATATTATGTGTTGAAATGCGGTCTGAAATGAGTGAGTGACTGCTGACAGAAAGTTTTATACAGCCACTTTAGGGTTCATTGACATTTCGGATTAAATGATGTGCCATTTAATTTTTGTTGTTGTTTTTTTTTAGGTGGGGAGAATGGCAATGGTGAGTTCATGTGTGATCTTTTTATGTCATGTACCATAAATAATTTTATGATGATATTTAAATGGACAAATTACAGTTCTGTATTTTAAATGTCTGTGTAACACATCTGTTTGCTTTAAAACCAATGGGATCCATTTAGTGAATTTTGTTAAACTAACTTGTGCTTTAACTTGCATGGTCTGAACTGCTGCGTAACAAGTATTTTTGAAAGTTTTTACTGGAACTGTATTATAGCCTTTGTTTCTAACGGTCAAAGGTTAACTAAATGACGAGGCCCCCTACTTTTCAGTCTCCTCCCATTTAGTCAATCCTGATACCATATTGGCTGCAAAACACCGGACAAAGATTATATTCTTGGCACATAGGTTATGACCTGTTCTGATTAATATTTGCTATATGCCAAGTAGGATCAACTTAAGTTTTGCAAATATCCCGTAATGACACTACAGTGGGCAGATATTGGTAGAATATGGCTAAACTGCAATGCCAAAGAGATTAGATCTTCCACAGACTGAAGCCAAAAAGTGACAAGATTGACTTTGATGAAACAATGAATTTTTATGACTTTTTTTGTCTTGGTGGTGTTTGAGCTACAGCATTCCTGTAGAGTGTGGTATTTACATTTACATTTAGTCATTTAGCAGACGCTTTTATTCAAAGCGACTTACAAATTATTTACAAGGTCATGGGTTCAATTCCTTGGGAAAGTATGATCTGATAAAATGGATACCTTGAATGCAATCACTTTCGATAAAGGCATCTGCCAAATGCAGAAATGTAAATGTATGATTGGATTAAAGAGTTGTTCTCATGTCACCCCTCTAACCCACCTGATCCCCTGATCCTATTTGTCAAAAAGCCTGTTAATCAGAACTGGGTGGCTTTCTCTTTGACACTGTGTCACTTTCCTCTTGAATAAACTGTGTATATGATCCGTCTGCACCCCTGTGCACTCCCATTCTCTCTCACAACACTTTTCCCCAACTTACTTACCTGTGATCCTCTTTTAATGACTGCAGTCCAGTCCAGAAAGACTTGCCAGCCAATATAAACACAGTTTTATACTGTGGTCTTTCAAATGCCAAAACAGAATATTAAACTACAAACTCATAGCTTCACCTAATCTCTTTTCTAACTGTCTCTTTGTTCTGACTCTTTCCAGAGTAAACTAATTCGGACAGTCTGGGCTGGTCACCTATAGTCTTCAGTCAGAACTTTTTGGATGATTCTCTTCTGAGCTAATGTCGTTATGAGTCCTGCTTTTTCCATTGAACTGATATTTTTCATTCCATTGGTTTTTAAACCCTTATTTAAAATGTTATTTGTGGTGTAATACAGTATAAATTGAAAGACATGTGAAAGAATGCTTCCCTCTGTGAGTTAACTAATTAAACACGCACAACAAAGCCCCTTTGGTTGTTATTCTGTGTTGCTGGAATTCACAGCGTTGCTGGTACTGCTAACTTTGAACAGATGGTAAGGCTCAACCATCTTTGTATTCCCTCTCCTCACCTCTCCTCCCAGCCCCTTTCTTCCTGTTGTTTCTGTTCAGTTTCTCTTTTCACCCTCCCTCCTCATTCTTGGGTTTTGCATGCTGCCTGCAGTGATTGGGTTGTGTGTGATTTTGACAAAGCTAGATTTATATTCCCCGTTTAGCCATTTATTAGGGGTTCCAGGAGATTTGATAAGATGGATGCTGTGTGTGAGACATTTTGAAAGACATGGCGGCAAATGTAAAGGTTTTACTGTGTATATGGATGTTCTTAGCCGCGCTGATGTTCTTAAGTGACTAGCATAAATTAAATTCAGTTAACTACCATAATATATTATACTTCAACTAATTAAATTATTACTATTTATATAATAAAATAATTATTTGAGTAATAATTATAGTTTTCTTATATTACTAAAATCGTTATAAAGTATTATATAGTTTGATATTATTATATATTTCCTTAGGTAATTAGTTGCAGTTAGTACAGTTCTCAAAAGATTGTTAATTTATTAATATTAGGAAAGTAATATTATAATGGTGTATATAGGTGGTGATTATAGTGCCACCTTACAAAAACTGTCAATAAATGTTCAGGTATCATTACACTCCTGAATCAAAAGTTATATTTAGCGAGATCTATAATATTACTTCGCTGTATTTATAAATAAAATCTGTGAATCTGTGAAAATTGAATTGCACTAATTGAAATTACTTGAGGAAAATTAAATTAGGATTTTATCGTTTTTAGTAATGTAAGAAAATGTCATTTTAAATGTAAACATTTAAAAATGTAAATAAGAAAATTGTAATAAATGGTAATACGTTTTTATTTTATAAATGATAATAAATGATGAAAAAAAATTCTCTAATTTGTAAAACATCATGGTAGTATTGATTGATCTAAATTGAGTTAATTTATGACAGGATGATTTGAATTACTGCAGTGTACTGATTTTACTTCTTTGATTTTGATTGCAAAATGTGCTTTTCAAAAAAATATGCTTTTCTTATCTTATAATATTATAAAATAATCTTACAGTCTTAAAATAGGTTTCATTTTCTTTTGGCAAAATATAATTTCATAATTTCAACCCAGTCATTTCTATGTGAGATACAGAAGTGAGTATGAGTGTGCTAAAAATGAAAGAGTAGCTTGATGCCTAATTTTTCTTTCTTCTGTTTGTTTAGAAGAAGCTAGTGCAGAGGAAGGAGAGGTGGCAGAAACTGTAGAGAGCGCAGCCGAGGAGGATGTTCCTGCTGAGGCACCTGAGGTCTTGCTGGAAACAGCCGAGGCCACCAGAGGGAAGGCGGGAACTCTAGAGACCGTTGTGGAAAAGGTTGCCGAGACGGTGGCAGAGACTGCAGAGGTGGTTGCTGAGGTGGCAGGGGTTGTTCATGAAACAGCAGAGGAGGTGGCAGCGGTGGCAGAAGAAGTGCAGAAGGTAGCAGAGGAAGTAGAAGCAGCAGCAGAGGCTGTCGTAACTCCTGTTATCCAAGCTGAAGAGCCGGCGTCAGAGAGCAACGGTACGCCACCAGACCCCCAAGAGGAGGCAGTAGAGGCTACTAGTACAGAGTCCTAAATTGCTCATGGGTACTCAAACACTCACCCACACACACACAAGATACGGAAGACTCAAATGTCCTATACAGCAAAATGGTCACTGTTTCACTTTATCCATAAAAGAACAAAACATGGCACTTGAACAAAATTAAGAGAGATTTTATTCCTCAAATCCTGCAGGTCTTCCTCATTTTTCCTTGCAAGTAGATTCTTTAGTCATAAACTGAAGTTTTAAGGTACTCAGAGACACATGAACTAAATGAGTGTATGTGATTAACTGTATAGTCTTCATCATACTGTACCTCCTCTTTTTGCATCAATGAGTTATTTGATACAGGATTTGATGTTCGAGTTGCAATAATGTCATCCCACTATATAGCACACAGCTTATTGTGTATATTTTATTCTATTCCTGGATTTTGCTGGAAATATTTAAAAATTATATAAATTATAACTTGAACAAAATTATAAATGTATACTTTTTTCAAGTATTGATGTAGAAACCACTGTGAGAATCCAAAATTGCTGCTTTTTGTTACATGTGACCAAACATTCCAACGGACACACTTAAGACCATCTACTCCTGTTCTCCTTATTTCTTACTCTTAGCTTTACTCTCAATCTTCTCACAAATCTGAGCCAGCCTTCTGTCATTTTTAACCTCTTTCTTGCCTTATCTTCTATTTGCGGCAAAAAGACACCAAAAAACAAATGTACTGCTGTATGTAGTTATTTGTTGTTTTGTAATAACAGTAACAGTTCAGTCAAAAACATGCTTCTCTGCCAGATATCACTTAGTTGGTACACGCCAGTTAAAATTGTGAAAACTGTGTGTTTTGCTCCCTAGCAACTAGGCCAGATGTGTTTCTGTATTAGTTTTCCCTTTATATTCCTCTGTATGACTGAACTGACAAGGAACTCAGTAACTTACCAAGAAGGTCATGTGTGTGTGATTTAATGAAACTGCTCATTTATTTGGAAATTGCAATCGTGTAATAAAAATAAGGGATTCAAAGCCAATTAATAAAATGAAATTGATAAATATCCAAAAACATTGTGTTTAATTTTTTTCTGAAAACATTCTACTTTTACAAACTGAAATATAACATCTTAAACACTGACAAGTTCATCCTCTGTTTTAAAAGTAATGTTTTAAAATGCTGAATTTAGTGTAAAGGTCATTGGTGGTTGTACATTATAACCTACAATATTATCTCTACATAGGAAGTTGTTTTATCGCTTAACTTTTGTGGTAGTTATACGTTGTGGTGTGTCCCTTTCTAAGTGATATTTGGCAGTAAAGCCTCTTAATGTATGTTCTGAATGATGGGAAACCCCTAAATGGAGCTGCATGCTGTGATCATGCATGATGATACTCACTGAAGTCTTACATTCTGTGAAATGCAAAGATACACACCATACATCATACCTGAATGCACTAAACTTTACTTAAGCTCTTTTCTTTGTTGTTATAACTATCACTAATGTAGTGGGGATGAACCTCTGCACTCTACTTTTAGTAGTCTGATTTCTATCTTTTCCATTTTGTCTGTCTAGATTAATCTTCTGTTTTAAACTACAGTCACACACACACCGAGAAATAACAATTTATAAACAATTTGAACTTTAAAGTTATAAAACCTTTAAATAAGTCATTTAATACCTCAAAAATCTAACGTCTGTTTTTTTTTTTGTGTGTGTGTGATTATTGGGTGGCTTGATTGTGTCTTGTAGGGTCGGTTAGCACAGCAGCAGCAGAAATAATAGAGCTGGCTGCTGCCTCCGTGATCGAGGTTGTTCCTGTGGGGTCTGTATCCGTGGAAGATGTGCCAGTTGAAGAGAAGGCCACTGTGGTTCCTACATCAGATCATTTGGAAAATGTACCAGTAACAGAGGTGACACCTGTTGCTCCAGTGATGGAAGAGGAACCAGCTTCTCTAGTAGCAGAAGAAGTAGAGGCACCAGATGCCACTGTAATAGAAGAGCAATTGTCCATTCCTCCAGTGACAGAAGAGATACCAGTTTCTCCGGTTGTAGAAGAGCCTCCAGTAGCAGAGGAGACACCAGTTGATTCACCAGCACCAGAAGTATTTGTTGCTCCAGTGCTTGAAGCAGCACCAGTTTCCCTAATTGTAGAAGAACCAGCTGTTGCAGCAGTGGTAGAAGCGACTCCAGTTGTAGAGGACACACCAGTTGATTCTCCAATACCCTCAGAAAAACCATCTGATGTCCCTGTGATAGAAGAGGAAGTATTAGTTGCCCCAGTGACAGAAGAGACACCTGTTGCCCCAGAAGCAGAGGAGGCATCAGTTGCCCCAGGGACTGAAGAGATGCCTGTTGCCCCTGAAGCAGAGGAGGTATCAGTTGCCCCAGTGACTGAAGAGATGCCTGTTGCCCCTGAAGCAGAGGAGGTATCAGTTGCCCCAGGGACTGAAGAGATGCCTGTTGCCCCTGAAGCAGAGGAGGTATCAGTTGCCCCAGTGACTGAAGAGATGCCTGTTGCCCCTGAAGCAGAGGAGGTATCAGTTGCCCCAGGGACTGAAGAGATGCCTGTTGCCCCTGAAGCAGAGGAGCTATCAGTTGCCCCAGGGACTGAAGAGATGCCTGTTGCCCCTGTGCCAGAAGAGGCAGCCGTTTCCTTTGTAACTAAAGACGCACCTGTTGTAGCAACTGAAGAACTTGAGGAAACACCTGCAGAAGAGGTTATTCCAGTGGTTGAGGAAGTGAAGGCAGAAGAGGTGATTGCAGAAAGTGCAGTTGTGGAAGTTACAGAAAGTGTTGTTGAACCAGCTGTTGCAAGCACAGTGGTCACTGAGGAAGTTGCTCCACCTGAAACGTCAAGTGCACCTTCAGAAGAGCCCAAACGAGACTACATAGTGGTTGTCTTGGAGGGAGCTCCCAAAACAGAAAAGAAGCCAATGGTGCTCGGTGTGTCACACGTGACTGGCAGGATCATCCCAGCCGCTGATAATAGTGACGAGCCATCGGGACAGGTAACAGGTAATCTGGTTTAACAATGCACTGCTGGGTTAACTAGTAAAGTGAATAATGATGGGAGCAAAAAATGTGGATTAACAGAATCATAATTTGACAAATACTTGAAATTAGTTGAATAGTGAATTAGCGAGATGATGGTAAGATGTATTAAGACTGTATTCTGATGTACGTTTTTGATATACTTTGTGACATCCTTTTTATTATCTAAATGTTACTTTTTAATATTGTTCCTAGGGCAAGCGCCATATGCTTAAAGTGCAGATGTATTAGGACCAACTAAAAAAGGTAACATTATATTATGAAAATCATGTTTTCTATGTTTGTTTGTGTTTTAATAATATAATACATAATATACTTTCTAATAATAATAATTGAAATTTGATATTTTTTATCAAACATAATGTTTCTAAATGTAAACATCTCTATTATATAATACTTGAATTTTAAAATATATTAAAATAGAAACTAGTTATTTTATATTATAATAATATTTCACAATATTAATATTTTCACTTTATTCAACTTTTTTTCAACTTTATTCTTGATCAAATAAATGCAGCCTTTATTGAGCACAAGAGACTTCTTTAAGAAACATTAACAAACCGATCCAAACCTTTAAAAGGCAATGTATATTAACATGATCATTTTTTATTCTTGTTTTGTATTTTCTCAGTTGGAAGCAGTCAGATGTCCTGGGATAGTAAGCCGGTTCTCTGATAAACAATTAGTGATGTGCCTTCCCCATTTCCTTGACCCCCTGCAGTTCAGTAATCCTTACACTGGGCCCAGAATGCTGTTTCCTTCCGACTCAGCTCAAAATAATACTCTATTTCCACTGACATGCTCTCTACTGGAGAGTGGTTACTTCATGTGAACATTCACTTCACTCTGATGTCAGACAAACGTTTCTTGACAATTATAATATGCACGAAAAGCTGTGACCTATATTTATAGCCTTTTTAAATGGAACTCCACTCTTTTTGACTCAACTGCACATTGGAGCCTATACTATAGTGAACCCTACCTCAAACATCACATTATAGGACATGTCTTGGAATTGGCATGTCAATAGTTACAACCAGCAGGGCTACAAATTTGCCACAAACATTGTCTTACCTGCATGCTGGCCATCAGTTTTCTGGTTCTCATCTGTCTTCAGTCTATTTTTCATTTGCATTATTTATAAATTAACACTATTATTGTTTTTTGTGTACCTCTCTACCTCAGCTTGAAAAGACAGTGTTCTCCTTTTTCCAGTAACCAGTATTATAGTAACCAGCTGGCATTACCAATGTGACATGACTAGGTCAAAAAACAACTGACTAACAGATTACCTTTACCAATATAATCAATACAACAATAAGCCATGTTACAAGTATTGTAAATCCAGTATTCATTTCTAAAGTGAGTCATTACAATATTATCCAAAAGGCAAACCCCAACTGCTGCATCTTTTGCCTTTGTTTTCCTGTTCTCGCTTTTCCTGTGATTATAAAACATGTTGTTTGGCAAATACATAAATAAATTCCTTTGCTTGATGTGGCAAAAACAAGGTTCCCAAACCTGTTACGCCAAAGTTACACTCTCATTGATACTACAGTTTTGATGCTCATATGATTAGAGATTTTTGACTGGTAGACAGACATACTATGTGGATCCACAAGGGAAATTAAGGTCAGATAAAAATAATAATAATAAAATGTAAAGTCCTACAACAGACCTAACAATTTTGTTCCTTGTTTCCTTCATATATCAAAAGGGACCTTATAAGTGTTATAAGTAAGATTGCAACTTCATAATGTGAATGTGAGGGAATAATGGGAAGTATGGTTCAGTATAAATGGTGTTTTCACATGGTGAATGTTACATGGTATAAATGTGTTCCTTTCTGTTTTTGTTTTAAGGGTTAGGGATGTAATACACGTTCATGTGCTCTTATGAGGCTTCTCTTTCACTGTAGGCCCTAACTAGAGTTTTTTTAACTGTGAATGTACGTCAAAGAAAAATAAAGAGTTAAAACACATGTTTGTGTGATTGTTTCATTATCAAGGCTTCAGTGCAGATTTAGATTAGATTTGGGAATGACCTTATTTTAGTCATTTCAGGAGAAGCATTTTCAGGACAGTAATAGAGATTCGTCTAAGGTTATGACTGTACAAATTGCTATTTCAATTACATTATTGTATATTTGAAATACAGCAAGGTGACGTACTACATTGTTTATATTATATTATATCTGCCTGCTACCTCCCCCAGAAACATTTGCTAATTTAAATATATTATTATGATATTATTTATTGTGATAGTATTATGAATAGTTTATTTATGTCATGATCTCTATCCCATTATTTTTTAGTTTATTGTGTTTTTAAATTGAGCTCGTTGAAATTTTAGCGCGCGCGCACCTGACAAGGGTGTATGTGACGTCAGTTACGGTTGCTGCGCAGTTCGTTAGTCAGATCCTGCAACTGGAGGCCCGAGACCAGCTACGCAAAACATTATCTACTACACCAACGCAGCCTGTCAAAACTCATATCTTTTTACATTTTACATTGACCAAATAGACATCTGGGTATCGCCTGCATACTTGCTCTTTATTAGCGAGCAGTTCGCGCAAGTTGACCAGCTTTAACATCAATCTGTCATTAGCATGTTTAGCATGCTAACCTTATGACAGAGTGCACTCGACTGTTTTGAGGTGCACCAAACGACAAGAAATCACCACAAACGGTGAGAAATATCATATTTTTCTATGTATACTTACGCAAGAGGTTAAAGTTAATTCATTTAGCCATCATTAGGAAGTAACTTAGGCGGTTTGTTTTTAGCGCGGCTGTTTTAAGTTAAGTTATACCTCGAGCGTTTGTTTATGGATCTAATGATTTTAGATTTTAGGTTTTTTTTTCTGTAAAATTTCATAATTTGTTTCTTATTTGTTTTCTTTATTTGTTTTTAATAATCAAATTTGGCCACTCCTTGTTTAAAAAATCAGTTGAAACAATATGTTATTGCCGGAGAATGGAGGCGCTATTTGTATGTCAGTAATAATATAACCGATCCCTTGTCTATCAGTCGAGTCTAGGATCAGTGTTTACATTTTGTTATGCTTGATGGAAAACCGTGATAAAGGGCAACACAGTAGAGGAAATTAAAAGCAAAGATGGAGCATGAAATGGGTACAACCCTTAGGGTTTTTTCTTTTGAAAAAAAAAAAAACTGAAACTGTGAATATGATTGGGCTGAGATCACTTTTGCCAACAGGATACAGGCCTCTTCCGTTTTCTTGTTTTGTTTCTGCGTGTGTGTGCATTTGTTTGCCTGAAGGTCTGCTTGTGATCTTTATTCATATTAGATTATTTCCATGCCAACTGAAAAGACATCAGATGATATCAGTACCCACTTGGCCTAAGTAGTCACAAGATTTAGTACAAATGCCTTTGGGAGATTTTAATTCTAAATAAAATATTTTAATTTACAATGATTTGTCTGAACAGTATGTTGAGGGGTATGGTTTTAAGATATTAATGTTTTACACACAATGCACAATGTGTACCACACTGCATTTACCAATGGCTGTTTTCATTTCTCAGGCTGTGACGCCACTCAAGGTCATCAGCAGGGGTGCAGTGGATAAGAGCGGTTCTGACACAGAGGAATGAGTCATGACCTCTGTGGTGATTGTAGATGGTGGAGGGAATATATTGGAGTATGTCGCTGGAGATGAGGAAGCTCAGCAGGTGAAGTCCGCACTTGTACAAAATACACCCTCTCATATTAGAATTGCAACTTATTTAAAATCTACATTAAAAACATTTTAAGGAACCTCAAAGTGTTTGTTTTTTCCCAGGAGGTTTGTCCTGATGGGGTGGAGGCTGATGGAGAGAAGGACAATCCTGCAGTGATAGTGGAGCAGGTGAATAGCGCTGATGTGGAGCAGTGTTATGCTGCTCAGGTGTTAGTCTATGATGATCAGAATACCTACCTGGTGCAGGATGTGGCTGAGGAACAAGTTGTGGAGACTGAGTTGCAGGAGATGGCAGCAGGTAAGCAGTAATTCTCACAATTGTTATAGGGCTGTGTTTCTATGCAAGGAAAATGTTGTATTATGCGTTCGCTTGAAAGAGCAATCAGTTAGGTAGTCAAGTTGGAGCACTTGTTTTTTGTGTGTAACTAAACAATAAGCCTAATTCTGAAAACCCAGAAAAACATGACTGCATTGACATGTTTGAATTTCCATGTTTACCACTAAACATGATGGTGATTTTAGATTATTTTCCAAATATGCCTGTATTTTTTAGAGGGCTTAATTTTCTTTTAACAGCAGGAACAGCTAAAGAGGGACATCTTGTGGCGTTTTTGTAGAAGTTATAAAAGATACACATTAGAAAAGCAAAAACAAAGCTTTTGCTTGACAGAGTATAATTTGTGTAGGATTAGTACACTTTAAACACTTGGAAAAGGGTAAATAGGTTATGCAAAATACAACATTGACTGCTCAGAATTGCATTTACCTTTTAAAAACACAGAAAGGGAGCATATATATATATATATATATATATATATATATGTGTGTGTGTGTGTGTATATATATATATATATATATATATATATATATATATATATATATATATTAGTTGCATTGTCGTCTTTGAAACCTAAGACTGAGAGATATTGGTAATTATTTGTATAATATTAGAGATTATTGATCGTTTTTATAAGCAAGCATCTGGTATGACTATTCAGTTTCACAATGCATCTAAACACCAGATCGATTTACTCAGCAAAGATAGTAAACAATAAAAAAATACATCACTCGTCACATAAGTGTCACGTGATTTGAGGTAATGAGCGCTGGGCTCCTGTTGAAGTGAAGGATGCAAAAAAGCGTTTGACAACCAGGAAGTGAAGAGCAGCTGTCGTTAACCCGTGCGACAAGTATAAGTAATACTAAGTAATTTCTTGCTCTTTTGTTTTAGCGACACTTTTATTCTGTGTTCGTAGAGTAATGTGTGCCATTGGTGTTGTGTATATTTAAAATTGTTCGTTTACAGTCAGTTGGAGTTATGATTTATTCTTAGCGGATTGATGCTGATTGTCGGAACCAGGAAGTGTGTTTGTTTTCTTTTTGCGTCTTAGCCACGTTGTCTGTTAAAGTGTTTAAAACAGGGTTTACGGTTTTGCGGTAGAGCTTGAGGGTTCAGATGTTTTGTAGCAGCCGTTTCATTTTTGTTGGCTTTTATTGTTTGTTTAAATCAGCTAACGGTTCTGCCCTTTACTGATATCTTTTATAAATGAACGAAGACGACAATTATCAAATTTGTTGCGGTATATTTTGAAGGATAACGGGTCCGGGTTTGCTGTTTTTTAACATTAAAAGCGTCATGCAAGAAATCAGATTTTTGGTTAGCTTTTGGTTTTATGAGACTTAGTAGAGATTGATGCAGGGAACGTTTGGATTTATAAACAAGCAACGTTTCGATTTATTGTCTTTAATGCTGGGAACTATTCAAGCACGTTCGCTGGGTGCAGTATATCAAATATATGATTAAAAATACGCTTTTCGAAGTTGAGGGCGGAAGTGTACTTATAGGCGTTATAGGTCGTTGAGTGACAGGACGCCTGGCCAATGAGCGCTTAGCATTGTTTTGTAAGCTGCCGTGTAGCCAATGAACATCGAAATAGAAATATATTTTTCCTTTACCGCCAATTTATTACTTTATGTACTGGAAAATATTAACACAGAATGCTCTTTTAATCAAAAGCAAGCTCAATTTTGATCATCTTGAATATTTTTTTTGGTCCTGTAACATCTGTTTTCACATTATAGTCTTAAACAGATAGCAAAATGATTTTTATGTATTTAAATGATTGTATGTATGCAATTTGTTTGCTTGTTTTTATTGTGCAAGAAAAAAACTTTTTTTTCCTCTTTCTCTTTCTCTTAGTGGAGATCTCTGTGCATGATAAAACTATTGAAGCAGCTGAAGCTCTGCTGCACATGGATTCACCGGCCAGCATGCAGGGAGATCGCAGCACAGGTGAGATTTACATCTACATGTACTGCATGCTGTAATACAAGCTAACCTAACCTAACAAATTACTACTACTTACTTAGTATATCACATTTGTGTGAAGAGTAAAATAACAATAGATCTCAATCTCTGCAGAGGAGCTTTTATCTGAGGTGGAGGTTGAAGTGAGAACAGAGGATATGGGACCCGTTGCCAATGATATTGTTGTCCTGCAGGAGACTGATTTACTGAAGAAGAAAAAGAGAGGTGAACCACACTTTACGCTTTACCATGAACTAAAGATACGTTTGGAAATTAATGCATGATTATTGCTTCATATTATGGTACATTGCATTTACTTAAGTGTGCTTTCAGCTCAATTCCTTAATTACATTACCTAAGTGGAAAAGTCAACATAGTTGACACAAAACATTGGTTTGCTGTGATCTTCCCCAGCAGGACGAAAACCCAGAACTCCACGGGGTTTCTGTGATGGTTCTCTGGATATGGTCTATAAGAGGAAATCAAAAGACAGCAAGGGTGAGCGTTTGT
The DNA here is from genome assembly GCA_027422415.1 of Schizothorax lantsangensis. Taxonomy (NCBI): domain Eukaryota; kingdom Metazoa; phylum Chordata; class Actinopteri; order Cypriniformes; family Cyprinidae; genus Schizothorax; species Schizothorax lantsangensis. Next base: position 13,288,345 of record CM049861.1, on the reverse strand, counting down.
TTATTTGTGCAAGAGAATTTTTTTTCTGGTGCCACAACTTCTAAGTCTGACTCTTACAGGCTCAACTACTTACCTGTGGGAGTTCCTATTGGACCTTCTGCAGGACAAGGAAACCTGTCCAAAGTACATTAAGTGGACTCAGAAAGAGAAGGGCATATTCAAGCTTGTGGACTCCAAAGCGGTGTCTAAATTATGGGGCAGACATAAGAATAAACCTGACATGAACTATGAGACAATGGGGAGAGCACTCAGGTAATGTTTTGTCTTTAGTTTTTTTGTGTGTGTTATTTTGACACTGGAAAATGTGCTAGCAGTCTTGATTGATCTTTTTTTCTCTCTTCTTTTTTCTTTTCTTTTTTAATTTATTTTTTGTTTGTAGGTATTACTATCAGCGGGGCATTTTATCAAAAGTGGAAGGCCAAAGACTTGTGTATCAGTTTAAGGAGATGCCCAAAGACATTGTTTTCATAGATGATGACAATATGGATGACAGCATTGATGAAGGAAAGAGAGAAAGCCCAGCTGCATCCAATCGCAGCAATTCAAAAGGCAAAGGGACTCTAGTCTCACCCTCTACTGCTGTACCTAAAATCATCAATCTAACCTCAGGACAAGATGCCTTTATGACTGTGCAACAGTCGCCAGACAACATAGTGACAGCCCCTGGGTATGTATTCTATGATGTGGAAAACTAAAAAAATAAAATAAAATAGCTTATTAAAAAAAAATATATGGAAGACAGGAAAAATCTCTACATACATAAGAATGAGAAGAAAAAAAATATTAATTATATATATATATTTATTTATATATATATATATATATATATATATATATATATATATATATATATGAGGAGTGTAACGGTACACAAATATGATGGTTCGGTACGTACCTCGGTTTGGTATGATTTCGGTACAGCAGGCGGAAAAACAATTTTTTTTTTTTTTTTTAAATAAACAGTGGTTTACTGAACAAGTTGCTCTTTCTTTAAATACAAATCTACCTCAGTTTATGCTTTAAACTATAGGGAGCCCTTTTAATTTATAAGGTTACAATTAACAACTTAATTAACCCAAACTTAAATTTAATTACTATTTATTTTTTAAACATAATTATCAACACTCAACTAAAAAAAAAAAATTTATGCAAACATGTAAATTGCACATAATGCAGTTTTTAAATTAACTCGTAAATGGGGCCTAATAAAATTTTCATTTTTTAAAATATAATCAATTACACACTGGCTGTCATAACATGTTTCATAACAGATTAATTTAAACACATTAAATAAATAATATAATGAGTATATAGTGTAATATTTTGCAAAATGCTCCTCTCTAGACTTAATTTCTCTAGTGAACTAACGAGCTGTGGACACTAATGACTTGCTGAGGTAAATTAAATGCTACGTGACATTTTATTTCCACGCTGTTTTGTTGACGTCTTTTCGCGGTTGAAACACTGATTGAGCAATTACATGAGATATAAAAAACTAGTAGTACAGAGGAAGGAATGTTCTCGTTCACTCCGTACAGATCGTTCACTCGCGATCTGTCATGCCACACAAAGACTGTCATAACACCATTTATTGTTTGAATTTCCTGAAGAAATATATATATATATATATATATATATATATTTATTTATTTATATTTATTTAATATCAGTGTTTCCCCTGCCATTATCTTGGGAGGGCGGCCCGTGCCAGGAAGTGAACACCTTGTTCTTTTATTAAACAAACTAAATAGCCTTACGTTATTTGTTTTATTTACACGACGGCATGTTATTTCTGTCTCTAACGTTACATTACATTCGCGCGCTCTGTATGCGCACAGCGGAGTTCCGCCCCGATGCGCACACACACACACACACACTAGGGTTGTCACGATACCATAAAAATGTCTTACGATACTATACCAGCTGAAGTATCACGATACCAAGTAGTATCACGATACCATGCAGTATTGTGTTAATTTAAAATTCAATTCTACAAAATGAATCAAAATTTCATAAATAAATAGATGTAAATGAAAACACAATATTTTTCTCTGAATACTTAATTAATGTGAATGAATGACTGGCTATTGTTATCCATGAAATGATCTAAACAAATCTTTAAACAAAAAGCACAGAAGCTGCATGAAGTGACATTTAGATGTGGCATTTATACATTTAGACTGTATTTATAATTGCATAAATAAAGTTCTGAGATTAATGTTTTAAATACTAAATTCTGAATATAGAAATACGTTGGAAAATAATGTAATATGCCTACTTTTAGATGGGAAACTTCAAACGGCCAGCAGGTGGCAGAAGTTCGTGATTGAATCACTGAGTCATTCAAACGATTCTTTCAAAACGGCTGAATCCTTCAGAAGCGAATCAAATGACTGTTTTTATGAATGGTTCAGTGAATCAGTGATTCAGAGACAACGCAGATTCGGATTCGAACACAGAAACGAAACAAAAACAGCACTCTTGCTCGTGTCATATTACCGAACTGTCAGGAGCATTTTTTGCTCGCATATCTTGAAATTTCCAAGTTAGCAGCATTTATATTAAAACATAACATTATAAATGAATAAATATATATATATATATATATGATAAGAACCAAGTGCAAAGCTGCTATGTTGATGAATGGAATTGCGTTCGTGATCGCAAAGATGCTTCCAGAAACGAACTATTACACCTGTTCTAGAAGTGGTCAAATGAATAAAACTGCGATAATACTTTATTATGATGTTGAATAAGTGATGCTTGAGCTGCTGTTTTTAAAAATGACATCAGACGGTCTGAATCACGACCCTTTCTTCTGATAAACTGCAGCATGAACAACGACGTGCAAGTGAACTTCTCATTGCAAACTGAACTGAAGCGTCGGGAAACACTCAATACCATATAAAGCGTATACACAGACTAAACTACACAGAGCACAGCAGAAAGACATTTGGCAATCAACTTGTAATGTTTCTGCTGGCATGCATGTTCAACGTTTGAATGTTCAAAACAGTGTTGCTGCCGTGCATACTACATATCTTACGGTACTACCTTATGGACGATACTACCGTTTAAAAAATGCGATGGCACCGCGGGTATTTTTAAGCTTTAGTATCGCGATACTACCGTAGTACCGGTGTATCGTGCAACCCTAACACACACACACACACGTCACGCACACACACAAACGTACGTGCACTCACAAGTGAGCCCACTCCCACTAGTATTTGTAAATATTAAGCCAAAACGACTATTTAAATATGACTTCTGCCTGTCTCTGTGTTAATGTATGGCGTAGACGCGCGGTTTTGTTTGCTACTTATACAGAAGCGTGCGCGAGGCTTGCGGTGATATTTACGTCTGCCGCCTCACTAAATGAGGACGTAAATACAGAACATATCCAGAACTGCTCTGAGAGTCACTTCATGAGCATTTGACAGTTTCATTTGAATAAAACTATCCTCACACAGAAATCTAAAGGTATTCACGGCAACCCGTCAAAATAAAAGTTTGGGTGTCAATTGTAGATATTGCGGCAGAAATATATTACTATTGTTCAGTAGAATGTACGTAATAGCCTACTAAAATTATTAAAACCTTATTTTTAAGGAATAATCATACAATATGTCTTCAATGTTTTAATTGTTATATTAAATCCCCTTTTTTTTCCAAAAAATAAGATGCGTTTAATTTTCATTAATTAAAAGATAAATTAAATGTTTTTATGCCGAAAAAAAACCGGAACACCCCCCCACCCTGCCCCCCCAAAGCCATAAACCTAGGGGAAACGCTATATATATATTTATTTATTTATTTATTTGTTTTTATAAATATGAATAAAACAAAAACACAGAATTTGGAAAGAAATAAAACAGAATTTTTTTTGGGGGGGGGGATTTCATATGGCCCTATTGTGGTTAAAAGTTTACCTCTTATAATTGCACCTATCACAATGTTTTTTTATTTTTTTGTTTCCAGGACAGTGAGGCTTGCCATGCAGGTTCCTTTACTCATGACAACACAGGGTCAGACAATCTCCACAGTAACTGTCAACTCTCCCACCGTCCGCTCGTCGATCTTTCCTGCGCCCAACTCAGTCGCTGGGGGTAACAGCGCAGGCAAAGTGGTTTTCCAGGCCGTGCCAACGCTAGTGCCTGCTCGGGGCCAAAACGGTGAGAGAATCACCTTGCAGCTCATCACCCTTCCCACCATGCCTGGCAAACCCGGCACTCCCATCACTCTGAGCACGCTCTCCCCCGTCACCGTGCCTACCAGCAACACCCATGTCCTGAAGCTCGCCGTCCCCTCCAACATCTCCACGACCGCCTCCTCAGCTCCTGTAACTGTGGTGACCTCGCAGCCGGGAGTGACTGTGGTGCCGAAAGCACAGCCAGCGATGTCTTTACAGGATGTGACTATTATTAAGGTTGAAACTCCTGAGTTTTCCGTGGATCAGACAGCTAACATGGCTGCGGAGAACACACCGAGCACACAGACGAACCCCACGACCACACAGAGCTGAGCAAACATCAAATATCACTGCATTCACTCACAAGAACCGACATCGATGCTTGTGACACAGATGCAAATAAAACAAGTGATGTGAAAAGTGGCTGTCTCTTATGTGAAACGTATGAAACCAGCACTACAGCTCCGACGCTTGTTCATGCCCAACACTATAACCACCGTGTGTAGCCTGAGCTTGGGTTAGACTTTTCTTTCATTTCTTAAATTTATCTATTCAAATCACGCTTTGTTATAGCATACCATCTGTGCTGTAGTGCTGTAGATGCTGCGAACCTCACTTGGTGCTAACGACAGAGAGGAAGTCACATGGGTGAAGAGAAACAGCCAAGATTTTGATCACCTGGTAATTTGGAGCATAAAATAATCTGTGCATAGACATACAATTGCGGTAGTTAATGATAATAAAACAAACAGCCTTAGGTCAGCTTTTTCCTCCTAAATCATTACTAAAAGTAACTGATTGTGCTTTTTGTGTAAATATGAGGTTTTTTTTAATATATTTTTTGTACCAAGAAGTGGGTTTTTTTAACAGTTCAAAGGAAACTGTTTTCTGAAGAACATTCAAATCTGTTTTTTTTTCTGTCATTTCAGACTTTTTAAATAATTTTCTTTCTGTGCATTTATCACTGAATGTGTTTTCTGTATCATGCATTCACTGCTTTGTATTTTGCAGATCATTTTTTCACATGTACAAAAAAGGGAAAGAATGTCTGATACAGTATATTGAATATTCAATATATGAAGCATATATTTTGTTGTATTCTTACCCTAAAATTGTATCCAAGTAGATTTAAATATATAGAATTATGCAAACAACTGGTTCATTTTTTTTATTATTTTTTTGTGGGTAGAAAATTACTTTTTTTTTTTTTTTTTTCTGTGAATTTAAAGATCTTTATCCATTCATTACAAAATGACACATGGAAAAATCATGGAGTGCAGGAAACCTGTCTTCATGGTGTGAATTTCAGTTCAATTTCTGTCCATTACAAAACCATACACAGCCCAAAGAATCTGCACACAAACTTTCCCTAGGTATACAGTTTGATATTAGATGTTATACTGTACAGAATTTATGTACTAGGATTACTGGAGAGCTTTACTGTGTTGGTAACTTTAAACAAAGCCTTAAATCCATATTTTTGCTAATTGGTTCAGATGGATTTGGACCAGAATAGATTGACTAAAGAATGACAATCTTTGCATCCGGATCATAAAAGATTTCACCATTAAAGGATGGATTTAGAAGGCTGCAAGATAATATGTTAACAAAATAAATGTTGATTAAGTTGATATAGAAATAATTGCAATGTTTAAAATATGAGTTTTGTAGGTAATTAAAAAAAATCTACACTATGTAATTTTTGGCCCTCTAGCGGTTGAAGCATCAAACTACAAGTTTCATGCGGAGGAACAATGTTCTGGTAATTAGGTGAGTTGTGCTTCGGCTCTGCTAGTCTGTGCGGATGAATCCGATAGCTTGAGGCACAACGTTGTACTTACCGTTACCAAAGAACTTCTACTTCTATACTCTGCCGTTACAGATGATCCTATGAATGTCATTAAGTAACAACATCAAAACTCTCCCAATAATGCAAGAAAGATGGATATCAGAAAAAAATATGTCTTATGAGTCAGGTAAGTAGCTTATATGCCTCTATTGTTTAGACTTGTGAAAATATTTTTTTAAATAACTTTACAAAAGTTTGGCATGGCTGACATTGGATATAAAGATGCCATTGATATCGTGAAATGATGGATATTAGTAACTAGGCTATTTCTAGGCAAATAAATTATAAACAGCCAATTGCACAACAAATAGGAGGCTATGCAAAGTATGTTGATTCCTGTTTTATTATAGGTACTTTAGCTTTTTGCTTGTAAACTCTAAGTTCGAGGTTCATTTGTTTTGGTTTCATGCTACCTGGGCAAATCCCACTGCTTGTAGTAGTAGCACCCTTACCTTTATTTACAAATGTGATGAATGACGGAAGTATGCAGTTTCCTGTGAAATCTGTCAGACAGCTCTAAAACACAGTGTGTACTGTTTTTATGATGTACTCGCTCATTTAAATCTTGTTAATTTCAAGCAAAGAAAGTTTAATGTCATCTTTAATTGCACGGAGTCAAGCTTGTTGTCATGTTAAATTTTTCGTGAATGTGCGAGACTTCTGATTCATTACAGTTTGTCATTAAAGAAAGACACCACACAATTTAAATACACTGTGATGTATTTAGAGATTACTGGTCAATGGCAAACATATCAATGATTACAGTGTTACTAAAAGAAAAAGAAAAAAAGTACAGTCAGTATAAATATAAACATCTTTCCACTTGTGGAACCTTTTAATCGAGAATGTGCATCTTCCTGAGATCATCTTTTAGCACTTAATAAATTACAATATATTGCACAACCTCTGTTTAACAAACAATGAGCGCATAATAATAATGAATCTCCATCGAGGAAAATAATAAGCACAGAGGTGCATTAAGACCTACATCAGCAGGTAAAATAAGGTTTATGAGAATAAAATATGTTACATTCTTTGCAATAATGCATTCTCACATTCGGATGTGCGCACACATACTCTAGGAATGTCCTAAGCTGCTCTGGATCCCTATTGGAGAGCTCTAATTATTGACAGCTACATGAGCCTATGAGGCTGCTGACTAAAGCTTAGGTCACACACCAGTGACAGATGATCAGAGGGATAATGATACGACGGAAGCCGGTCCGGCCCAATCTGCTCTTCGCTTGGTATCTTTAGCACAGCGCCCACCTGGAATGCTTTTTCAGAGTACCAAATGTAGTCCAACGTGGAGCAGCTCTCTCCGCTGGGCCGGATCTTCCAGCTGGTGTAGGGCGGCTCTGTGTTCCCATCCTCACTCAGACACTTGTAAGCACTATCTAGCCCTAGAGGAGAAGTCATAAAGCGCCTGTACACTTCCTCACTTGGTTCCGCGTTAAAATCCCCACATACCACCAACGGAATACCTTCTTGGCTTTCCCCAACCCTAGTCCGGCTTTCATCATCCATCTCCGGGTGCGACTGTGTGGTTAGTTCGCAGAGCTGCTGGAGGAGGTGAGCCCCCTGTGCGCTCCGAAACACCTCCCAGCCGCTCCGCGCTTTCAGGTGCGTTACCGCCACACAGAAGACTCGACCTGTGAACCTGCAGCGAAGCGTAGCCACGATAGCAACCTGGTTGGTTTTGAGCAACATGGCAGAGAGTCTGAGGTGAGTGGTGTGGAGCAGCTGGAAGCGACGGCGGTTGAAGAACAGAGCGCAGCCGTCGGGACCGTTGTTATTGTGAACGTCCAGGCAGGGAGAGCATGGCTTGGGGCAGAAGCTGCTCTGGTAGCCCAAGCTGGCGAGCACAGGCTGGAAGGTGTCGAAGTAGTGGTCCACCTCCTGTAGACACAGCACATCTGGCCTGTAGGTAAGGATCTCTTCCAGTATGAGATACTTCCTCTCTGACCAGTTCAGTGCCTCCATTGGGCAGCGCACAAAACCATCCTTGCCTTCACCCAGAGCTGCAGATACACAAGAACAATGAAGAACGTTTACGTCACGTTTTGAGCACCATATGGGAGCATTGCAGTGAAAGGTGAAGTGTCTTCAGTTTTATAAACATTAAGCAAGGAGTTTTTAAACTGGGGGCTGGAAGTGTGTGCTACAACTGCCTCATAAATTCTGAAAAAATAAAAAGGATTTTACAAAATGTAAAGACCAACACAACTGGTTAGCTTCAAATATATATGTTTAAAGCAATCATTATTAAATAATTACAGAATTTGACTTTACATTGTTTATAAACACTGGCCAGTGGCCAGTATTATTTTATTGTTAATTTATGTAAATTCTTTTATATTTATAATATATTTACGTATACCTCTGTTCAAATGTATGTCATGAGTATGATTTTCTTTTTAATCGTTTTTTTTTTTTAATACCTTTATTCAGGAAATGCACATTAAATTGATAAAAAATGACTTTTACACTGTTCTGTTTCAAATAAATGCTGTTCTTTTGAACTTTCTATTCACCAAACAATCCTGATATACATCCACAAATATATTAAACAGCATAACTTATTTCAACATTGACAATAATAATGTGTTTATTGAGCAGCAAATCAGCATATTAGAATGATTTCTGATTGATCATGTGACACTGAAGACTGGAGTAATGGTGCTGAAAATTAAACTTTGCATCAAAGGTGTACATTTTAAGATGTATTAAAATAAAAACAGCTATATACAGCAAATAATTCATAATATTACTGTTTTTACTGTCTTTTTGATATAAAAAAATGCAACTTGGTCTAAGAGAATTTCAAAAACATAAAAAAAATGAATCTTACAGACTCCAAACTTTTGAATGATGGTATATATTCATGTATTTAATGTTTTTTAAAAGTTTTTTTTTTTTTTACATTTTCAGATAATATTTTAATAATTTGCTTTGGCTTTAGTATAGTGGCAATATAAAAATATATGATTTACTTCAGAGAAAACATAACATCATGCTTATTTTTCTCACACATGCAATTATATAGCTGCCTTTATATTTTAGGCATTAAAAAGCGTAAAAGCCCTGGTTTAAGTTACCTCCTGTGAATCAACTATGAATCAAACACATGACATAAGCAGACAGACTCTGTACCTTGTGCTAAGATGTTCCACTGCATGACACGGATGGGTGTGTTCTGCAGTGAGCAGGCTCTGGTCATCATAAAGTCTCGGTGCAGACGAGGAGGCCGGTTCCTCAAAACCTCCTCACATTCACGCAACAGCGCATCCGGGTCAGCCTGCTCATACTCGTAGTCGTCAGTATCCACATGTGGGTCTGCCAGCGCAGCGCTGCTCAGAGTCTGGGCCAGAGTACTGAAGAGTCTACTGCTGCTGCTGCCCATCTGACACACTGCACACACCACAAAACATGTTATACACACTCTAGTATAGCTGTACAAGTTTTTATAAAACTTTACAGATTCATAATAATTGATGAATGTTTATTAACATAAAATCTTTGTACAGTACAGTAGTATAGGGTATATCAATAAAAATTCCACATTTATTCCTGCAGTCACAAATTAATTTTACAAATATTGCATATAAAATCAAGACTTGTATGCACGTGCAAGATTTAAAAAAAACATAGGCCTATAGCATGTAGTGATGCAGAAACTGCTGTCACTCACTTGTACATAGTATGAAAGACGACACGACATACTTTCTACAAAACAAACAGCGGTCAATGATATAAATAGCAGCGGTGCAGTACACTGTGTATGAAAATATAAACAGTAGTATGACAGCACATGGTAGCTATTTCAAGTGCAGATGAATTAGGTCTGTCTGTTGTTGTTCATAATGTGTATTACTAAAGTATAATTCAAAAGTAAAACTAGAAACAACATTATTTGGTTATTATGATACCTCACAGTGTACTGATCAAATGTTGAAAAGTACTACTCCTTTTAAAAGCACTGATAAGTTCAGAAGGGATGTGTCTCTGATGCCTCAGCATCTGTCTGGGCTTGTTTTGAGTCTTTAGAAGAAGTTTAACTAGATATGAAACACCTATTAACAATTCTTGCATGAGTGTGCGCATGTTTCTTGGCTTGTATACCTTTATAGACAATATTTGATGGACACAAAGACTTTTGTATGCTAGTTTACAGCTATGTAAATTATTCATCATGGTAAGAGACAATGGGTTAACTGCAGTCATGGAATCTGCTGTGTACTGTCTGTCATGACAACTCAACCACACGCAGACACAATATCAGAACAAACAGTGCTGCAGGAAACACTAATCTCCTTGTGGACAGGAAACAGGAACCTTTATTAGTCCTGTTTGCACTAGAATCACCATTACTATAGCTTATACTTGGTGTATATAAACTTTATACTAGCTTGTATTCGACAGGAATAATAACTTAAATCACGTAGCTTGTGTGGAGAAGTTTTCTATTACTTTCCCAAGTAACCCAATTTGACTTAGACTAGTAAACAACCACTTGTTACACCCAGAATACTCTAGCAACTGCACAACCATATACTAAAAACCCTCAGAAAACATTAGCAATAATCAAAAATTGTAGCATCATGGCAGCACAATTTTCCATTCTTATCATCTTAATCTTACATTTACATTAATGTTCAAACATTCATTTATTTACTTTGTTTAAAAAAATTAAGGAGAAGGCAATAAATGTATCAAATAAAGATATTTATGTTGCCAAATTTATGGATTCAACAAAAAATATTAAGCAGCACAACTGTCACAACATTGAAAATTTAAATAAAAATAAACATGTCTTGAGGAGCAAATCATCTTATTAGAATGAGAGAATGAGAGTTGATATCACAAAATATATATATATATATATATATATTAAAATCTATTAAAATAGAAAACAGTTCAATTGTAATACTATTTCACAATATTACTATTTTTACTGTATTTTGATCAAATAAATACAGCCTTGGTGAGCATGAGATGTCTTTCATAAACATTAAAAAACTTTATTGACCAGAAACATTTGACTGTTTGTGTAAATCAAATGTGCACACAATCAAACATTGTAGGAGTAATTCTGATCATTTAAATATTGACTTAAATGTTTATGCCAGACACACAGCTTTGATTCATTAATCTTACGCATATCATCTGATTCCATCTTGTTCCACCTCCGTCGTCTCCTTTACCTCCTCAAGAATAGTACATCCAAGAACTCTACATCCAGTCTCTCTCTCTCTCTTTATATTTATGGGTTTGGTTATGTCTTTGTCAAGTTGAAAAAGCAGAAGTGACAAGTAAAGATTTTATTAATGTAATAGTCAAGTGCTGAATACTCAGGGCTGTTCATGGGTAAAGCTAGTCATTGCTTAGTAATCATTTAAACCACACAGCATCCAAACAATTTAAACCAACAGGTTCAATTTTATAAGTCACATGCAACTCTTGTATCAGCATTAAAAAATCATATTTGTCATCTTGTCTAAGTAAACTCAGCATCTAGACATCCGCTGTAACTAAATCAATGACTAGTCAGGGTATATGGCCCTTAACATTTAGGTCTTATTCATCTAAAGAACTTAGTTTCACATGTTTCTTTTAAAAAAAATACCTCTAATTATATCCTTTTCCACTGACTGTCTCCGATGCATGTGATCTAAAGGCACAATCCTCTTCTCTTTGACTTTGAAGGAGTTCAGGACTAATCCAGTGCTGATCCAGTGTCCAGTCAGTGGGTTAGTGTACGATAGACAGAGAGAACACTAGCATCCTGAGCTCGCACACTTTCGTATGTGAAGATTCTGGGGGCTGCGGATGTGACAGTGTGTGTATCTGTGTGTGTGTGTTCCTACACAAAGGGGTTCCTGAATGAACCAGTGTGTCTGTGCTTCCCCTGCCATTCATTCTGAACAATGACTCATTTATACATCACGAGAGGGACCCGAAGCATGCCTGCACACACACACGGTTATGTACGGTGAAGAGAACACTTCAGCTCTAATTTAATATATGGTTTGAGGAAGACAGTGTGGCTAATTAGTCTGGAATGTAACAAGCTCACAATTTTAAAATTGTTAACATTAGTTCATTCATTACATATATCATGACACTGAAGACTGGAGAAATGGCTGCTGAAAATTCAGCTTTGCCATCACAGGATTAAATTACATAAAATATCTTAAAAAAGAAAATAGTTATTTTAACTGCATTGGTGAACATGAGAGCCTTCTTTCTTACAGACCCTAAACTATACAGTATATTAACTACAACAGTATATTTATAAATCAACATTTACTAATATGAATAAATGCTGTAAGAAAATTGTTGTTCATACCTTATATATCTACTGCATTTATAACTAAAGAACTATTGTAAAACTTCATATTTGCCTGTTTTGCATAGGGACTTGCATGCATACTTTAATCTGATGAGGAAAAATTAGGCTAGGTAAAATTATCACATGTGAGAATTAGTGACCAAACCAAGCTATTCTCTGATTAAGAGAAATGCTGACAACCTTTAGGTGTGAAGATGATGCACACCAACTATAACCTGAAAACTATGTCTTAATGACATTTAATGAGAAGCTACACCTTGGATTAAGGATGTAATCAACTTAAGGGGGACATGTCCACACTAGTAGTTAATTATTATGAATTTTTCAGTGTCAGATTTTAAAAAATTCTACCTTTGGACTACGTCAATATTAAATACTTGGTTACATCCTTTGCTGTGGATATATATTTGCAGGCATTTACTGTCTTGAGGAGGTTAATACTATTATAAATCCGAATTTTACATTTACAATCAGCAAAATACTAGTTCTTCACTGTTAATACCCCAGCAATTACTGGAGCTGCTTTTATTTGCTTATTCAGTCTAACTTACATAACATCACTGTTCCCAGACCTTGTTCCAGGTCAAATTCCTTACAGAAGAGCAGTCCTGCTGGGGGATCTGTTCCCACAGAGCTGGAATCACTTCCACTGCAGAGTTTTATCTGTTCGCTGGTTAACAAAACCTTGTAGCATGTGTTTGTCACTTTCCATCTTTTCATTAGCTGATCACAGGCTCATATTCTGTCCTTTCTGATTAATAATACAAGGCAATTGCACAGATGATGCAGAGGACGAGTTTGATAAATCTAAAAAGAGAGCATATCTCACTCAGATAACCTAGAAAAACTCTTCAGTTTGGGATTGAACTGTTAGGGGCTGTTTAAAGGATGTACTGTTCACTGACCTTTAGCAGGACTATCAAGTTACCTTGAAGGCACACTAGAATAGATCCAAGTAGAGAACACCAAACTAACCCAAGCAAACAATATTAAGAAAAACTAAATATAATAATAATGTAACAAAATTATACATCAAATTAAGACTTCCTTCAGAATTGTAACATTTTCTCAAGACAAATGAATATGAAAATCTAAAAACTCTTACAGTTTGGTTCTTCTTAACTAAAATTTTAAACTATTAAAAATAATTTTTGGTAACTAAAATAAAATATAAATATTAGATGAAATGCTTAGAACTTAAATTAGAAATGATACCTTGGCAACTATATGAATACAATTTTAGTTGAAGTACTAAAATTACTAAAGCTGAAATAAAAAAAAAAAAAAGCTGAATAGAAATGTAAAAAAAAAAACTAAAGAATGACGAATGCACATAACTTAAACTAAAATTAAAATTAAAAATATGAAAATACAGCTAATTCAAAATGAATACTATAATAGTATAAATAATACTAAAATAATACTGCTTTTGGTCACAGATTTGTTCGAGAATTAAAAAAAAATGAACAAACGCATCTGAATAAATCATAAAATGTCTTTTACATAAAATAAAATTGGGGATTTGCTATGGGAAACTGCAATATGTTTCCACTCCTCAGAGGGTGTATGACAAGTCATCACTCTCTTACTGTACATGAGTCATCTGTGTTAGAGCACGAGGGACACCCAGTGATATGATCTCAAATCACATTCTTTACACTTAGACATAAGATTCTCCTCAATCCTCTCACACTGCACCACATAAACCCTAAGAACTGATTCTGTCTCACATCGTCGAGCGTCAAAGGCGCATTCCAAGTCACCTACTGTCTAGGAACGGAAAGAATACGCGACGAAATCTTAAATTAACGTTACCTTGTAAAGAACCGAGCAGAACGGGTGATGAGTTGGATCTTGTCTGGGGAGGGCTTTTCTTCAGCGGACCGGACTGCTTTGGATGTGTCCCCAGTGATGAGCTACAGACTGCGGCCAGGTCTCGGTGAAGCAGCGATGAACAGCGCCGAGCCGGATACATAGTTCTTCGATCGACAGTCCTTCGAACTGCAGTTTAGACTGATAAAAGCCAAACTATGGCTAAGCAAGAAATACGTTTACAAACCTATATAACACTTGTAAACGCCATTTTGGACACTACTTTGACAAGTTTCGTTGTCTTTTCACTGTATGGAAAAATGCCGGTAGAAGTTTCATCATATTCCCGGGTGACATCATGTGTTGATAGGGGAGTTCAGTAGATTAGGTTTTCATGCACTAATAAAATAGCATAATGTATTAAGTTATTCTCTATATGAAATATTAAGAGTACACAGTATTTCAACATTTCAAACTAATCCAAAACATATGTAAAAAAAAATATACAAAAAAGCTCAAATGTTTTAACGCGATGTTCACCTACACAATAATGAATGGTTTAGTCCTACTGTCAAAGGACACCCGTGCTTTTTCTGAAGTGAAATCCGCACAATGGGAGGAGCTTGGAGCTACTCCCGCCAATCGTCGTCATTGACGTACATTGTACGATTTTCAGAGCTCACACGCACATTCCATATTTGGTGACATGATTTTCTAGTAATCCCCTTGGTATAAGAAGAAATACTCGTAGCCTATTAGAGACATCAGTGGCTGAAATGACAGAATTACAGCTTAAATAAAAAGACAGTTTATCGTTCTGCTAAAATATGCACATTTAAAAAGATATTGCAGTGGGATATGAGGGGCAGATCGCAGTATGATACAAATATCGCATAAGCATGGTATCATTACTTAACCCATATAATCCCACCGGTCACAATAGTGACCATAAAAAAAGTTTTCATTTATAAAGCTCTAAAAACCTTACTGACTGATGTTTTAGTGCACTTCCTGCGAATACGGAAAAAATAAAGGGTCTTAATTAAATATGTGCAGTTTCACATGATTAGTGCAGATTGTCACATGACCAGAGCAGTTTATTTACTGTTTGCACCTTGAGATGATGATGGCTGCATCAAAGCTCCAAAACGAAAGTCTAGTAAAGTGTGTTAACATAAAGATATGACAAAGATTTTTGGTACACATTATCTTTAAGGTTTTGTTGAGTGTGGTCATAGAATGAGTAAACATGTTGATGGTCACAATAGTGACCGGTGGGATAACAGTGAACTTACGTATAGGGTGAAGTCAGGTAAAATGGGCCAAATAAGGTTGTAGCATCATATCTCTTTAAATTTTTACAGAAAATCACAATAACTGATTATTGACATTGTAATCAATAATTTTTATTGGTCTGAGTTTTTAAGGCGGGCAGGGCAGAGTGTTACATGAAGCTCGTCAGAGAAATTGTAAGGTAATTGAGCCTGACATAGACAATTTCCTTAATCACTAATAAGGGTACTAAAGCAATTATAAATAAGCTTACCAACAAAAATGGCCTGCATACACACACACACTTTTAGACAGAAATTGAGGGTGAAAATAGGTTTATAGGCCTAGATATGCATCCATACAAAATCTTAACAGTCTTTTTAAAAAAATTGCATTGCAGACAGTATGGCAGGAGGACAAGCAAAGAAAGCAAACAGCGAGACAAGAAGAGAGAAGGGAAAGAAAGGAAGATGTCATTAAAATGGGCTGCATACACACACACACACACACACTTTTACACAGAAATTGAGGGTGAAAATAGGTTTTCAGGCCTACTGTAGATATGTATCCATACAAAATCTTAACAGTCTTTAAAAAAAATACAAGCACGCACACATACATGCACACAAAAGACACCAATGCACAGAAACACACACCTATACAACATGATCAGTTCATTTTTAATTGCATTGTTTAATTAAATATTCATTCAACTTTCTATTTAATGAAATACATTTATGGTTTTGCTATGGCACACTATGGCAGTCAATTTACTGTTAAAAATAAAATGATTTAAGCTGAAATGACCTGTGTTTTTCTCTTTTTATATTGGCCCATTTTACCTGAATGTTGTGCCGTGGCTCAAGAAGGTACCTGCTGATACTCGAACTCTCATAATTTAAAAACTTTTATACTTTTTCACATTTAAAAAATATGAATATATTTAAAAGAATTTATCAGAATATCATTAGATCTCATGCATAGCTTATTTGATGGTATTATAAGTCTTTTACCAAAACGTGGCCCATTTTAGCTGACTTTACACAATATAAATCCAATTGCAGTTGTTAGTGAAAATTGCAATAAAATGTTGCCATGACAAAATATTGTACTAAATTAAAAATTCAAATGTTACAAAAAATTTACAATAGTGATGTTGTAATACTGGTAGCACTAATATAAAAATTTGATGTTATATTTTACAAAAAGTAACAATTTTGAAGTGCGTTGATGGTTGTATTTTTTTATCTTTTATCTCAGTATTTCTATCAATGTTGTATAAGGTTTTTTATGCATAATAGTAACCCTAGAATGTGATTAAACACTTTAAAATAGCTGGGCTAAGATATATAACTATTTTTATGACTGCAGAAATATGTTCAGTACACACATTATCCCACCGGTCACAATTGTGACTGACCATAAAACACAATTTTTCACACACTTTTCCAAAACAATAAAAAAAAAAAATTATTGATTATTTCAAATGGTTAGTAATGACACATCATTTGGATATTTTCATGTCTGGGAAAAATCACAATCATGACATTGTATTTTCTCAAAATGTCTTCCAGACAGCAATGTTTCACAGATCAATCATAGCACCATAAAAACACTATAGACAGAATTACAGTGCATCAGTGTCATCTGCCCTTATACAATACTATATTGTATTGATCATAAATTGTGTTTTGCAGTTTTTTGGAAGCCTCTCTACATTTTTGTTTCATTGGGTTTGGTAAATGCATGCATTTTGTTTCTTTTGCTACAAAAATTCAATACAAAAAAATGAATGACCCATATCAGAGTAGCTTTATAGAATGTACGGTTTGTGAAAAGAAAACAGATACAGAATTACTGAAGTAAAGGCTTTATTTGCAACAGGACATTACTGCAAGATAACAAAAATATGCAATACAGTTGCCATTTATTATATGAAAGTACAAAATATACAAACAGAAAAAGCCTCAGAAGAATAAAATATAAATAAAAAAGTCATCTTTTAATCTACCCGGTCTTCTGCATTTGGCCACATGTTCTCATCCACATCACACCTGATATCTTCTTCTCTGGCGAGGTATCTTTTGGTATGATTTATCCACCCCTGCAGTGTTCAGCTGTGATGTCTTGGTATGCAGCATCCATTGCATCCAGGAGGGACATTTGGTCAAAAACCTTCCATCTCCAGGTTGAGAAAAAATCCTCAATGGGGTTGAGGAAAGTGGAGTAAGGGGCAAGGAAAATGAACATCATTCTCGGATGGGTGTCAAACCAGTCTGTGACTGCACGGGAACGGTGGAATGCCACATTGTTCCATGTGATCACATATATTGACAAGTGGTCTCCCACCTGTCCCCTTTCTACCTCTGGCACCAGTCTTTCGTGCAGGTCTTCAAAAATCTCACATTTATGCAGGAGTGCACTTTTCCACACAAGATCAGCCCAAAGAGCTCCTCTTTTACTGTATACTGTATGGTCATGTGATTGAAAGAACCTCAACACCTGAGTGTTTCCTAGATGGGAATCAGCTGTAATTTATATATTTGCATAACATTATATATTTGCAAGCAGCTGTTTCTCATTAATGAATAAAAACGGGATATATTTGTGTTTCAAATTCACAATATGAACAGCTGTTCACTTTGACTTTAGCCTATAAGTTAGGTTTAGAAAATGATGTTATCTGTTCTGACATATAGTGTGAAAGCATTTGTAAATTTGGCAGTAAAAATCCATTGTTTTGGTCTTGGTTGAGCTTGTGTGTAAAAGAAGTTCAAGCATTTTAAATTTGTGTTAACTGCATGCATTTTGTGTCAAAGCAACAAGAAATGTGTTAATTGTATACAAACAGATGTTGTGCTAACTGCATTAAGAGTTTAGGAAAATTGTTAAAAGTATTTAAAAAATTGTCATAGCGATTGTAAAAAACTGTAAATGGGTTAACCTTTACTGATCACATGAGTGATCACAGGCTCAACAACTGCTCTACTGTTTGTGTATATAGTGCTTTTGCCCATGAACCTATATTGATTATATGACTGCAGCAGCATAGTTGGCTGCTATTTGCGGACTTCAAAAGGAGGGTTTCACAAATCTCCAGTGATAGCGTGGACAAGGTCTACTAAACCTTTGAACTGTAGAAGAATACAAGATCAGATTATGTGAATAGTAAATAAACAATAGAAATGGGGAAAAACATAATTAACAGAACAGTCTTGTTGAAGATCAAAGGTCATGTGTATCAAACATAATAGAGTACAACGTGGCTAAAAGTCCCTTGGGGTAAAAGTTTTTTCTGATTTTTAGAGGCCTGAGGTCAAAGTTGAAAAAACTTATAATAAGAAAATTGTTTTTCATAATTTATAAGGAATAAATTGGGACTTGACAACTCATGTTTTTTGATACTTAATCAATAATGATTTATTTCTTATAAGTCTGGTAATCCTTCCACATGTCCCATGTTTTGTTTTGCTCTAATACTGATGAGGTGGATCTGTAAACACAGGGTTATTGGGGTCTATTTGATAAAATATGAAACAAATAGAAAGTTCAATCAGGATGATCCAGAATTAGCCATAATATTTGCCTCATTTGGAGCAGCCTGATCAGCAAAAATGAGAAATCCTGTGAAAAGGCTGTCCGTCCAGAATGGATCAAAGAACAGTCCATTTTGTT
Source organism: Schizothorax lantsangensis (assembly GCA_027422415.1). Taxonomy (NCBI): domain Eukaryota; kingdom Metazoa; phylum Chordata; class Actinopteri; order Cypriniformes; family Cyprinidae; genus Schizothorax; species Schizothorax lantsangensis. The sequence continues at coordinate 13,269,193 of CM049861.1, read as the reverse complement.
CTGAATAAAAGATCTGAAGCCAGACCTGATCTCCTTTTTGCAGTCTAAGTATTGTTGATCCTGAGGCCACGTCATAGTTTCCTGTGTTGGCATCAAATGTTCTGATCTTGTACTGGCCATTGTGGACAAGTCCAATCGCCAGATGTTTGTTAGCCAGCGTGATGTCATATGTGAAGTAATACACACCAGGAATCGCACAGTTAAACTTGCCACTGGTTGCATTGTAATGATCACCCTCGTTCATTAAAATCCGGTTAAAGCGAATGGGCGTACGTTCCTTGGGATAGCTCTTGGTCACTGCTACTGAGAAAGCAGATCGTGCCTCTGCTCCACAGTCACAGCCTCCAGGGGCGCCGGTTTCCCCCACATCTCCCATCTCTCCTTTTATCCCAGCGACTCCAGACACACCAGGTGCCCCTCGCACCCCCTTAAGACCCCTTGGCCCTGCCTTCCCAACAAGCCCTGGACGTCCTTGTAGTCCATGTTTTCCAGGGTTCCCAGGACGGCCCTGTTCCCCTAACATTTGGGAATAAAATTCATAAATGTCTTTAGTGACTTTATTTATTTATTTTGCAGACTTATTTTATCATGTATTATGAAATAACCTTGAGCTATAAAAAGATACTACAGATAAAAACAAAACAAAAAAAAACAAATAATATAAACCAAAATTAAAAATGTATCAGATAAAAAAATATTTTAAAAAAAGAATAATAATATAATTTAATATTTTATAGAAATGAAATATATTTTAATACTTTTGAATGTTATTTTTCATTAATGGCATTATAACTGCAACAGACATGATCATATGTTTTACCTTTCTCTCCCTTCTGTCCCTTGTCACCATCCTTCCCATCCTGCCCATCAACACCTGGCATCCCCATCTTGCCTACGTTACCACTGGGCCCTGCTGCACCTGGACTCCCTGGAGAACCCCGAGGGCCTGGCAAACTGCAGCTAAGCTGTGATGAATGTATGGTGAAGTTGCGTCCCTTCTTGGATGAGTGTACAGTCAACACAGAGAACAGAGACAGCAGGCAAACAGCCAGCGGTAACTGATGCATGATGCAGCTGTGCCTGCAAACAGAGCAGATGGGGCCAGATTTTTGTTGTGGGGAATTTCCATGGATTTCCTGTATATACATATACAGTCATGCACAGAAACAAGCACCATAAATCACATTATATACATGCAGGTTGTGAATAATGCAGGTTGTAACTTGATTTGTTAGTGAACAGTTTTATTTAGGTAGTAAATGTAAGTAACAGACCACAGAGCACAATTATACAACAAATTCAAAGCATGCATTAGAAAAAATCCTCACCAGAGGAATGAGATCGCAGTTGCAATGCAAAGGTCCGGCAGCTCTTTTGGAAAAAGCGCAAAGTCAAATACGGAGAATATAAACAAGATTTTGAATCGATTCGTATCTTACATGTCCTCCACACAACTTTGCAAGCATCCACCCAGTTTTAGCACGGACATGCTCTGCCAGATAGTTCTTACATGATGTAATTGAACAAACTGGGGGAGGAGATTCATTTGAAAACTTGTCAGACTGTTATAGTATATTTCTGCAGCCCAAAAATCAATAAAATAGCTTTAGATTATTATATTATACAAAACCACAAAAAAGCAGCCATGTAAAATGTGCTTGTTTACATCAAACACTTTCAACACTTCTGAGTATTTGCAATGATTTGGATTACATGTTGCTTAGAAATCATAACAAACCAAACATAGCCATGTTCAGGTTTAAATATACTTTCTGACCGGGAGACCTCAGGCAGTACGGGTCGGCAGTAACACATCCAGCACCATCAACTGAACACAGGGGCCCAAGGATGGTCAGCCCCCTCCTCTTCACTCTGTGACCCACGACTGCACACCGTCACACAACTCCAACCGCTTTATTTGCGGATGAACGACTGTGGTGGGTCCATCAGCAACAGAGATGAGACAAACTAAATACCGCCTGGCCGGGTGGTGCATGACAACAATCTCTCTCTGGTGGAAAGGGAGATTGTCGTTGATGGATCATATTCCTGTTAAATCAAAACAGATCTCCTGACCAACAACACTGCAGCACTCACCAAACATTCCTCCGATGATTATGTGCACCCATCGAGAGCATTGTAGCTGCATTTATTGGACAAATTATAATTAAAGACTAATAAAACAATGTTTATGTATGGTCAAAATAAAAATAACACATTATGAAAATCTGATTTATTTTCTACTATAATAAAAAAGACTGCTCCTTGTCACTTTAAATAGTCTTATAAGCTTTTGCATACAATCTAATTCTGCACTGTTTGTTTGTTTATCTCAATTTGCAATCTGATGTGCCCTATGCCACTTTAACTTCTAACAGACATTTATGTGCTAATAATATGGGATGTTTCCCATTATTAACTCAACAACAGTGTTTTTTTTGTATCACAGAGTGGATCATATTTGTTAAATCAATAACAGATTTTACAATAAATTAAAAGACTAATAAAACAATGAGAATGGTCTATAACACATTATGAAAATCTGATTTATTTTCTACTATAATAGACAGATTTATACAAAACAAAAAAGATGTGAAAACTTCTAACAGACATTTATGTGCTAATAATATGGGATGTTTCAAAACTCAACAACAGACATTTACAATAACTGTTTTCTGTGGTTGGTGACAAAAGACATTTATGTTTTCATTCACTGCCCCAGGAAAGAGGCCATGGGGTCATCGGGTCGGCAGCGTTTCATGCGGAAGGCTTCCATCTCCTCCTCTGTGGGTTCACGCACTTCCTTTAGGCTGTAGTATGGTCGTTTCCTCTCATCGAGCTGCATAATTTCAGCCACCTGCTTCAGCCTCTGCTCCTCTGCACTCAATGCCTGCACAGAAAGACAGTATTTTATTTTACAATAGGCTTTGTAGAGCACAGAATATTCATCTGAATATGAAGATACGAGTTTGTGTGGCAGGAACAGCCCACGCACCTTCTTCAGCTTTTCTTTCTTTTTTGCTTCATCTTCCTCATCACTGCTGTCAGAATCTCTATGTTTCTTGCTCTTTTTCTTCTTTTTCTTGTCTTTCATTTTTTCCTGGTGCATCTGTGAATAAAAAGCATATTAGTATAATACAATCATCTTCCTGCCATGTTCTTCCATTGGAATTACATCACAAAAAGAAGGCGGCCGTTAATGTACCTGTAAAAGAGTCTTTGGTTCTTTACTCATTTCGGCCTCCTCTACATCATCTTCAAATGGAATACAAGAATTGTTCTGAAAAAATAAGCAGAAAACTTGTTTTTAGAGTAGATTTGTGTTGGATAAATATAGATAAAAATAAAAAATAATTTAAAACAATTGTTTTGAAACATAATTTCATGTAATGGATATATCTGATACTCACCGCAACTTTCTTGCCAGCTTCTCCTGTACAGTAACTTTGCTTCACCACCGAGAGGCAGCATTTGTAACCCCAATGACCATCTTTCCAATATGATCCCCAGATACACTGCAAAAGCCAAAGGAAAAAATCTTTAGCATCCATAAAACAAAATCTATTATTATTATGTAACTGGTCCAGTTATGTAACATTTCCAGTAGTGCCAGCTAATTTACCGTGTGGTTATTAATGAGCACGTCCTCCTCGTATTTGGAACAGGCCACAGCCTTCTCCTGTCCTTTCAACACAGCCCCGTGACGAGAATACTCCACATACTCCTCTGTCTGAGCCAGCAGAAGCTCTCGCGGAGGGGCGTCCAAGTGTTCCTGCCCACCATACTGCAGAGAGGTGCAACATGAAGCCATCAGCACACCAAGTAGGGGAAGGAGGAAATTTTGCTATGTGTAAAATAAATAAATAAAGGAGACTCTAAACTGTACCCTTTCCAAAATACTGTCTTTTTGTTTCTCTTTGAAATCGTCTTTTTTGACTTTGTAGGACTGATGGAGAAGCTCCAGCTTGGTTGGATCTGCCTGGAGGTGAACTTCAGATCCCTTCTCATAGGCTTCCCAAGCAAAGACTGCAGAGGAAACACACAAAACAATGTCAGGCCAACAGGAACTGAGAGTCAGGAGCCCACATTTAACATCAGGTAGAGAGGAATTTATGTAGGAGTTGACAAAGAATACTCACGTTGTGTCTGGGCCATGGAAATGGTGTCTCCAGAGTAGCGCACAAAGTTGTCTCCAGCGTAGCCCACCCTGCCAAACCAAACACATCATTTTGAGGACAGGCAGAGACAACTACAGAAATAGACATTTAAAGATGGTGTGACTCAAAAATGTACACTTACATCACTTATCACAGATTAGTAAACTAAACACATCAGCATTTTTGGCATTTAGCAGACTTTTTTCATCCAAAGCAATTTACAATCCAATAATTAATTAGATCAACTTGTGCCTTGCTTAATGGTGAATAATGTGTTTGAACTCATAACTTAATACACAATCTGCAAGCTTTCTATAAGAAGCCTATAACTTCCCTAACATTTCCCTTGATTTCATGCACAGAAGTAGAGAAATGCTCCTACTCATCTGGATTCTTTCCAGCGTTGGCGTATGGGTTCTCCCTCATGGCTCGAGTCTTGGGATCATAGTAGGCTGAATTTGGATCCAGATTTCTGAGGTACTGTAAAATAAGACAGTTGGGAAAATCATGATTCAGCACACTGTGGAAAAATATTAATGTTTAATCATATGCTACAACTAATTATGATGATAAGAGCATATTACTCCTCTTATTAATCATATTAATGGGACTTATTCATGGGATAAATAAATAAAATTTCATGTATTTCTAAAAAAAAAAAACAAGTAGTGCCATGCCTTTAATTAACACTCATTGGTTATTTTTACCTTAGCGATGTCCTCCCGGATTCTCAGGTTTCTAACTGTGATTCGTCTCTTGGAATCAAAATTTTGTCCGGGCATGTCGAAATCATCAACATATTTGTCGTCATCCTCATCTTCACTGCTGTGGTCCTGGACAGGGTGAGGAAAAAAAGTTTAAATGAGTGAGTGAAATGGCTTTATGATTTGAGTTTTATTTTATAGTCCGCAATGTACATTAAAAAAATCATCTGAATATGACATATACCTGTGCATCATCATCACCAAGATGCTTCCTTGAATTCTGGATATAAGACAAAATATTTGGTTGAACAAAAGTAGTAAATAAAAGCTTATGACAAACATATAGTAGCTATAAAGGGAATGTGACAAAACACCCAGATTTTTTTTTAAATTTTGAATACTTACAGCTTGATCCATTAGTTTACCAGAAGCTAACTCCTCCTGGAGTTTCTGAGCTTTGAGAGTGCGCTTAGCCTGTTACGAAAAAAATAAATAAATTAGACATGCTTTACCTATACAGTAAAAGATCCTTCCAACAAAATGTATGACAATGGTCCAAGACAAAAATGATCTTTACTGAGAATAAAACATAATTGAGTGTGCATCAATAGCCTGTGTAATAAAATAAACATAAATACACAAAAATATCCAACAACATGACTTACCAGATCAACTTTTGCATATTCCTCTACATTGCGCATGTGCTCATCAGGATCGTACCCATTCCAGCGATCTCTCTTTCCATCATAATCCATTGAGAGCTGAATCTGTTCGTGCTCATCTGGTGCCATGCCTGTGCCAGAATACTTCGCTCCAACTTTTCTGGGTCTCTGTGAAAGACATTTTTACACAAACTTTAATCAAAAATGCAACATGACATTTTGGTTCGAAAACCAATAACGATCCAAGTTTGGGATAAAAATGTTCAATTTCGCTGAAAGAAGTCTCTTATGCTATAATCATGGCTGCATTTCTTTGATCAAAAAACAACAACAACAGGAAATAGTAATATTGTGATTTATTTACAATTTAAATGAAGTTGAACATTTTCTATTTTAAAGTTTGTTAAAATTGTAATTTATTCCTGTGATGTAAAAACTGAATCAGCAGCCATTACTTTAGTGAAATCTTCAGTGTCAAATGACCCTTCAGAAATCTTTCTATTATGCTGATTTGGTTCTCAAGAAACATGTCTTAATATTACCAATGTTAAAAAACAGTTGTGCAGTTTAATATTTTTGTGGAAACCGTGATACATTTTTTTCTGGATTCTTTGATGAATAAAACATTGACAAGAACAGCAATTATTTAAAACAGAACACGCAATGGTGCAAATGTCGACAATGGCAGAGGACTGTTCCGGGAGAGAAGAAATAGTTGAATGAAATCATTATTTTTGTTTTCTTTGCACACAAAAAGTATTCTCGTAGCTTTGTAAAAGTATGGTTGATCCACTGATGTCACATGGACCATTTTAACAATGTCTTTACTACCTTTCTGGACCTTGATCGTGGTAGGACCCTTGCTGTCTATGCAGGGTCAGAAAGCTCTTGGATTTCATCAAAAATATCTTAATTTGTGTTAAAAAGATGAACGAAGGTCTTACGGGATTGAAACGACATGAGGGTGAGTAATTAATGGCAGAATTTCATTTTTGAGTGAATTATCCTTTTACCAACATATAATAACATCATCGCAACACATTAACTATTTACCTCCAAACAGTCTTTCTTCTTATGTGTCAGGGCACCACAGTTTTCACATGCTCCTTTTCTGAATTTTATGCTGACTGATTTCTAGTTGACAGGGAGGCAATAAGAAAGAGTTTTAGACACTAAATCACTTTTTTATTAATAGTTCATGGCTATTTGGGTAGAGGGAGTGCTTACTTCTTGTACACCTCTTTTATACCAATCTCCAATGGGGGCAAATTGTTTCTGATTCTCTTCCTGGGGTCTCTGGTGCTTAAGGGTGGGTCTCTTTGATGGGTCGATGTACCAAGGGACAGATGAGATGTACTGGGGAATATGAGGGTTGATATCCCTGGTAACAAAATATTACAGTCAGGGGAAACGTTACAGCATATATGACAAAAACAAAATCACTTTAATACTGTAATTCTTTTTTTAAATTACAGTCATTATATCTATGAATGAACAGTTCAGTGCACCCTAGTCATGTGTTATGTTCATCTGCGCAACCTACTTCCCCTCCTCGTCAACTTCAGCTGGGGCATTTCCTAATTTTCTCTGTTCTTCCAGCTCTTTCTTCTTCCTCCAGTCTTCTCGGGTCATTTTCTTCGGCTCTTCGAGATCTACGATCGCCTCCGACACTTTAACGTCACCCTCCTCCTTCGACATGATCTTCAGCTACACACCTACATACAAAGAGATCAATTCAGCATAAATCAGCTCTGAAAACAGTGCATGTGAATCTGAAAAAACAAACCTCCGATAACACACAAAAACAGAATAAAAAGATCAAAATCTGCCGTGACAGAGAATAGAAATGCATAATCCACACAGACACCAGACGGTTACAATATCTTATGTATTATTTAAAGCGACTTTTGTATTTGACGTTGATTTAATTTGGAAAGTGATAAGCAGTATTGATCATACGTCAGTTTTAAGTCAATAAGTTATTAATTTACCTGCTGTTTAGGGAAACAAAATAAAAACGATAATATTTTACACCTCGATCAGTCGGATGCTCGCGAGTTGTTTACAAGCGTGTTACATGCGCACTTCCGGTTGACGTCTTCCGGGGGATGTCTTCTTCGCTGCGACGTGCTGCATGTATTTTCCAGTCTGCGTGCCGCCCTCAGCTGGACTGAAGTATTACTGTGGTCAAGACTGGAAACTTACAGCCGGACCCTCACCTAAAATGAACTGAGCAGTGGGTGTTGTTTCAGAAACCTTTTTGAGGAAGTTTAACATTTTCACACGGTACTATTTATTCTTCATAATTAAAAATGCTGTATAAGGGTATAAAAAGACTGCTTCTCTCCTCCATGGATGCTAGAACAGCATATTAGCCTATTATTACACTTTCCTTCAGGTTTTTCTTTAGCTTGAAATGATTTAGCAGATTAGTGATTTGGCACATACTTTTATCCAAAGCTAAATACAAATGAGGAAATCACAGGGAGTACAGGTACTGAAGTGATAAACACTCTGAAATGCAGAAGAAGAAAAAACAACAACCTACAAATAATTTTGAAATGTTGCTCACTTTAAATGTTGGCACATTTTTGGTAGATCTGAGGTCTTTTTCAGATGAGAGTGAGTTCAAATTACTACTAGAAGCTCAAAAACATTTTTGTTACATACACATACTCAAATAGTACATTTTTCATTGTTTACAGTTTTTTTCAATTGCTAACATCCCTTTGTCCAATCTATAGTCACCTTTTCAAAACTCTAAACACAATTAACACAACATCCGTCTGTTGTGACCATACCATTAACACAATTCATGTTGTTTTCACACAATATTCAGTCAATTTACACGTTTCTAACGCTTAAATGTTATTTTCATACAAGCTTACCCCATACCAAAAATCATGGATCTTTCTTATCTTTTTTGGTTAACCACAGCATGACATAAATGAAGACCTAATGTTCCAAACTTTAAATATAGTGTAAAGTCTCTACTTCTGCAACAACAGCAGCTTAAAATAGCTGCTAAGAATTATTTTAATTACTAATAATTGAGAAATAGCTGATTCCAATGTTAATGAATAATTCCAAGTCTTTCCATACATGACCATGCACAATAAAAAAGACACTCTCTGAATTGGTTTTGTCCAAAACAATACAGAACAAAACAGAGAAGCATAAAAAGAAAGAAAATGTTTGGAGGAGGGAGAGTTGGACTAGGGAGAGGAGTAGTTGGACCAGGACTGTCTGGTTTGGTTCAGCTACCAAATCAGACATCAAGAGACTACAGCAGACAGTCAGGACTGCTGAGAGGAATATTTGTGCCCCCCTGCCCAACCTCCAAGGTTTTTACACCTTTTTTACACTTGTAAATAACATATATACATTCATTTAAAGGTTTTATTTTATTTAATTTTTTTTATCACTGACAGCAAATTCATTTTGCCAGTAAATCCTTTACTGCTGCAATTCTGTAATTTTTCTTTTACATTCCATAAAGTACTGATGATCCTTCACTATGCTGTACACATACTATCTAAAATGAATCCACGCACACACACAAAAATGAACTTGATGGCTGAATTATTATTGTTGTCGTTGTTGTTATATTTTTTAATGGATCTCATATTGTATGTTCTATACAGGTCGAACTGAGACATGATAAGAAATGCATTTTTTGTAATGCCATTAATTGTTAGCATTTTGACAGTCTATGCACTATGAATTGACTGCATGTTCCTGTTGGATAGAAAACCAGTGCTAATGTTTTGACCGAATGACTCGATTTTGAATCGGGTTTGCTGTGTTTTGATAGAGTTAGTATATGAAGAAAAAGGTATTCAGCATTTTGAAATGCAGAGTTTGTATTTATTTAACAAAATGTGGTTTTGGCCAGAAAATTAACTATTTGGCTAACAGTGTGATGTAGGTGTGTTACTGTGTTAAGAGTTTAGAAAGTATTGGTAAACGCTTGTTAGCAATTGAAAAAACTGTAAAGTAATATAATGGTGTACCATAATGCTTAACATTATTTACAATATTTCAACACATTATGTTTCTCATACTTGTGAATAATGGAGAATCAGCAAGGCTTTGAACTCATTAAGCAGAGATGGCACTTTGTTAACTCAATACTAAACTCTCCCAGCATGACACTGAGGACTATCTAAAAATAACCCTGGTACAAGTAACTGAAACTCTGCTGGACTGAGATAGGAAATTGTGAGCTGTAGACTAGCGGCTAATATCATTTCCTGGTCAGACAATGATAGACAGTGGTTTCCTGAGCTGTTACTTGTATGAGATGGCACAAATTCAGACACCCTGCTAAATAATAACAAGCGTTTTATGACAAAATTCATTACAGTAAGATATTTTTAAATATCGGAAATCATTCATTTAGTCATATTAGGCACTTATTATATTAAGTGTGATGATTTATACAGACTCTCTCATTAGATGCGTGTAACATGTGGAAAACATTCATGTTTCAATTCAAATGCTTGTATATTGATCACTAAATGATGTCTTGTTGGAAACAAAGAAAAATAAGGGACAGTTGCTGTGCAGTGCTAACACTGAATTCTTATCAGTTTCCTCCATTTGTAGCTTCAGTCATGTTTTTTTTCTCTGTAAGTTGCTGTTTTGTGCTTCAGAGAGCCTCGTGGCCACCGGTGAGTTTGTGGAAGAGCTCTTCATTCAGTGTGTCGCTTTGCTGTCGTGCGCGAGTGGACATGAAGATGTATCCTCCGATGTACTCGTGCACAACCTTACAGTCTGCGTTCACACAGCCGAATGCTATGTTAATGTTTCCATCGAATTCAATCGCCACCTAGAATAGAGACAGGCGTTGATGATATGAATGACTGAATGAAGCTAGTGTATTATATAAGATAAACAGTAAGTCAGGGACATATTTCGTAAGGCAAAAATAAAGTCTCCTTCATTTATATTAAATGTATCACAGTTATTATAATTTTATTGAAACCTACCTGTCGTATGTCCCAATTAACATTCCACTGTCTCATATTATTATAACGCCAAGTCTTCACCACATCTCCGACTCCCAGGTCTATACGGATCAGACGGTTGTTAGCGATGCCCAGAACTTCGTCCTTACGACTGCCCTTAAACCTGAGAAACGATTGTATTGTGAAGCTGGATTACCTAAGATGACTATTATAAAATAAATATTTTGTGTTACCACATACCACAGCATACTCATACAAGCTTGTTTAAAAGGTACATCATGAGCTGACCATGTGTTTGTGCTTTTTAAGTTAGTCTATTCACCTGACCATGAAGTAGGAAATTCCAAAATCAGGCAGAGCTTGCCAGATCTGCAGGAACTTCAAGATGGCAGACGTCAAAGACAGCTGGGCGATGTTCTGATAGGCCTCCAGGATACGAGGGGTTAACTGAAAAGAACAAGAAGAGGTGAAGGCTACACAAACACTGAAGAGATGAAGGGAAACAGACATCGCGATACATTGTATAATGTGAAATAACTGGCAAGTTTCATGGTCACTCTACCTGTTTGGGCTTGTATTTCTTATGGTATCTCGGTGAGACGAGGCTGTGTGTGTTGATGCTGTCATCAGTTTGTGCCGTGGGAGCTGCAGAGTTGGAACGCTGCATTGAAAGGAACGTCTGGATGTTCTTTACTTCACTTTGATACGAGCTGTCCAGTAACGTCAGGCCTTTGGATGCCAGCTTACAGGCGGCCATCCACTGAGAGTACTGCTTCTCCTGATTCAGTGGGGTAGGTTAGAACAAATTTTTTTTTTTTATAAATACAATTTGTTTTAATCTTTGCAAGTACACAACCATTCAAAAGTTTTGGGTCAGAAAGTTGTCTATATCAAATAAATGCTGCTCTTTTGGACTATTTATGAAGGAATACAAAAAATGTATCATTGTTTCCACAAAAATAAAATAAAAGTATGCATCACAACTGTTTTCAACACTGACTATAATAAAGAATTGAGCAGCAAATCAACATATTAGAAAGATTACAAATTAATGTTATCGACAGTTACGTACATTTTCACATCGTAAGTAGATTTCATTCATGCCTTCTGGTGCAGGAATGAGGAGCTTGATACAGAATTTCTGGCCTGCTACATTGACATCAGGGGCAACCTCACAGCCTAAACAGAAGCAGATGTGTTTCAGATAACATGGCCTCATTACACTGATGAGTGTGTCTACTTTGGTTTCAGCCTTGACTGAGGTGTGAAAACATATTCACATGTTGTACAAATACAGTGTGGGAGGCTGCATGCAAAAATGACTCATTGACAGTAAAGCATGTATAATGCCCTTTAGGGGATTTATCTACTGTATCAATTAGGTTTTATTATTCAAATTTTACTTATTCAACTTAATTTTTGTTCTCTTTTTGTATTGCAGCATGTTCAGTTGACTGTTGATCTGTTTCTCTCATGTAGCAAAATTGCAATATTGTGTATAGGTAAAATAAAAGTAAAACAAAAAAGACCTTTCAGGTTCAGTTGTTGAATGGGCTCTCCATAGCGGTCCTCTTTACTTTTATAATAGGAGATCGATGTGTCCTGAAATTTGCACCAGTATTGCTTGTAACCCTTGAGAGTTAGTCTCTTGGGCCTGCAGGGTGGAAAATTATTAAATATCAAATGATTATGCACTAATTATGCAAAAATTCACATTTACTCCAATGTGTCACTTGTTGTTTCTTTGTAATTGTTTGTGAAAGTAGGATTCAGTAGGATTTGGCCAGAGAAAAAGACCTTACCGAAATATTTTCAAATGGTCATTCAGCTCTGGGGCAGTCATGTTATCCTGTGAAAGTAAATCTGATTTTTATTGATAGTACTTCTGATAGCAGATTTAGTTCCTCTGAATTTGTCTCTGCATCTTTGTAGTTCAATCTCCATATCTCATTTTCTGCTGTTCTATTAGGACAGAGGATTTATTGTAAGTGTCTCTCACCAGCATGTCTGTGCTGTTGCCGTCTCCCACCATCTTGACCTCCAGGGATTTCAGGGCAGCCTCCAAGTCATCCATCCCTTGAGAGGAAGAGACCATGTCCTGAGACAAGGACAGTTTTCCTATGTGGTACTGAATAAGAGAGTGAGAAAAAGAGGAAGATGTTAGAATGCTACTGCTTTTTGTGTTTATTCGTTTTATGCTAACATCAGTTTAACTAATCTGTTTTATAGTTGTGATGGCAGTATTATATGTTTGGTTTTCTCTGTTGTACCTGCAGGGCTCCAAACAGCATCATTTCCTCTTCTGTGCAGTCTATGTCCTCCAAGAGAATTGCCCAGCGAGCTTGTTCATACAACAGCGTCAAACGCACTGCATCATACTACAACAATGAGAGAATTGATTTTAATTTCTTGACTCTTGGAAAAAATGCATACACACGTCTTAACCAAACACCGCTACCTTGGGATCCATATCATGGAAAGTGTAGTATTTGAAACGAAGCCATATTTTGTCATTCTCTTGTATTCCCTGCTGCATTAGTGAACGAGATGAATCCAGCCACCTCCAGGGAACAGAAGAACATTTATATTAAGGATGAATTGTTATTTTTTTTGTCTTTGTTTGTTTCTCAGCTCTACCTGGTGTGAATATGTGTTTTGTCCACCACACTGGCTGGCCGGTAGAGTTTAGCAATGGCTTCAGGAGCAGGTGAGGGCAAGCTGACAGACAGCATCTTATACACAGCCTCAGTCTTCGGAGAGTCAGCAAAATGAGCCGGCATGCCATTGTACAGAGCTTGAACAGAGCCTACATCCAGATAAAACAATTGTTTCCAATATTGATAATGATAAATGTTTCTTGAGCACCAATTCAGCGTATTAGAATGATTTCTGAAGGATTGAAGACTGGAGTAATGACTGCTGAAAATTCAGCCTTGCCATCACAGGAATAAACTACATTTTTAAATAAATTTTAAATTGTAATAATGTATCACAATATTACTGTTTTTACTGTATTTTCAATAAAAATAAAAAGCATTGAGGATACAAAAGCATTAAAAAATCTTTCTGACTCCAAACATTTGAACAATAGTGTATTAAAAGCTTCTTTAATGTGTTATTTTGTGCACCTGCGGTTAGAGGAACATCTGTAAGATCATACAGCTCTTCTGAGGAATCTTTGTCTTTCTTTTTCTTTTTCTCTTCAACAGGACGGAGCAAGGAGAGCTCTTCTGGGTGACGTAAATCTGAAAGCAAGATTCATTTTGGAAATGGTAACCTGAAACTTAGTAACAGATTGCTTATAGAGGGGGTGTTGGATCCAAGCTTGACCCTTCACTTACTGAGAACCCTGCAGATGCCCACGATTGTGCGAAATACAGGACTGGAGAAACAGGCTCGCATTTTCAGTGTAGCCCCGTTCGGCAAGCCCAGTCGCAGAGGCTTGTGCTGTGGGGTGAAGATGAGGCGAGCGTCTGCGTGGACCCCACATTTGTCCAGTGTCCAGCCGGTCCGCAGCAGCCACTGCTGCTTCTGCTCCCACCACAGAGCATGATCAGACCAGTCCTTCTTCAGATCTAGAGATAAGACACAGGAACATCTCACAACGTAAATAAAGATTTAGAAACCTTACTTAATTCTAAACACAGTTTTTATAAATATGGGATAATTTGTTGTGATGTTGTTAATATGCTTTCCTTTGGGGTAGGTAAAGTTTATGAAAGAAGTCACTCAAGCTCACCAAGGCTGCATTTATTAGATTTTTTAAAAAAGGCAAAAAAGCCATTACTACATCTTCAGTGTCACATGATCCTCCAAAAATCAATCTGCTATGCTGATTTGGTGTTTAAAAACATTTCTTATTATTGTTAATGTTGAAAACAGTTAATATTTTTGTTGAAATCATGATATATATTGTGTTCATGATTCTTTAATGACTATAAAGTTTCAAAGAACAGCATTTATTTGAAATAGAAATCTATTCTAAGAATATAAAAGTCACTTTACTGTCACTTTCAACCAATTTAATGCTTCCTTGTTCAATAAAAGTATTAATTTCTTTAAAAAAAATCATACTGATCATAACATTTTTAATGGTAGTACATGTAAATCTAATGTGTGTCATGTTGCTGTAATAGTATGCTGTAATATAATAGCCTATATTTGAAGTAAAGCATAACTCACTGGTCTGCTCAACTAATTTGAGAATAACTCCGCCAATGTGCAGATCAGAGTTGACGCTGATCTGAAGGGGCGGGGCATCAGGACCAAGATCCTCAACTGTGACTGCAAGGTCCCACGCTGCCATACTGCTGCCAAGAGATACCAAAAATATTGAAACAATGAGGTTTGATCAGACATAAGCTGTTCTGTACACTGGTCCATTATTCTATTTAAAAGTATCAGTGCATGATGAGCAGCTGTATATCACATGCTTAGCATGATCATACTGATGGTAATGGTGGTGACACATCACCAGATCATGCTTCATCTACCCTGTGAGTGTGATCTCCATCATGCAGTTCGCTCCTAGTTAAGTTTACCGAGGCTGATACTTCCCGTTTATACACGAATCACATGGAACCACATTTCCTCTTTTGGTCAAGTGTCTAATCCACCAATGCATGTAATAGGGTGTGTTGGTTTATATATATTGGTCGTGTGGGTGGGTGTGTGTGTGTGAATTCTGAAAATAGTTAACTGAAACTGAAAACTGAAATCGACCCAAAAATATTATTTATCAACTCAGCTTCATGTCTTTTTAATCTGTAACATGTCATTTAAACTCCACAGTAAAATAAATTAATGTAGACACAACACTGCAAAATAGGGCAATGTGTAGTAAACACCTTTAGATAATATACCGTTTATATAAGTAAAATGCTTTAGATGTAATTTAACCACTTTAATATTGTAAATTTCTATCCTAAATGATTAACTGTTTGTTAGTGATCTGAAATAAAGTGACTACAGAACTATCTCACTTTTTAAATGAATCACTGTTAATAGCTCAAAATATGATTCAAATGATGATTTTGTTACCTTGTGTGTTTGGCTCTGGGTCTGCCGATGATAGTGTCTCTCTCGTGCGGTCAATTAAATGCTGGTAGGTCTCTTTTATGAGATACTCACACAAACACACACTCGTATACACAAGACCCCTCTGCTGTGTAAAATCAGTTGTGGTTTTTCAGGGTATGTCAGAGCTGACAGAAAAGGGTGTTCCTCTTTTCTTGGCTTCCGTGTAACGGAACTGTGTGACTGTGTTGTTTTCACACTAAATGTGCTCTTACACAATACAACAAAAACTCAGGCACTTAGACTCATGTTATATGGGCATGAAAGTAGACAGCTGAGTGTATTATGTATTGTTGTTTTTCACAGTGTAAGATGGTGCTATAATCAAATTATTGATTTTATCAGTTGAAAAATATAAAAAAGGCTTCTTTAGTCTTTATTTAGCCAACATTGAGGAAAAAAATATATTAAAATGGGTATATGGGATATGCAAAAATCATATTTCAAATTCATCTAAATCTCTTTTATATTAATTGAGAGTAAATGCAATATTTGTACATAAAAAAACTACCTGCCCAAGACAGCAGAGCTCACAATTATTATGCAAATTTTCTGGCTTGTATTTGTCTTAGAAATGAATAAATAAATGGATAAACATTATACACTGCCAGACAAAAGTTTGAAAGTATAGTCTCTTATTTTCACCAAGGATGCATTTGTGAAAAATACAGTAATATTGTGAAATATTATTACAGTTTAAAGGCATTGCTTTCTATTGTAATATATTTTAAAATGTAATTTATTCCTGTGATGGCATAGCTGAATTTTTAGCAGGCATAACTCCAATCTTAAGTGTCACATGATATCAGAATCAGAAAGAGCTTTATTACCAAGTATGTTTACACACACAAGGAATTTGTCTTGACGACAGGAGCTTCCAGTGCAGAAGAAAGTATGGGCATAGTGCAAACATACATGATAGTGCAGACATACATAGGAATAACATGGAATGATATTGCTACTATTACCAATACAAATGGTTAAGAAACTAAAAATAGTCAGTTACTGCGCCTAAATTCATATCAAGTGTAATCCAAAATCAGGACGTTGAGAAAACTTCATGTCAATTGTACTAATCAAACCACAATTAGGCTATTAGTAACAAGACAGCTTGACTAAGAGATTGCGCTTTCAGCATCGTGCCGCTAGATGTCAGTAAAGATGAATGATGTTGATCCGGGACAGACCAAATAACGAGAAGCGCTGGCGAGTGAATCCACGGACCCCTGCATGTTGGTATGCTCCCGTTTGCTTTCACAGTCAGACAGTTGAGTTTCAATTTCACTATTTTTATTTCAAATAAACTGTAAAGTGCTTGTTACAACAGATTCCAAATCGAAACAAGGATAAAATCAAGGCGCAGACGGAAGACATTCAGGCTTTAAACTTTAAATCTGCCAGCTGTCAAGACAGACCATGGTGTTTCAGATGTCAAAACTTGCTGCTCGTGTTTGGCTCTCGAGAAGCGTTGGGTTCACATCCAGCGCTGGGAACAGATGTCCGACTCATCTCCATGTGATCAGCACACTTGCACATCGCTCCTTTCATGCGCTCAAAGCGCTGCCCTCCCAGGGGCTCTTACGTAAAGCAGACAGGTGGGAGAAGGTTTCCACGGCCTCAAAGTCACTTCACAGGCGGAGTGGAGGGGCTGTTAGACCGCGCCTCATCACCGGGGTTGTAGTGGGCGCCGTGGGGGTCTCTGCGGCAGCGCTGGCCTCTCTGAGCACGAGCACGCTGCACGCCATGAGCGCGCGGCCCGAGCTGAACCTGGATTCAGAGAGCAGCGACTGGACAGAGACGAAGAGTGAGTCCCTCCCTCCCCAGAGATCAGAGCCACTGTCCAGCACACACTCCACTGACAGAGACCCAGAAACAAATATCATTTCATTAAAATTATTAAGATATATTACCGCCATCAGGGTGATCTAGCTCTTGCGTCACATTGAAGGACTTTAATTAGCAAATTGTCTATCTATCTATCCTGTAAAAAAAAATCCGTAAAATTTACGGTAAAAAACTGGCAGCTGTGGTTGCCAGAATTTTTACTGTAAAAAATACGGTAGCAACATTTTAGGTTTTACAGATTTAACATTTAAAAGCCGTATTTCATTAGCTGATATTCATATACCGACCTACTCAAACTACTGAAATCTGTTTAGTACCTTTGTAATACACTGATAACCATCAAAAGCAGGTGGTGATGAGAAAGCCACATGATGAACCACAGCTCATCATAAACAGCTTTTCCACAAGCTGAGAAAAAACACTTACAGGTGTGCTATCATTCACACAGATACTAAACAGCATCATAGTAACACACATGAAACTGAAATAAGGCAATAAACATTGATTTAACAACATTAGATGTAAGATCAATGCGTAATGTACACAACTGATAAGAAAAATCTAAGAAACAGTCATTTCAATGAAAAACATAAGATGTGAAATGTAACTGAATTCTGGGAATGTCATTTTAATTTTTTTTCACTGTAATTTATACATTCTTTTTCACTTCCAAAAACTGTATTTTACTGTAAAATTACATGAAATGTCCATTACAGTTTTTCACTGTATATTTTGAGGGAAATTTTTGCTGTAGCATTTTTACAGTTTTTTTACCATTAAAATCACAACCATTTTTTACAGTGGTCTGTCTATCTATTGGAACTGTTTGAACTTTAAGACTAGACTCAAGCCAACATCAACATTTTCTGTTTTAACCAATCAGAATCACTGTATTTAACAATATCAATAAACTGAGCCCTACATTTTCTAAATGAAAATCAAATAGTTTTTCTTTTTCTTTATTTTGTATGACTTGGTTTGCATATTTGTCTTTGGTAGAAAAGCTTTGCTCCATGGATAAGGAGAAGAGGAGGGAAACATACAGGGTTGATTTCATTCCTCTGGAGAAGATTCCTGTCTGGAGTCCATCAGGTGAACAAAACACACTAAAACACTCATCATGTATAATAATAATACAAAAAGAGAATCTTTTTGTTTTAATCCTGAACCAATTTAACCTGTTTGGAGTCCAGAAATTCTTAGAATGATGAAGATATGAATAGATTGTTGTATGTAGACCAACTTATATAGGGGTTGTTTTGTGTAAATACATGTTAACATTACTGTGTGTTACTTTTTAGGTGACTCCTCTTGTAAGCCTCGGTACAAAGTCAATGAAGAGCTGAATAAGAAAATATCCCTCTTCACTGGTGACATCACAAAACTGGAGATCGACGCAGTCGCCAACGCAGGTGAGAAACGAAGTACAGGAAAATTCATAGTCTACATTACCTGGTCTGCCAAACAGTTTTATTGTTTCCCAAGTACGCTTGTGCATGGCCGTATATCATAAACTTAAAACACGGATTCAGCAGTTTATTGTTAAGATATTTTTTGCACAAGTGTCTTGGTCATTTTTTTTGTAATGAATTGTTTTTCCATAATTGCAAGAGTCATTTTTGTTGAAAATATGCAATGCGCAGGAGGATTTGGCATAGTTGAGCTTTAGTGCTCTAGGCCTTGTTTTCTCTGAATGAACACTGCTCTATATAGTAAGGCAGTGAACCTTTCATCTTCTTGGTTTGCAGCACCTGTTTGAGTTCAGAAAGCACTTCAATAGAGCAAAGAAAAACCCCTTCTCAGCCATATTGCTCTTTGTCCAGTACTAATAAAAGTTGCCTTTTAGAAAGAGCAGAAATCATCAGCAATCCTCATTGGTAGATGTCGTGTCACTAGGTGGAGATAGAGCTTACTGTCTGTGTGTGGTATCCAGTCAGTCCCTTTGTAGACACACCTGAAGGTTTCGTAACATTCATCTGCATTTGCGAGTTTGTTCTTGGCAGTTGCAGAACAAAGTGACTTTCAAGCTTTTTCACATTTGCATCCTTTAAATAGCTAAAGAGACAAGTCGAGCACTAAGATGACAGACTAAAAACTCTCTGTTGCATCTTAGTAAAGATGCACCTGCAAGCTTTAGTCAGAATAGCTATATATAATTTTACCAAAGGAAACAGAGGGACAGATTTACAGCATATTCAGTGGGTTGTACTGTTGTGTACATTGGTGTCAGTTGTTCAATACTGAAGTACGTCATTCCAAAAGATTGATTGTAAAAATTAGCTGCGAACTAAGACTTTAGGTCTGTACATCTATCCCTCACAGTCTTGTTTCTGTCATGTTCAAATAAATGTCTTCTACCTGAACTGAGGTCCATTTTAGGTCAGGAAATGAATCAATTTGATAATTAATATGCTGCTATTAAAGTCAGCATTTCAAGATATTTAGCATATTGACATTAGCATATTCATACAGCGTTAGTAGAGTGCTCAGGTTTATTATTTCTCCATCATCAGCTCTAAGCTGCCATAAAGCATAGCAATGGCTGGTTAATGTTTTAGCAATCGTATTACCACAAGACTTTATGCTTACTGCTAGTCGGCCTAATGGAGCTCATTGAAACAGGTGTGCAGACTGCAGAGAGATTGGTTTCAGACTTGTTTGGAACATGAGCAAAAAGAGAAGAAGTGGGCGAGGAGAAAAAGAAGCTGAAAAGGCAAAGGACTAAGAGTGGGCATGGAGAGAAAGAGAGGAGTTTGTCTGACAGGGCATTGATTCATCTCTCCCAGTTGACGCATTGATCGGCTGGCCGTAGGTCTCGGTGTAAAAGCGTGAGGATTAACAGACTGTCCAGTGGTCATTAATTTAGAGGTTGGAATGAACTTCCCAGTACTGCTAAGTGTGCATCTCACTCACCAAATTACCCAAGTGAGCACAAGCATGCACTCTGTACCTGTATGTTTTTGTAGCATGTTGCTTTAAAGATTTTGCAGGTGTTACTTAATTTCATTCACATTTTGATGAAAGATTATAAAGGCAAACATTTTTGTTTCTTGAATAAAATGCATGTGCTGTTCACAAGAAGGATGTTGTAAATTAAAAGAGCAGTGAGTTAAATTTGAGTACATTCTTTTTTATTTAAGATTTAAGTTGTATGTACAATTTTATTACATCGTTTTAACATAAACTAATTAATTTAATATGATGAATATTTGTTAGTCATACATAAGTGAAAGATTTCTGTACTCAAAAAATGATGGCATAGTTTATAATTAACTATTTTATTTTATTAGATTTGAATAATCATATTTTTAAAATGATTGCATTCGATTCATATGCTTAGAATCAGCATGAATCTGTTAAATTTATGCAGTTAAAAGGTATGAACATGGTTAAAATATGATTAGCTTCAATTAGTTAAAAAGTATGAGACTGAGATGAATTGGATTTATTGATGATACTATTTAAACAGTCTTTATTAGTACTATTACAGAAATCTTACATTTCTTTTATGTATGAATGACAAATATGCATTATGTTTATGAGTTTATGGTAAAACTCTGTAATCCAAATAGATGGAAATGTTATATGCAATTTAAATGCATGAATGTCAAATCTAGGCCTACATATTTTTTGAGTGCAGCACATCAATGTGAAGAAAATTATGCATGTATTGTTCAAAGAAACATTCTCTTATCTGAATTATTGTGTATAAAATTCAGTGATCATGCATTTGACCAGTCACCTTATGTTACAGTCCAGTGATTATTTCTATTGCATTTATCTTTATCTTTTCATTTGTGGAAGCTGCAGTGGTGACCAGGATTTTTGGCAAAGGGGCCACATTGGGTTTTAAATGGAGAGTGGGAGGGCATAATACAATTTCCTTGGAGATGCAATGTTCTTCATGATTGGATCTTGTATTCTAAAAGCTGAGAGAAGTCTATGTACTTATTCTAATAAATGGCACACAATTTTCTGAAGTATGTCTGACTAATGGGGCCACTCAGTTCATTTTTTGAACTACCTTCAGTATTGCTCTACAAAGGTAGACAGTTTTCACCAGGCATCATACAAGGTTTATTTTACTTCACTCTATCTCCCTGGAGAGTTTATGATTCATACACAGTGGTAAGCTAAGAGCCTTAGCCTCTTAGAAACATTTAATATTCCCAGGTTATTGTGCGTTTTATTAAAAAAAAAAATGTATTTAGTAGTTGCAGTACACAGAGGAATCACTATCAAGGGAAATGTGTCATGCTCATGTGTGCATATTATAGAAAACTGTCATGAAACATCTAATATTAAGTTAGATGCTATTGAGTGGTTGCCTGGATCTAACAAGTGTCATGTAGTGTAGTGTTTCCTGGTCCTGAAGCCCCCCAGTGACTACACATTTTGGACATCTTGCTTACCCATTTTAGGTCTTCAAGTCTCTACTAAAAAGTGGATGTCTTGAATCAGGTATCTTTGATTAGGGAGACATACAAAATGTGCAGTGTTGGATATACACTGCAACCAGGGTTGGGTAACAGGTCTGAGTTTCATTAAAATGTATCACTGAGATGTAATTAACACAAAGCAATGACTTACCTTTGAACAGAATATAACACTGGAGATTGATAATCTCCAACATGCAGTTAGATGTTTGGTGGCACCTTTCACAGTAGAGAGAGAGAACATGCTCATGGTTGCCATATTGGGTGAACTGTGTAAAATACTGGGCAGGTTGTGCAGGTTTAAAGCCCTGGTTGAGTATTTTGGGTATTTTCTACTTCGTTAAATTTAGCTGGAGGCACGTTAGATGCTACTGAGTGATAACAGAGCTATCGAATGACAAACAATTTCAGGACAATTGACATGTGGGCTGGATTAAACCACATTGAGGGCCATAGTTTGCCCCTGTGTGTGCTAGACTCTTATGAAGGTCAGAATTAAACAACCGTTGAACTGAGCAAAAATGTACTAACACATATTCTTTGAAACTTTGAGAACTCAATCAGTCAATAGGGAGAGTGATGGAGAGGTGGGCTGGAGCGGGGAGGACTGTTTGTCTGTTGTTCTCAATAAAGATTGGATTTACAATAACATTGCCTCCACCCCCCGTCCTCTCTCTCCTCCCTCTCACAACATTTTACAGCTCTTGGCTCCTGGATCTGCCCTATAAAACACCGTAAACATAAAATCCACAAGCACTTAGGAACTGTCCTTCCGAGAGCAGGGGTGGAGGGAGGGATAAACATCCTTTTTACGCCACTAGCCATCCATCGCTCTGTCAATCCACCCATCCATATAGTTAGTGGGAGAGGATATACTGTCCTGTATTGGTTTATTAAGATGCATTACATTGTGAATAGTGTATTGTGATTGGGTTTGTGAGAAAAAAAAAACACATGCCCTTGTCGATTTTACAACTGAAAAGTACACAAAAAGAAAAAAAAAAAAAATTATTAGGGGAAGGTTATGATGTAGGATCATTACCTCGAAAGTGAATAAACAATGTTGTTTAATGAAGATTATTTGGAGTGTTGCCTCTCAATGTTTGCTCATGGGAGAAATTGCTTTCGCCCTCCATGTTTAGTCTGTTGGGAATTAAAAACGAGTGTCAGTGTTCGGAGTTACAGATAAGCGATATTCCAGACAGATACAGAAACGATCCCAGATAAGAGTGACGCCATGTAGTATTGATTAAAATGGAACTAAGAGTTTTTATAAAATTTCTTGGAAAATAACAAAATTGGATGGATTTGATTGAATTTCTGTATTATAAAAAGCAGCAAAAGAAAGTGGAGGGCACTGTGAATGGGCTGAAGGTTACTAGTTATTATTCTTATTCTTAAATTTCTACTTTTGACTGACAACGGAATAATCTAGAAAGCCCCAAGTTGTGTTGTGCAGAACTCTATCTTTACCCTCAGCCAGAAAAATAGCCCCACAGATAGAGGAGAGAGGCATGACAGAGGATGAGAATGAAGAGAGTAATGCTGCATTTCTGCCTGCGTAGTTTTAGTCTTCACTGCCGGGTAAGACGGTATGCATAATTCACACTGATATGTCTTCCTTTCACAGAAAGCTTGTGATATTCACACAGCTTTAGCAGGGAGTGTGGATAGCGCCACACAGGCGTATGTAAAATGTGTAGACATCTCTAAATAGGTCTGAAAATGCATCTTATTTGTCAAAGAGCATAAGCCATTAAATCTGTTATCTGTTGCAAATGAAGCTCAGCATCCTTAGCTGGTGGTTCAGACCCCTCTCACCAGCGTAGGCGAATTTAAAATGAGTTCACACTGAGAAATCTCACATCTCTCAGCATATGCCACATTGTTGCTAATTGGAAACCAAGCTTGTTGGAGGGAAATGGTTGTCACACACGCAACCCTAATAAATTCATTCTGTCTGCGTCGCTTAGAAAATTTCATTTCAGTGAAATGGCTTTTCTTTTATATAGCGTTTTAGCCAATTTAGTTTGTTTTGTTGAATACTGCGGCAAGAAGAAAAAAGGTTTAAACATGTATTCGAACAATGAATATAAATTGAATGAGAACATGAGCTGTTCATATATTTTGTAACGTCCAGAAATTCCCAAATGTATACTGCTGTGATTGAATTCTGTTTGATGCCCAAGGCTTTGGAATCTGCTTTCAGTTACTGAACCTTTAATGATATGAATGATGTAGGATTTAAAAAAAAGAAAGATCTGAGCATGTTTGCAGAATGGCAGCCTCATAGCAATTATTTCAGGCCTCGTTAAAAGCCTCCCACCTATACCATTCTCTCACAATCAATCGCCACTTTAGCTCCAATGAAGGAATGTGAAATTGTTGGTCTCCTCTCAGTCTAATTAGTCTAATTGACTCAATGTGGTAAATGCAGGGATAAGAGGTATGCGGTTCATCAGGGACGACTTCTGAGAGTTGCTGCTGCTGTTTGGATAGGTGCAATTGTAATTCTCAGTTTGGTTTCGCTAGGTACAATGTGAGAGGCGCTGTGAAGCCCCTAGGTGTAGCTTCTCGGGATTTGATTTACCAGTAATTGGGACTTGTCAAACTCTCAAGTTAATTGTTGGGTATTGTGAAGTTGGCCTTTTTAACTGGTAATTTTAGTGGCAAAAGCTGCTTTCAGGTACTCTTTGTCTTTTGGGATCGTTACCGATGCTGTTACTGTGCCTTTCTCCATATGTCAGTGTCTGCAACTGTCTTCGGCTGTCTTCATGCTTAATAAGACTCAATAATTTGATGTTGCTGTGAATTGTAAATCGCTATGAAAGAAGGTGCTGTTTTCCAATTATCTAGAATTACATTAATTTGAGAAATGGGTTGGGGAACAGGTGTGAATAACTAATTGAACTGTATGTTGTCTGAGAAACCACGCAGAGGACATCATGTGCTTTTACGCACACATTAAGCTATTGAAGAGATGCGTTTAAAGGCCATTCTTTCTTGGATACTGTATTCTGTGCTTCCCCCCCCTCTCATTATATTGATCTCTAGATTGCTTACACAGGCATTACCACACTCTCCAGATTGGAGGCATGTTTGCTCTTAAATAGACACTATCAAATTGGCTACTTTTCCTTATTCACTCTTCAAGCGGATGAATGTGTGCCATATATGTCTATCAATGCCACCATGGAGATTTAGCTTCATAAGGGCCTTAAGAACTGACAAGAGGATTTTGTCTCATACATAATGTGTGAATTTGTTACTATTTTGAAGTACAGGGAAAATGTTACCTTGGATTATAGGTGATGTATTTCTATATATGTATATGCATATACACATCAACAATGCGTTTCATCACAACTTTTAATGATACATATATCAATGAAAAAGATAACAAGCTTTATTTACTATTCATCATGATGTATATCCATATCTATAACGAGAGAAAGAAGTGATTTACATGGACTACTTTTTGAATAGTTCACTTTTAAAATGCATCAGAAAAAGGCTGGAAAATTGCAGATCCAGTACGGATATCCTTTTAGTGTTCCTACCTTTCTATTCTCCCGGCTAATGCTGCGTTTAAGTCACACAAAGTCAGACTGTGAAAAAAGTGGATTGTCTTTAATCAGTTAAAGACCTTTGTTCTCTCTCTTCCTTCTTAGCCCACACACAAGATGCAGAGGTTCACAGTGTTACATATTTTATTAATCCCTGATTTCTGTTTTTCCTGCACCTCAGGGGTATAGATACACACCGTTCCACACACAAAGATTGTAATGAACCAACATGTTAAAGTTGTCTGATCATTTGCCATTTTTTCTAGTCATCTACTAGATTTCATGTCCATGATATTTTCTGGTATGTTCTGTATCAACAAGCCCTGCCCTTCAGTTTGGTTTTTTTACATGCTAAATTGACTGCATTATCTATGTCAGCCTGTCAGTTTGGGTTCATTCATCAATTAGAGTTACCGCCTTTCATGATTGTCTTAAAATGCCTCTATCTGTTTAGTTTAAATGACCCCAGATTTCTTAAAGTCATTTCTTTCGTCATAATTGAAATACATTTGTCTGTTACTGAGCAGGTAAAACTACCGAGCTTCGTATATTTTGACTGTTCTTGAAACCTCCATGTGGTGAATGGAAAATGTGATATATTTTTTTTCTTTCTCATAAGATATCCACTTTTTCAGTGTCTTATTTTTTTTAGACAAATTTTCTTTGTGAACATGAAACCTTTTTCTGTGCCTTCATCTCTTTCCTTCTTTCCTTTTGTCTCCTTCTACCCCACTTTTCTCACTCTCATTAAAAGAAAAGAAACCCAGTAGCAATTTGAGGTCTTTCATTGTCAAAACCATTATCACCACTGTCAGCTCTCTGGGTTGGGAACAAAGTCCTCGTGCTGCGTGCAAAAGAAATAGAGAGAATAAAGGAAAAGCCCATAAAAGGAGGGAGAGAGAACTGAGAATTAGAATTTGAATAACAGCCCCCCAAAAAGATTTCTTTTTTTTTGTTGTTGTCGTCAGTATCCCCCAGAATGGAAAGGCATCAGTTTTCCCCAGTGCATATATACACAGTAATGTCCAGGTAGTAAAATGATATCTATATGAACCTGGTCCCAGATCTCATCATCATCATCATCATGCTAACCCTTAAAATGAGCTAGTTTTAGGACACTGATTATCATTGGTACTAAGATGCAAAAACAGCTTCAATTATCATCTGAATATTGGATAACATCAACACCAAGAGTGGTATGCCTGGCACTTTCTGACTATTATAGGTATTTTAAGCATGTTCCAGAGGGTTTTTTCCCATTAAGAACAATGTTTTAAAAACAGACTAAAGGAGGCACAAAGGGTACTTTGGAATAGGGGTGTGCCGAATGAAATCCTGCTTCATCCACATACAGTACACTCTTAAAAATAAAGGTTACAAAAGGGGGTTTTCACAGCGATGCCATAGAAGAACCAGTTTTGGTTCCACAAAGAACCTTTCAGTGAACCGTTCTTAAAATAACCTTTTTTTTCTTCTTAAGTGTGAAGAACATTTTAATAATCTAAAGAACCTTTTTCCACTGTAAAGAACCTTTTGTGGAATGAAAATGTTCCATGGTTGGTAAAGGTTCTTTGTGGAACCATTGATGCCAGTAAAGAACCTTTATTTTTAGGAGTGTATCACAAGGTGTTCTTTCTGAACATTTTTATGTAACCATTTTATTGTTTTGCATCTTTTAAGTAGTGTCCGCAGAACAGTCCATATAGCTTTTTTAACACCTGGTTTTGAATAGTAAGTCATTTTCATTCTTGTAACATTATTAAATTACCCAATTCAATTTGCACAATCCTGATTTTGGTTTTAAACATCTCCATGTTACACCAATGCTCCAAAAACTATTCTATTTTAAGTATAAATATTTTGATTAAAAAAAAATCTACTTGAAATCTTCTATCCAGTAATAAGATTTTGTGTACGATAGATGGGGAAAAATGGTCCCCTTAGAATCGGCACACCCCTACTTTAGAACCTAGGGAAAAGAACCCTTACCCAACTGCTTTACCTGATAACAGGAAGAGAACAGGAAGGGGGTTATAAAAAAAGGATATCACGTGTATGAATAATCTAAGTCTGGTATTCCCCCTTCTCTGTACCCTCGATTTGTTCCATAGCCTGGATTTCCAGTGTGGTTCAGGGTGCTCCTATATAGAGTTGCATTATTAGAGGGAAAGATAGTATGAATGTATGTCATATCCTCAACTTTTGCCTTGGGCTGCAAAGGCTGTTGGGCAGACATTGGTGTCATTTGAAAGCCACGAGCTCTGATTTCTAAGATGGACGTGTCTTTTATGGTTCCAGACTCAACATAGTCATCGTAATGTTTGCTGGCACCTCGCGAGCCAACAACATCTCTGCCGTATATAGAATGGTCACCTGACGCAAGGTACCCCGCACGGTGTCCGTACCAGCAGAAGATGCCAAAAATTAAGAACAAAGACACCAATGCTGTTGCACCTCCAATAATTCCAGCAAGTGGTAGGGCTGACATTTGGTTAGTTCCTCGATCACTGTCCTGGTCTGAAATAGGCTGCTCGAGGGGATCCGTCTCTGTTTTGGCACAAGCAGGGTGCTCATGCTCTGAGTTTGTGTTTATATTTAAACCCCCACTTGCTGTAAAAGAGTTTCTTTTACCATCGTTTCCAGAGAGAGGTACCAAGCAAATTATGTAACTTGACTGTGGCTGTAGTTGCGTAAGTAAATACTCACGGCGATCCCCTGGCACAAGTGTTTCTGTGATTGACCCCATTGCAGGACTGTTGCCTAGTCGCAACCAGGAAAGTCTGAAGGACGGGACTGGCTGTGCTGCCTGCCAGGTAATGTGAACTGTCTCTGGTGTGAGAGGTTTTACACTGATTAGTATTGATTTACCTGTAACCCCATTTCCACCTCCAAGACTGTCCTGGCTAATATCTGAATACTTGTGGCCTGGTCGTCTGGATCTGAGGGTAAAGAGAGAACCCTGCGGAAGTGGAGGAGTTGTTGTAGCTGGTGCTTGTGTCGGAAAATAACTTTTCTCCTTCTTTGCTCCATCGTTTCCAACCATTCCTCCTGCAGAATCTACGCTGACCTCACAGTCTTCCAACTGACTTGTAAGGTCCCTTAGTGCCATGCCTCTTAGTCTCTCTGGTCCATGGCAAGTTAAACCTCTCACAGTCACTGATGAACCTCGCTCATGCAACCAGTCATGAAGCCAGCGGAGGTTACAGCCACAGTACCAAGGATTTCCTCGGACAAGTAATTGTGAAAGGCTGTCCAGGTCCTTGAATAAACCTCTCGGGAGAGTCGTCAAGTTGTTACCTGATAGGTCTAGTTTCTGTAGCCTTCGCATGCCATCCAGGGAGCCTCGTGGCATGTGGGCTATGGCATTGTCCTGTAGATAGAGGCGAAGGAGATGCATACTTGGAAGGTTTAATGGTGGTGCCTGGAGCGAGTTACGAACCAGAGAGAGTTCTGTGAGATTAGACAGCCGTGAGAATGTATCATCTGCGATACGCTGATTTGCCAGCAGATTCCCATCAAGGAAGAGACGTCTTAGAGAGGAGAGACCTCGAAATGCATGTGTTGGAATAGTTGAAATCCGATTGTCATCTAGGCGGAGTTCCTCAAGTGATGCAGGCAGTCCTGATGGTATACTTGAGAGGTGGTTGCGTGACAAGAAAAGAAGACGCAGCCTCGGATTGTTGGCGAATGCTTTGTCTTCTATACTTACGGTTGAAACCGAATTGTCATCCATGTGAAGCTTCTCCAGTAGGGGGAGCCGTGCAAGAGCGTAACGGGGTAAAGTTCGTATATTGTTGTCCTGTAGGTGAAGTTCTCGTAGCGACGGAGGCAGATGTGTTGGAAACTCGTCAAGTTCATTATCATAAAGGTAAACTACTCGCACAGTCAGTCGTCGCTCTAAAGATGTTGGTAGCCCAGCATTGTCTATGCGGTTGTTTTGCAGATAGAGCACAGCTGCCGTTAATGGTAATGGTGGGATGATACTCAAGCCACGGTCATTGCAGTAAATGAAACCATCATCGCACCTGCAAGCTGAGGGGCATGGCACGTCTCCCTGAAGCTCCGCCTCTCCGAGAGCTGCCTCCGCGGCAGCAGCTGTTGCTGCAGCAAACTCGAGGACTTCAACCAATAATGTCAGGCATAGGAGAAGTAGGAACAACCAATCCCGGAGTTCAACTAGGCTCTCTGTGGCCATAATTCCAGGCAATGTACCCCACTCTCTCTGCAGAGGTAATTTAACCCAATGTCTCAAGTCAATATTCTTGGTCAGTGTAGTTGGGAAAACGCAGGTCTTTCTTGCCCTTCTTTACTTCCAATCACAAGCCCTGTGGGAAATATAGAAAATATATATATATTTTTTTTTTTGCTAAGATTTTTTCAAAATACAGAGGTTACATTTGGTGTAGAGTTCAGTGCACTTATAAGTCCACATATCTGTTATATAGTATGCTGTCTGACTTTTACATGACTTCTGCTTAAATGTGAAAAACATTGAAAGGTGGTAAGAGGTTAGTAAGCAAGAGCAGAGAAAATCAGTCAAGCTGAACGGCTTTCTAGATAACCTTAACAGAGCAACTGACAGATAGGGAGCATTAGACATAACATTAAAATAAAAAAGGACTGAAAGAGAACAGCTAATTGATTGCGGTTGAGCTATGTAAATGAATAGTGTGGAAAGAGTTGAATGTAACGATTACATTTCTACATTATACACTGAAAATTGTAGGTGTGAGGTGGTCGCTCTGAACTTATATTAAAATGTGATTGACGTTTGAGTTCCTGAAAAAACAATTACAGGTTTATTCCTGGATTGACCTTAAGTCATATTACAATTCAAATTTAACAGGGAACTGTGTTTAAATAAATCACTAGTTTAATTTTAGATCAAGTTTTTGAAAGTTCACGGAAGGGTCAGATAGAGTTCTCGTTTTCGGCCTGATTTGCAATTGAGATTTAGATGAAAACCACAGACGTTTACAACAAATTGACATGCATAATGGATGCTGTTTCTTGGTTGTTATTGTTTTCAAAATAGCATGAATTATTCAGAGAGACTACATTGAATACCCAACAGAGATTTCACTCTGTGTTTAACCAGTCATTGACTAGATGGCGGTGGATTGTGAATTTCCTGTGCATGTATTCTATGTAAGCCTTGTCTGTGACTCTTATCAATGTGAAATAGAGGAAGGAAGGCAAAGAATATTTGCAATTTAGCTGGAAATTCCTTATATTTTTAATAACAATTCAATATCTAGACTGTCCCCTTAGGTCTAAAATGTACAAAAAAAAAAGGGAAAAAAGTATACATTCAATATTATTTTGAAAAAAAAATATTGTCTACACTGTCTAAAATTGCTAAAAAGTAAATAAGTCCTGAATGCATCATTAAAAGTATTGCTTAGCATTGTTTAAAACTGCCAACTAATAGTAATGTAATGTTTTGTATGCCCTTCATTGTAGAAACCTTTTTTTTAATTATGGCATTTTTTATTTATTTAATTATGGCATTACAATGTTGTATAATTTCCAGCTTGTCACAAATTTTCTTTTTGTAAAGGAAAATATTTTTTTCTCATTAAAATGTACATTTGCACTCAATTTTGAGACATTAACATACTCCTATGTGACTAATCCGAAACGTACTTGTTTTTGTGAGTATTTGTATGTGAAGGGTTAGTGTACATCGCTCTCTGCTGGGGCCTCATTCTTTTTGCTGCCTGCCATCCTATGGGATTGGACTCGAGGTTGTTTGTGTTGCAGGCCAGGCCAGATGGGAGTTGGTTGGCTGCCACTTGGTTACAAACGCTGTTACCTTAGGCAGCAACTACATGCAAAATAAGCCCTTAAACAGTGCTAGCACCCATGCAAAATTGATCGTTGGGGCTTAGAGATGGAGAAATAGTGAGGAAATTAGAAAGAGAATGTCTTGGAAATTATTCCATTTTATTGGAAACACTTTCATCTTGTTTGCTTTGACTATAGACCCCATTTATAACATTCTAAGGAAACGATTAGCGAAAATACTGCTTTTGTAAAAAAAAAAATCTGATATCATTGTTGTCACTTTGACTCTCTACTTTTTAAATCTGTCTCTCTTTTTAAATGAGGTACGTTGCATGAAAATGGAAGCAATTTAAATGTCACATTTAATGGTTCTCCCAGTGTGTGTTCATTTGGGTATTTTTAGGAAAAAAATCAGCTGTCTCTCAGGCCTGACAGTGTATTTTCACAAAGAGGGGTGGGAGCCTGAGGACAGAGAGAAAAGAAAATAGCAAAAAGGTCTGTTGAATACCTAATAAAACATGCCTTTATGCTAAAGTCTTTTTCATAGCAAAAGCTAGTAAAGTATAGTAGCATTTTGCATGTGTTTGGGGCTGTCAGAGCACTGTGGAGTTGATGCACAAAACAACTTGCAAGTTTGCCTTTAGATGGCGTGAGGCTCCATCTCTAACTTGCTACACGGTTTTAAACATTTGTGTAGGCAGGTTAACTTTACCTTCTCTCTGTTCTGCATCTCTTATCTGTTTCTCTATCCTTCACTCAAATGTTTCTATGCGCTGAAGAAGGTTTTTATCCCGGCCATCTCCGTAACCGCCTACTGTGCATCTGTAATCTCTTGTAATCTCTTCTTATACTCTTCTTTAATCGTACTGTTTTTTTTTCTTTTCCTGTATATCCTGCTGATCCTCCTGTGTCAATCCTGTATTTTCATTCTGCCTAAATCTGCTTTTTGATCCTTCTCTCGAAGGATCTTTATTTCTTTTTCTTTTTGGTGTCTACTTCAATTCTGTTGACAATATAAAAGGATATTTTCCTGCTTCACAATCTTTTTTATTCAGCCACCCAACTCTTTACACATTTTCATATTGTATTTATATTGTATTATTTACAACAGAATTATAAACGACCATTCTTACCATCTAGCGAATGTCCCACATTGTCCTTTGGCTCGTAGGTCTGAGCAGTGAGAGTTTTAACAGTGACAGTCGTCCTCTTAATTCTAGATAGAAAATTGATAAAGGGCTCAAGGTCTTTTTTCTTGATTCTCTATGTCCTTCAACTTATGCGACCAAAAATTCCAGCCCTTTATTTGTAGGATTCCTTTGAATTGTAGGCACTGAAATAAGGATGTCAACCAGAAAAACCCTGGGAATTTTTTCCAGTGTCAATCAATAGAATCAAAATTTTCATCACTTCCGTACAGCAAAAGTATATCCGAGCCGATGATGTGTATTCAGGTTGCAGTGTGTCCTTCAAAGTTGACATCATGTTGATTGTGTATTCTTGAATGAGGATTGACGGAACACAGGGATGTTGTAACCCCTCATCTTTGGGACCGTGTTACCTGTGAAGAAAACATTTTCAGTGAATTAGAGTGCCAGGACAGGACAGAAGACTTTTATATTCACAGTGTGTCATTTTCTCTTTAAACTTGGCTTGACCTAAAAAGAACTGTATTTCAAAGAATATCAACTCTGAAAATGGTGAAGTCAAGTTCAGTGTGCAGAATTAAGTGGAAAATCTATTTTACAGACTGCTCTAAGCCATAGCCAGGACCAAAAATGCAAAAATCAAGGCACACACATATTGTTGCAAACTGGGTCACATTGTTGACAAGACTGAGATATGGCAAGAAATGATGGGTGTCTGTTCTGACTCAATTCTCTATATTAGGTAAAGACCAGTGATGGGAATAACGGCGTTATAAATAAACGGCGTTACTAACGGCGTTATTGTTTTCAGTAACGAGTAATCAAACTAATTACTGTTTCCCCCGTTACAACGCCGTTACCGTTACTGACAATAAAATGCGGCGTTACTATAATATTATTATCATTTTATTTTTCAGTTCATCTGAATGGATGCGCAGTGTAGCTGTATTTGACGTACCGTAAACTCTAGTGTGAAGCGCACGGCTCGCCGTAGCTTTGTCTCTCTCTCACACACACACACGTGCGCGCAAAGATACAGAGCGAGAGAGTCTTTACAGAGCGAGAAATATATATAAAAAAATACAGAGCGAGAGAGTCTTTCATAACATGCAGAATTGACGCGCTACATGTAAACAATATTCTTTGTTGTGTTTTCCTGTCAAAATAACGGAGTTCCTTTGGAATTCTTCAGCTTTTAAGAACTGCCGGGTTCTCTGCTAGTGGGCGGAGCTAATGCGCAAACGACAATCTCATTGGCCGGCGCTCACCTATTATCATCCCTGTTTTGATTTCAGCGAATCAATTCGAGCGAACCCATACAACGTGATTAATATTCATGAACCCAGCAGCTCCTTTATCCTTAGTGCGTTTTATATTGTTATTAGTGGTATAATTCGTAGTAGTTTTGTTATCTTATCAATTTTTCCCCCTTTTTTTATAGAAACACTAAATGACAAACAATATCTTAAGCACCACCACCAGTCCTAAGTTCAGTCAACATGACAAATATGAATTCATTCTTGGTTATTCTAATTACTAAAGTTCTATCATCATATAATGCTAAATTATCATAATATCATATTATAATGCTTGACTAACTGATGCTAAGTGTCAGTAGATAAATAGTGTCGATTAATGTACAATGTTTTATAATAATAATTTATTCTATGTAGTGTCCATTTCATTCATTTAACATATTTAATATTGGGGCATCCAAGTTATTTGACATTTGATTTTTTTTTTTTTAAAGTAACGCAATAGTTACTTTCCCTGGTAATTAGTTACTTTTATAATTATGTAACTCAGTTACTAACTTTGTGAGAAGTACTAGTGAGAAGTAACTAGTACTTTTTTAAAGTAACGTCCCCAACACTGGTAAAGACAGAGCAAGATATTTTTTTCCTGCCAGATTTCTGAGACCAATTAAGTTTTTTAGGTGAGTCTAAAATTATGCATAGTGTTTTTCATATATTTAGATTTTCACTTTGAGTGTTTGTAGTTTATGTTTTCTAGAACTACTGCTTTGGGACTGAGCCTCTGAACCAGCAACTGTTAACTCTCTTTGTATCATAGTGTGCTGAATCTGTTTAAATTCCCAAGCCTGACGTGGTTGATTTGTGTTTGTGATGTTGAAAGTCTCCTCTGGGTCCCACTGGCTCCCAGTCTAATTGCTTTTTCACGGTCCAGTCATAGATTGGGAGTGATCAAAAACATTATTGCAGAAATTTAATGCACCATGTGGACGTAGCAGCCTGGTGAAGATGGATCAGCGGAGGCCCATATAGTACCACGTGTGTGAGGAGACAGGGAGCATTTCCAAGACACACAGCTAATGTAAAGGGAATTGAGCAGAGGAGGAGTAATAAGGACAAAGAAGGCTAATTAAAATCAATGAACGTATTGGGGAATTTTCGCCAATCAATGCTCTTAGATGGTGGAAAAAAACATAACGGCTACTGAGGCAGATGCCTTAAAATGTCTAGCGGGTGTAAAACCAGACAAATACACAGACCGTTGCCCTTCTCTGTTCACCTTTCTCTCTCTGCCTCTCTCTCTCTCTCGTACGATATAATGGGGCAGTCACATTAGGGAAGAGATTATGATGAGAGATGATAAGAGGTTATATCAGTGCTGCTGTCATGCTCGCACTGACCTCCATCCCCAGACGTGCTTGAGTAAATGCTGAAAATGGACAGTAATAATGTTCACCTGGAGTAGGGTGGTGCAGTTTCACTGCTCCAGGTTTGTTAATATTGCTGATGGTACAGATGTCCTCCGTTCTTAAAGTTATTAGAATGGTGACAGATCTGTGCTTTTATTTGTATGCCCTTGCATGTTTGAGGGTGAGTGTGTCTGTGTATATGTGTTCGTGTGCATGCAAATGTGTATGAGCCCATGTCAGACATTTTTACCATCCTGTGCACGTAACCTACCCATCTCTGCCTTTCAATTTCTCATTTGCTGAGCGAGGGAGAGAGAATGGAAAAGAGAGAGAGGGGCAGATGGAGGAGTAAAGAAAGAAGGAAGATTGATGAACCTATTGGAATCAAATTTGGTGGCAGAAATGACTGTCAGTCCCAGTATCCACAACAACACATATTCACAGCACTGACACAAAGACAGGCTCACTGGGCTTTGTCTTAGGATCATGAAGGAGCATGAAATCTTAATGATCTATCTTGTTCCTCACACAGCTTTGTCATAAAATATTACTAAAGTACATCATGAAATAATTATTCCCCAGCAAATCCAGTTCATTATTAATTCACAACAAGCACTGATAAATAACTCCGTTGTATTGGCTGGCTAACAATGTAAACAACTGGAGAGCTTCACGTTACTGTCTGGTCCCTTGGACATAAGAGTGGTAGACTTGGTTATTTTGACATGATTGGTATAGGGCCCTCAGGAATTGTGGTATTTTACTGAACAGTGAGTGACTGTATGTGTGCATGTGACTTACATTGGGACTACAAAGATAGACGCAGTAATAGCAGAGCATTGGCCAGAGGGCATACTTGTGTGTCAGGATATTTTTCAGTTCCCATATCAGCACATGCCTGTGAAACTAGTGCTCTAGGCCTCCAGGCTATAGTGTTGTAGTGATAATCCACAGCGCAGTTCTGTTTTAAAAAGGTTTCGTCAATGGGACACTGTGTTCTAGAATTGTAAGTGCTCTAGAATATTCTACAGTTGTCACATTCAAGAAATGACAGATCTGTATTTTGCTAATGACGCTTCAAAGCTTCTTTTTAGGAAGCGGTCTAATTCATTGCTCAGTCTACTCGTTGTAATTACCTACTATTCAGTGAAGAAAGGAAAAAAATATATAATTGCTACACAGAGATGTTTTGACAGTGGAGTACAAACACCTTGATGAGGTGCCTAGGTACCATTCTCTCTCTCTCTCTTTTTATTTTTTTGCAGTCCAGTGATGTCTCAGATCTTTAACTGCCAGTGGCTCTGCAGCGCTGAATAGTAATATGTGTGTGTGTGTGCGTATGTGTGTATTTCACTCTCTAAGATCTGATGATAATTAGCTAAAGGTAATCAGGGGTAATTCAGCAACGGGAGTGAAAATGGCAGGAGACGCAGGGATGTGACCAGCCTCTCAACATACACCCACACACTGCAGCCTTTTAGTATGAACAACCAGGAGCAAAGAGAGGGAGAAGCAGCGATGAGGGGTAAGTGTGACAGGGATGCGTGGATGAGCAGAGAGGGGAACGCACCTTGTTTTTTCCCATATCCCCATTTTCCCTTCTTATTACTGTGTGCTTTTTCTCTCTCTTGGCTCCAGTCCTCTTGGATGTTCACCAGTGCATATACTGTAATCTGTGAACCATTAATGCATAAATGCCTATACTGATTTATGTCCTTATTATATTCAGTGTTTGTGCACTGAACAGAGCCAGTGGCTTGTGAATGTGATAAAGATGCACTAAAGTGGCACAGGGTGAGAGAGCGAAGAGAGAGGCCTAAAGGATTTAAATAACACAGAACCTTTGAATGTATATGCAACACAAAATCATCAAGGCTTACCATGCATATGTAAAGCTTGTTGCTTTATAGTCATTTAGGGATGCAG
Organism: Schizothorax lantsangensis; assembly: GCA_027422415.1. NCBI lineage: Eukaryota > Metazoa > Chordata > Actinopteri > Cypriniformes > Cyprinidae > Schizothorax > Schizothorax lantsangensis. The sequence continues at coordinate 13,232,254 of CM049861.1, read as the reverse complement.
AGACAAGGACAGATACAGTGGAACTTGAACTAAGGCATTCATGCTTATATTTCTATTATGGGTTTTTCTGTGACATGAAAATATTCTATGACTTTGATTTGTATTTCAGTTCATGCTGGTGTGTTTTGAGTGACACGCCACTGTTGTTAATATTCTTTGCTTTTCTTTATGCCTGATGCCAAGATGTCAGCATGACTGTACTCCAATTCATAAGGTGCAAAGAAGATACATGAATGGACTTGAATGCCTACAGAAAGTGGAGAATGAATTAGCTTTATTTACCTTTTCTTAATCATGAAAGATTGAGTCAAATGCGGCAGCATGATGGTTGTGCAGTTGGATTTGTACATCTGCACCTGTAACATGCGAATGAACCCCAACCCCTCATATAAACTCTGACAGTGTTAGCTGCACATCTCATCTGTCTATAAAATGTGACCCTGGACCACAAAACCAGTCATAAGTGTCAATTTTTCGAAATTGAGATTTATACATCATCTGAAAGCTGAATAAATACGCTTTCCATTGATGTATGGGTTGTTATGATAAGACAATATTTGGCCGAGATACAACTATTTGAAAGTCTGGAATCTGAGGGTGCAAAAAAAAATCTAAATATTGAGAAAATCATCTTTAAAGTTGTCCAAATTAAGTTCTTAGCAATGTATATTACTAATCAAAAAATAAGTTTTGATTTACAGTAGGAAATTTACTAAATATATTCATGGAAAAGGATCTTTACTTAATGTCCTAATGATTTTTGGCATAAAAGAAAAATCAATAATTTTGACCCATACAATGTATTTTTGGCTATTGCTACAAATATTCCCCAGCGACTTAAGACTGGTTTTGTGGTCCAGGGTCACAAATGTGTACTAAGCAGTCATCTCATAAAAAATTATTTGAATGGACAAGACATAATGTTCTTGACCCTGAAGTTTAACAGAGCATTTTAAGACCCTTGGTTTGTTGAGAAATATGCTCTATTGCTCTTGTATCGAGTTTGTTGTTCATTGTTGTCTGAATACAGAAAATAAGATGTTATGAATCACCTCATAAATTAAATGCATTTAGACATTTCTAGGGAGAACATTCCTAAGTTCAAATTCTCTCTTTTTCATTTTGAGATAACTGACTTTACTATATAAACACTAGGGCTGGGCGATATATCGAATATTAGCGATAATATCGCAATAATTATGACGACGATGTAAAATTTTAAAATATCATGAATATCGAATATTTCAAATTCAAGCATACTTTCCCTTTAGAACGTGCCGAACGTCCAATATTACGTCCCCTTAGGTATTACCGCGCAAGAGACGTGAGGTCGCTTTCATTAGTGCGGTTGCCAGATATCAAGAGTTCCAATCCCCGAATCAGAGATTCCCTGTTACAAGGATACATTTTCTGCCCGGTGTTTTGTTTATTTTAAGCAATCTGGCAACCATGCACACGTGCTCGCTCCTCATTGCGGACGCGCCGCTGCCGATGATCTGAAGTCACCGACAAACAAGCTGGAGTTTAGCGATCTAAATGAAAGTGTCACTCAGCCAGTCTGTGTTCTGTCATGAGATCTCTACTGTATTGTTTGCGATTGTGATCGCTGAATAAATGCACTTACTCAACCGCTGTTATTTGAACAGAGAAACATAGGCTATTGCAATTTGGAATTTCACTGTTGTAATATTTTTCATTTGTTTTACCAGTTTTCATAATATAGACAGAGAGAGTGCATAAGTTTTTGGTTTTATTTTTTTAAATATATAAAGAAGCCTATAATGAATCAGTACACTAGATGAGGTAAAATAAACCATGTATGAGTCCACATTCTATTGATTTGTGCTCATGGTGTTGGATCATCCATAAGGCACATTTCCCCAAATTTGGAAAATTACCCAAGAAATACCTATGTGTTCCATCAACTAGCTCTCCATCTGAGAGGGTTTTTAGTGCCTGTGGGAACATAGTTTCATGCCACAGAGCTTCTCTTAAACCAGAGACAGTTGACAGATTTGTGTTCTTAGCTAAAAACTTGTAAAATAAATACTTATCCCAGTTTAATTATTTCCCCCAGTTGCACAGTGTAAATTGTCAATTGCATGCACTAAAAAAGTTGACAGAATGCACGTTCTGTACTTGTTTTGCATTACTTCAGTTACATATACGTGTGTTAATTTAATAAAAAGCAGCAAGTGATCACTTGGTCTAGATTTTTTTTTTAAATGCTTAAATTTGCACTAAACATTTTGTATTTACTTTGTAACAATAGCTGTTCTATCTGAATAGTTTTTTAGGTTTTTTTTAATGGGGGCAAAAGAAAATCATGTTTTTTTTTATTATTTAAAAGCAAATGCAAACATATCTAGATATATATCGAATATCGTAAATATTTTGAAAATATCGAGATATAATTTTTTTTTTATATATCACCCAGCCCTAATAAACACAGAAACACATTTTATGCAGTATTTTATTACTGAAAAAAATGATTTTTTGCCTTTCTACATTTCACCACTCATTTTTTTTCTCTCTGTCATGGTCCCTAATGAACAGGTAAATGCTAAATCACATTTTTACTCTACCAGTCTTTTAGTCTATTATTCATCTTTCAGATTCATCCTTCTTTTATTCTTTAGAGGAAATGTTATTATTGCTATCACATTTCTAAAATTGCCATGTATAATGTTTACTTTTCTTGAGGTGGGTATATCATCAATATTGTAAATATGACATACATTTGTCATTGTCACTACTTCCAGCCATTTTCCTTTCTTCTCTTGTCTTCTCATTTGTTTACATTTATTCATTTATTTTGTTTTCCAATCTCCCTTCCCATTTGTGATCCCAATATTTTTATGCCAATATACAATCCACCCTTCCGGCTGGATGAGATGGGCTTCTATTAGAATTATACTTGAACACCGACATACGTATATCACTTTCTGGTGAAGTTACAGATGCTTTTCAACTAGCTTCTCTTTCTCTTTTAAATAGCATTCCTCCCTTGCATGACCATGTCACTTCTATTTCTTCTTTGCCCTTTTATTTATTTTTTCTTATGCTCCCAGTTTCTTTGTAAATGATGCAGTCACTGGAAATAAGCAGACAATTTAAGTGCTGGATACTTCACTGCTCTATTTCTCTGTCTTCAAGCACACACACACACACACACACACAATCACATACAAACAACCAATCATACCTCAGCCAGTGCTTATGAACATCAAACACAAACACTCAAAAGCAGAGCATGCACACGGGAAGAAAAATAATTAGGTTTGTCTGAATTTGACTTAATGTGGGTAAATTTCTCTTATCAGCATTTCACATAGCAAGAAAGAGCAAAATGTTGTAATAAACAGCCCCCCCAGTGTGGTGAATAAAAAGTGGCACTTTTTATATAAAGACAATTCATGCATTTAGGTCAGTGAACAAAGTTTCCCACATGTTCGACAAACCCCACTCACCGAGCAGAGAGTGAAACGAACCATGTTCAGAAGTGATCTCTACTAAGCTGAGCAGTGTTTGGCTTCCTATGGGAGGCCTGTGCATTTGTTTTTTTTATAGCTCATTTAGAGCCAAACTCAAGGCACCATGCTGTGCGCAAACACGTACATGCATTTATGCGTTCTTCCCACACTACACTATATCACTTTAAGTAACTGAGCACAAATATAAAAAGTTGTAGCTCTGGTTGAATGGGTCTCTCTGTATGTAAATTATAAATGAGCTGTAATGATTTAACAAGCATGTGTTTGATAAGCTATGTAATTTCAATGAAGGCTGCAGGGTTTAAATGGACGTGCTTTCAATCAAAGCACAGTCTACAGTATAGGCATGCTTTATGTCAGTTGTGGCATTGAACGCAAGTGATTTTGTTTGTAACTCACTCTGTTAACCTGCCACATGCTAAAATTAGCAGCACTTCAAAAATAGTTGCAAATATCAAAGCCTATTTCAGAGCTTGCAGCTGGTTTTTGCGTGGAATAATAAAATCCATCTATTCAGACTGTTCCGGGCCCCTTTCAGACCTTGTCCAATTATCTAGAGCCACATTCACTTAATTCATATCGCCTCCATTTCATTGATTCTGGAGCTATACGAGCAACTCTTTGAGACCCATTTTACCTATAAACTCTGCCTGCCCCAGACACAATCTCCTTTATCATACTTCCTTTCAGACAATGCTGTCTTTTCTTGACGTGTTCACGGCAGGCGAGGCACATCTAGAGATCTGCGTCTAACAGAAGAGCGTTTGATTGAGGCAAAATAAAAAATTACTTTGTGTCAATGACCAAAACGGCCACATTGATTAATAAACGACACTGACGTAGGTCCTGTGTCTATGACAACCCTGGCCTGGCAGAGGATAAGACAAAACACTCATTGTTGTGTGAGTGCTGTTCCCTCTCCAGAGAGCAAGACGAGTCTGACTGCATTTCCGCCCTTAAAAAGGACATTACTAAGAGCTCAGAGCTCTCTCGAGCTGTGCATCAATCTCTTTACTGTAATATATAATGAATCAATAACTTACAAATTATGATTCAGTTGGAGTCTTTTATAAGATTAGCGTGAGTGGATTAAAAGAAGAGTATTGGTGTCATAACCTTGTTCAGATTTTTCAGAAGTGGTTTGATTGTGAACATTGATGTTGTGTAAACATTCAATTTCTGCCATTATGAAAAGAAAGCACTTAATAAAAGGGGGAAAAATTAAAATTTGATTTATGTCATATTGTTTGTATTGTTTTTATTTTATCCCTGACTGTTTACTTGCTTTCAATAATTGTTTGAATATTATTATTTTTTTTTTTTACTTTCATTAGTTAATCTACTGTTAGTAGATATTGGTGTAGAGAATTATAACACTGGTACTGTATGTTAATAATGATGAAAACCATTATTTTCGGCAAAAAACAATTATATCATGATATGATTTGTTAATGTGTAAAAAACTACTCATATTAATATATCATGATGATGATCATATTACCCACCCCTAACTGCTGGTAGGTTACAGGGTTATTGAACAGAACCATTCTCACCAAAAACTGTACAGAGATCCTTTTCACCTGAGTCAGATCACCACCATGCATGTATTTATGCATTGAAAGCAGCAATAATTTTCAAAAACTGCAAAGCAAAATTTGTAACCGTGTTGTTGAGAGCACTGAGTAAAAGCTCCAGATTACAAGTGTTTGGTAATGCTGGGGAGACTGGGAAATCAAGTGTGAGATTATTACAGCTGCCAGGCTAAAAAACATGAGCGAACACTGTATTATTGCAGTTTTAGAAGTACTTGCATATTAAATGGACACTCTAACGCCATACCAAAAGACTGCGTGATTGTTCCTGCTCTGAATGTAGTGCAGGGTGAAAGGAATATGACTAAGTGTTATTTGTGTGTGTTGTTTGCCATTTTGTTCTACAAACAACAAAAAACCTTTCTAGTACCCAATATCTGATGGAATATAAGTTGCTCTAGCAACAGTGGTGATAGTTAGATCATGAATTGCTCAGTCTGTCAGTCAGCCTCAAAACACTCACCAGTAACAGGCACATCTCACTTTTTCCTCTATTCTCTACTGTTTTGATGCAAACCTTAGTGGCTTTGACAAAACAATTCATTAGAAAGGCTATGGTCAATAATTTATAGTGAACTAGCTGCAATAAAAATGACCATGTAGAAAGCTCATAGCTTGTGTCTGTTTATTTGTCTGTTTTTACATTTGCCACTATTGCTAACAATCATTTTGGTGTACTCTAAGTGACTTACGCCTGTGTACACCTGTGCTCCTATTATTTTTTTCTCTAATATATGGAAACATATATAGAAAAGTAGTCAGTTGTAAAGCTGCTTTATCCCTATTGTAATTTGTAGTGCTGTGTTTTTATCATGCAACCCACTGCAGAGTGACCCCACTGACACACACGCCACTCTCACAGGCCCAACTGTGAATTATAAAACAACTAGAGCTGCTGCCTAGAGATCTGCCAATGCTTTTTACAGATATTTTAAGCTGTATCTGCAATGAAAACAAAAACAAATCATTATACCCGAAAATATAGAGAATTTGTTCATATCTAAACTTTGTGTTTGGTTTCTTAAATGTAAATGATGTTACTATCACACTTTCTCAAGTTTTTTTGGTCATTTTCAGATTGTTGCAGCAGAAAGTAGGGCCCTATGAAATCCATTTTATTTTTTCCCAAATTTAGTTTTATTTTTTTCCAAATTCAGTTTTTTCCATTTAAATTTTTTTGGATTCCGTTTTTTTTTTTTTTTTTTTTTTTTCTGGACTCCTTTTTAATGGTCAAATTAAATTTTATTAATCAAAAAGCATGTCTAATTAATTAAAATCATGAAACTTATACAATTTAACATTCATTTATTAAAAGTGTAACAAAAATGACAGGTTTAGGGCCGTATGAAATGTTTAATTTTTTTCTCACCTTATGTTTTATTGTTACCAAATTCTGTTTTAGCATGTCTAATTATTTGAATGCATACAAACAAATTTTATTTATTCTTACAGTAGCCTTATGAAATGTTTTTTCCCCTCAGAAATTCTGTGTTGTGTATTTAAATTTGACTGGTTATCAGATGAAGGCATACGACATTGATTTCATTTATATTTTAATTAATGAAAATTAAAACATTTACATTTTTGGCAAATAAAGGAGATTTACTATTAAAATAAAAATATTTTGTGATTTATTTCTTTAAAAAAATTAAGTTTTATTATTTTTCAACAGTAGTAGTAAGAGTATTAGGTACATTCTACTAAATAATAGTAATATAGCCTATTTCTGGCACAATGTCTTTAATACATCTAAGTTAAACCAAACTTTTATTTTGACGGGTTGCTGTGAATACCTTTAAAGTTCTGTGTGTATATGATATGACGCTAGTTTTACTCAAATTAAATGGTAAAATGCTCGTGAAGTGACTCTCAGATCAGTTTTAGAGATATTGCTCATGTATTTATGTCCTCATTGAGATGGCAGACGCTGAAATCACCGCGAGCGCCACCCGCGCTGTGTTATGTCGTAAACAAAACCGCGAGTCTGCTCCATTTATACAGAGATGCGCAGAACATGAAGGTTTCATATTTAAATCGACTTTTGCGGCTTAATATTTACAGATACTAGTAATTTGATTTAAGTGTAATGACCTACTTTTGATTAATTCATCCAAACTTTGACAAATTCCGTGACATTCCACGTTAAACTGTAAATTCCGTTTTTATGACTGGATTCTGCGATTCCGTCCGCGTTTTCTGCATCACAGAAATCATAGGGCCCTAAGAAAGGGGAAAAAATAGAACAACCAGATTTAATCTCTCGTGAATTTTCTCTTACTGAGCTGTGTTGCTCTCCGCCTCTTGCTCTCTTTCTTTCATTGCTCATCTGCATTTGACCACCATGTTAATCTGCGTTAGAGTTGATGTACTCTAAGTCTGTGTAATCTGCTGTGTGAGTGGAGTTGGGTCTGAAGTACTGTGCTAATCCCAAATGTCTCACTCTTGATGTAGTTTATGTGGTGTTTTGTGACCACAAGATGGACTTTGGTGGATCACTTGAGCTGCTTGAATTTGACAAGATTGTTAATTTTTTTTTTTTTTGATGTATAGATTATTTTATGCAATAAAAATATTAATGCATACCTCAAATGTGCTTATGTAAAAGAAAAGAAGTGTAAGTATAGTTGTGGTGGTACTTTTGTAATTAAAAAGGTTTTGGGGTTGCTGGGCCTGTGTTAGAAGGGGTGTGTGTGTACATGATGCAGGCCTTGCTGTACTTCTCTCATGCAGTGTAAAGCGTGTTTGTTACATACTGGCCCCACTGTTTTGGCATGGCTATGGACTCATGCTGGCGACTCTACAAAACCCCCACTGTTTCCTGGCTGTCACCAACAGGGCAGGGAAAAAAAAGATGAGAAATAAGGAAATTTGATAAAATATAGAAGTGTTGCCACCATGTTAACACACACACATACACACTCCCTCACTGCACATACTGCACCTTCAGAAATCAAGATGATTTCCCTGAAGATTTAAAGAGGAGTGCCTTTGGCTTTCATAAATAAGATGCAACCCAAAACTGCAATTCCCTATTTCTTTCTTTCTTTCATTGCACATATGTCTGCTATTGAAAAACTAGATAGAGGTAAAAGGAGAACTTTAGTGTGAACATTAATTTAAACAACAGGAGATATCCATAGAAAAACATATAAAAGTGAGTCATAACTCAAGCTTCATGTTTTAATTTACAACAGCTATAAAATGTATATGGCAATGTCTGTAATCTGTGCCATAAAAATGTATTTTAATATCCAATGATATTATTAGATGTCATACTGTATTACATGGTCTTTATACCGATTATGAGAGAAAGTACAGTGCAAATACACGCACAAAGACGGATGCACTAACTCCTGTGCAAACTCTGCACCAGGTTTGAAAGTACAAAAACAAATGCAAATCTTCGCCAGATTGTATAGCTACCAGTATTTAAATAGCCATCAAGAGCAAACAAGCGCATTTAGGCACTAAACAAGCGCATTTAGGCACTATACACAGTCGCACGCGTTAAATAACAGGTCATTAAAATAAATGAGTGAGAGTCCCAATCCAGGATCTTAATTCAAAGCGCCTGCATTTAAATCCTGTGACTGCGCCTCAGACTGATTAAATAGGCGCTTAAGAGCAAACAAATGAAAGACAAATTAGGGGCTAACGTACGCATTCAGCCAGAATATATCAGTATTCTCTAAACAGCGCTTATAATGTGTATAAATAACATATTTCTAAATCGTTTCAGTTGGAGTCAGAGTTGAGGTGAACAGAAAATAAATGTACATAAGCGGTCTCTGACTGACCGTTGGTAACAAGTAGCTTATATGAAGAAGTGTTTAGAGCAACATACCTCAGTCTGGGTAAACGGCATCTTTCCTTTGAGAAATGTTTATTTTCTTCTTTTCTAGACCGTGTTTTTTTCAATGGTTTTGATTTGTCCCGTTCTCTGTGTTTTTAACCGTCTCAATCTTCAGTCAGTCAGGCTCGCTGTGAGCGTCGCGCGCGCTCAGACTCTCTCTCTCTCTCTGTCACTCAGCGCTCTCTCTCTCTCGCGCTCTCTCTCTCTCGCGCTGCGCTCTCTCTCTCTCCTGTCACTCAGAGCGATGCGCCTCTCTCTCTCTCTCGCGCCACTCCACCCCTTCATCTCCTCAGCGGAGTAACGGATTTGAACATAGATCACTTACGAACAAAACAACATTCATCTTTCAATAGGATATAGTCATATATATTACGTAAAGCCATATATTAAATTATTTAAAATGTCGAAATATATATTTCATGTGTATGCGTTTGTAACAGTATATAGGCGTGTTTGTGTTATTTATATACATAGGCTATTTAGGCCTATGTGTGTGTGTATATGTAAATTAAAATATGACTATATTCTATCAACATTTATTTTTATTAAATAAATAATTATAATAAAAAACCTACCAGCGAAGCTCAAACTTTAATTTTCACCACATCTGACACAGATACACTTAAAATAATACATTTTTTACCAGGTATTACACTCCATGCATTTTCTTTAGCAGGCGTCTTGGTGTTTTATCACCCACATACATAAACCATGTAAGCATGTAAATAAAATTACCGGCCTGGTTTCTCAAAGAATTTTATTCACTCGCTACAGCCAGTTTTACTCCCATTTGCCGCTTGCAGAGTATTGACAATGTATAATTTATGGAATGTTTACTTTTTCATTGAGACTTTGATTCACCTTTTAAATAGTGTGATTCTGCGCAGCATCATCAGTGTTGTTGTTTTTGGTTTTGTCATATTAAATTTTAATGCATGGCATGCAGTTTGCTGTTAGGGCCTCCCTCTAGGACTGCATGACTGTGAGGCAGTGTGCATGTCCTGAGCTATCTGTGCACTGAACTGTGAGTAGGAATGACTTTGACTTGCATATAATTGTAGCCCTGCATAGAGTAAATAAAATGTTTATGAAGCTGTCCTCCTGAGAGGAGGTTTGTGTATTGTACAGTACATGTGTGTTTGTGTGTTTATGAATGCAATGGTTCGCACAAGCCAAGGTGTCTGCAGGGTTCTGGAGTGTCAGACATTAAGGACATCTGTTCAGACATGCACACGACGTCTCTCTCTCACTGGTTTCACCCCCTCTCCCTGGTGGCAGGCTATTTCAGAAACACAGACTTCCGTTCCACACACTTGACCATCACCTTTTCTGTGTAACCACGCTTGATGTTGTATTTGTATGACTAATAAATGTGTACAGTAAATACTTCATTGTAAATACTTAGTTTTTATATATTATATAGGGCTGTTGATTTAATGTTAAATTGGTGAGATTAATAATGGAAAAAAATAATGCGTAAAAGTGATTAACGCGTTGAACACACCCCACCCCGGCCCAGACCGGTTTGTCATCTTATTTTTGCAGACAGTTTCTAACGAACATGATGCAGGACAAACTATGTGAGATTGCCTATTAGAATGCAGTTATATGCCCCTAAAATTCGAGATGTGGGGCAAAAAAATGCATCTGTATGGTTTTTTGTCTTATATATGACATAGTTTAGCAATATCACACAAGCAAGTGTGCTGCTTATTTTTTTTCTTGAATATCTACATGATTGCAAAATGGATATTATATAATAGTTCAACAAACAAGAAGATAATGTTTAATTTTAGGTACAGTATTATTGTGTATATTTGTCTGTAATGACTTTAAATTATATTTTGGAGGCAATTCCTCAGCCAAAATTAATTAATTAATTTAATTGGCATATCATTAATTAGATGAGAAATTATAATCACTTGACAGCCCTATATAGCTTTTATATAGGCTACTTATACTTTTTTATACTTTTTATGTATTTTTATATCTTATACTTTTTAAGCCATTAATAAAAACATTTTTAAAAAATGTTTTAGTCGTGTATAAACCCTTTTTTCAGAAAAAAGAGCTAACTTTTCTGTCAGCTCTTCTAATTAATGCATTTATTATAAAAAGCAAAACAAACACTCTCAATTGCTCTCTGTCTTGTGAATTATGATGCAACTCATGCTGTGCTGTATTTTGGAAGAATACTTTTTTTTCTTTTGTTCTTTTCATCTTTTCATTTAGTGTTTCCATACCTGTGTTGTTGCACATTCTTGATCCCTCTGTACCTCCCAGCTTTTATCTCTCACTTTCTCTGTCTGCCTCTCCTCCACGTCCGTCCCTCCTCTCACTCCCAACCTTCTGTTGAACTTTTTTTGATTCTCAGCTATTCGTCCTTTTGTTTTTCTTTTTTCTAATCCCTCTCTGTGATCCTAATCCACCCGTAAACTCTCATCATTGGTGTATATTGCCTCTTGCTGTGTGCTTTGCTGTGTGGAGTCGAATTGACACTAAGAATCAGCACAGCATTTTTGTTTACAATCCCAACCTCAGTATTGATGTTCATGGACATTGTTTTCATCACAGATCCATTTCATCCTGCCTGAAAGGAATTGTTACAGTTCTGAATAAGAAGATTGCATTTTGTGAACACATTCCCGCATACAATCTCATCATGTCAATATGCCTCACAGAGTGGTGTGTGTGTGTGTGTGTGAACATCATCATCTCTATGGTACTACTGTCACCCTTCCCCTGGGTAAGACACTGCACACAGGGTTTAAGCAGATGGCAAATCTCTCTCCCTGGGGTACAGCCTTCGCTCATTCTCTCTCCCACTGTTTTGCTCTCTGTCCTTCCTCGTGCATATCTGATCCCTTTTTTCTTCTCACTAGTAGTAGTTTTTTTTCTCTGACAGACAGGAGAGAAAGGGACATCCACTTGCAAATGACATCTTTCCTGCTCCGTCTCTCTCATCTCATCTGTCTCCATCTCTCCTCCTTTGCCCTCCCTGTGTAATTAACTAGGTTTCAGTAACAAACCTTTGGGCTTTGGGGTTGCTATGGTTACCTCTTTCTCCATACTGTTTTCTGTTTGTCAGTATATCTCTGTTGCTAAATTGTGCGTGTGTGTGTTTGTCCTTTTTTCAGTGGCTGTGTGTCTGTTTGTGTGAAAAAATGTGTTTGTCTGGGCTTACATTAACTCCATCTGGTAAATTATTTGTTGGCTCATAAGCTCGTCACTTATCATGCGTTTTAATGTCCGTGTGCAGAGGTGTAATGAATTTTAAATGGGAAAAAATAATCAGCAATCTTATTGCTCATTTGTGTTTTAACTTCACTGTCTGATCATGAAACAATGTTGTTTCAGTGCTGCTTTGTTGTGCAACCAGCCTCGTACTTGAACTCAAATGCTCAGTTTGATGCGAACATATGCAATTTTTCCTTTTTATTGAAATTAATATTGATAGACAAAAACATTTTGCGGTATATTGTCTATCATTCAGGAAAAAGCTGCTCTTTCTACAAGTTTGATTTGTACAATTGGATGAAGGCTTTCGTTTCACCTATGACACAGGTTCAAGACCCTGCTTTTTACTGAATTGATGGAAATGTCAATTAGCACTTTAGATAACCACGCTCACGACTGCATTTTGTTTAGTTTACCAAGCAAGCAGAAAACTAAGGGAAATAAGGCACATACAGTCTGACAAAGGAGCGTATCCACTATCTGAATGAATTACAGCACATTTAAAGGGGTCATATAATGAAAAATATTTATTTATTTATTTATTTGTTTGTTCATTCATTCATTCATTCGTTAATTTATTATATTACATTACATTACATTACAGTATATTATATTATATTATATTATATGAAAAGTGTATATACACAACCATTCTGTTTGGGGTCAGAAATATTTTTTTTATCTAATTGATATTTTTTGTTAGCATGGACACACAAGTCTCAGTAAAGATGTTTATAATTATTAGCTAGCACAGCTGTTTTCAATATTGATGATAGTAAGATTTATTAGGCTACTTGAGCAGCAAATCAGCTCTGCCAAGTATTCATAACAGGTTTTTTTTTTTTTTGGATTAAATGTAGATGGTGAGCATAAAACTTCTTTAAAAAAATGTTTTTAAAAAATCTTACTGACCCCAAACTTGAACGGTAGTGTATTAGTATTGAGTTTAAGTCCTTTAATTAATTCTCATCCTTGACCTTCTCCCCTTGGATTAAATTTGTATTGTCAGTCAGTCAGTAAGGCATTTATTTTGTTTTAAATCACTGTTTTTCTTGCTGTAATCTTCCCTGAAGAGTCCTCTGTTTTCTTTTTGTCATTTCAGCTAACAAGACACTTCTGGGTGGAGGAGGAGGTGAGTCAATTCTTTTTTCCCCCCTCTTTTTCAGAGGCTGAATGAGACAAATCTAGACACAGCTCAAGAGGGAAAAGACATTAGAGGAGAGAAGCATCGGAGAGGTGAGAGGAATTAGAAGGTGAAAGAGAGCAAGTGAGAATCAGCAGGTGGAAACAAAGGTGAGAGAGCGAGAACGTATGTGTGTGATGGGAGCTGTTGTCAGCCTGAGGCTTTGCACTTTTCTGAATTTGAACAGACGATCTCTGATAGCCCCGTGAGTGAGAACAGAGGCGCTATTTGAGGAGCAAAAGAGCGATTAGAGACCCAGTGAGATGAAATGAGCGCTAAACTCTTAAACCATCTCTGATAGAGCGGCCCTTCCCTCCAAACGCACGCACACACACACACACACACACACACACACACACACACACACACACACACGTGCCCACTAACACTGACAAGAGAAAAACAATTCATCAGCAGATTCTAAATAAAACAGCGGAATTAAAAAGAGACTGTGCTTTTTCGAAACCGTTTGCTCGCTGTGATGTATTAAAATGTACTTTGATCTGACAAGACGGTAGATCTTCTCAGAAATACAGTAAAGCCTTCGGATTTCACCCATCTATCTGTACATACACATATTCATCAAACAGTGAGTGTCTTTGGCATTGCAGCTGCATGAACAGTTAAGTCTTAACTAATATTTAAAGGACAAAAAAAGTATCAAGCTGCCATGGTGTTTTGGATATGCTACCATGGTAATTGTATCTATTTTTGAACATGTTTCATGATTGTATTGTAGTATTGTTTGTAACAACAAACAGGGCAATACTGACATTGTTAGACATTCAACGTATAAACTACAGCCCATCAAATAAGTAGTTTTCTCCTGAGGATCCGTAACTACGTCTGCAATTATCTCAGATTGCACTTTTAGTCATTAGTTACGGGCCTGTAATGTTCCTGCTCTCAAGAGATTCTAAATAACGAGTGTGTTACATGTAACAACTGTTTTTCCAATAGACTGTGCACAGTGTGAAATCACCTCTAACCTGAAATAGCAACAGTAGCTATCTCATATCAGCACACTCGTTTCCACCAGACTAGCTGCTAACCCGTCTTGACAGTATTAAGGAGATAGTTCACCTAAAAATGAAAATTCTCTCATCACTTACTCACCCTCATATCCTTTCAAACTTGTATTCATTTCTTTCTTGTGTATATAACACAAAAGAAGATATTTTTATCCAATACAATGAAAATCAAACCTTGTTTGGACCCCAGTGCTCTAAATATCTTTCTTAGTGTTCCACAGAAGAAAGAAAGTCATACATGTTTGGAAAGACATGAGAGTAAGTAAATGATAACAGAATTTTCATCTTTGGATGAACTATCCCTTCAGGACAGCATTCAAAAATAAAATTAAAACATGCTTCTTTTGAATGCTTCTTCCTAATTGGCAAATCATGGCATTCTGTGCGGCCTCTTTCTGAAATATGGTAATATGTGATAAATAAATGAACATAAGCTATTACTTTGAGTTTAAATTGTTGTATTTGTTTATTTATTATTTTATTTTGTAGCAAGATAATGTACAGTCATTATCACAAAGTAAAAATTCTTGTAAATTACGTAAATTATGAACCATTTAAAAGTAAACTGCAATATTTCACACAACAAACAGACTAGTTGTCATGTGTGACACTATAAATAAGCATTGCTTTAGAAATGCCAACACTGTCAGTAGCTGTGATAATTGTACATGTCTTATTTTGTGCTTTCAAATTTTAAAACTAACTACAAACTTGAAATATGTTATGTTAAATTTGAGGTCAGTAAGATTTTTTTAAAGAAATCAATACTTTTATTCAGAAAGTATGCATTAATTTGATAACAGGGTGACAGTAAAGACATTTATCATATTAGAAGATTCTATTTCATATAAATGCTGTTCATTTTGAACTTTCTATTAATAAAAGAATGTATCACGGTTACCACAAAAAAAAATTAAGCAGCACAACTGTTTTCAACATTAATAAAAATAAATGTTTCTTGAGCAGCAAATCAGCATATTAGACTGATTTCTGAAGGATCGTGTGACACTGAAGACGGAAAGACTGCTGAATTTTTTTTTTTGTATTTTGATCACATAAATGCAGCCTTTGTGAGCATAAGGCACTTCTTTTAAAAACATTTAAACTTTTGAATGGAAATGGCAGTGTACTACTGTCTGTGTGAGAGGTGTGTGTGCGCATTTGAAAGTGCATTGCAAGATCTAACAAATGTAATTTACTATAGCAGAGTGCTATGCAAATGAACAGAAATGTCCAACTGTTGACTCAGTATTTGCGTGTATGCATGTGTGTGTTGATTGTAAGCGTGTGCCGCTCTTGCTCTCTGCCCGTGTTAAGTGCCTGCCCGTTAGCTAATCAATACCAGTGATAAATCTGCACTTGAGAATCCTACTCATCAGAACCACGTCGCTCACACACAAACACAAATTCAGAAGTGCGCACTGCTGTATATTGACCTGTTTTTTTACGCAGTTCTTCAAACACAAATGGCAAATGCGATTGATTTAGGCCTGACCTTCACCTCCCTCATTTTAAACCTCACTGTCAGTTCGTGCCTCTGCATGTCTTCCATCTCCCTTTCGCTCTCTCTGTTTTACTCCTCACCCATTCTTCTGTCTCTCTCTGCCCTACCCTATCACCTCTTCTCCTCACTCCCTAACACTCCAACACCTCTTTTCTCTCTATTTCTGTCGCCAATACGCAAACACATCGGGTTCCTCGCACTCGCACTCCCTCCCTCTCTTTTTGTTGGCTCCACTCCTGAGGTTTGTTAAGGCAAACCTGGGTGATAATTAGGCAGGGACAAACTATACATCAGGGAGGACACAGCCTCAGAGCATTGCATGCAGAGAGAGATGAGGGGTTAGTCTCTGCCTGCTGGTGTGTTAAAGCAGGAAAAGCACTAAAGCTGAGAGGGCAAAAACAAGAGGATGTGTTTAAAACAACAGAGGAGAGAATAAAGAAAAGAACGGATGAGTTAGGATGTGTTGTATAGTCGTATATAGTTTGTTTCGGATGCTGTTTTTCAAACTCTAGCACCATCTATTCTCAGTCAGCATTTTTGATGCACTGCAAAATCAATTTATTAAGTATTTTAGTCTTTCTTTTTGCAAAAATATCTAAACATCTTAAAACAAAATTTATTTGGAACATTTTAAAAAGACTTGTTTTCAGAGAATATATCTTAAATTAGGTTTATTTTTATTACCTCACTGGCAAATTGTTTAAAGCATAAACCTCACTACATTTAGATTATGCTTAAAAAAAGAAGAACAAAACTATTTGCCAGTGACATTAGAAAACTAAGCCTCATTCAAGATATATTCTTTCATCAATTAAGAAGCAAACCTATAATACAATAATATGATATAATATAATATGATAATGTGTTGTTTCGGAGATGTCTGTTATTTTTCTTATGGCATTGTCTTTAATCATAAATGTCACAGTTTAGGGGGGTTTATGCTTTAAAGCAATAAAACATATGCATTTTAAATGCATTTTCTCAGGCGCCTATGTTTATGTTCAGTTATTTCACTTTAATGGCAATGAAAAGAATCTATTCATTGCCATTAAAGTGAAATTACTGAACCTATAGGAGCCTGATAAAAATGCTCATTTTAGAAGAACATTTCAGATGGTACTTAGAGGCTTTTGCATCTGAACTCTTCATATATAATACTTTCTATAAACCTTAAAGGATGTTCTGATATTTTTACTGGAAAACAAGACAAAAATACTGAATAATAAAACTACTTTGCTGTGTACGAGACACGAACTCAAAGGTAAAAATATATGGAAAAAGAAAGTGAATAAGGAAGGAAGAAAGAGAGGCTGTGAGTTAGTGAGTGATGAAAATAGTTCATGCTGGATTTTCTACGTTCACGGTCAAATGGATCATACTTGGAAATGGCACACATAACTATAGGCGATCAAAATTTTCTGTTTATTACAGTGGGAGACATCAGTCCTGATGCTCAGAGCTGAGAGAGCTCCAGATTGTACTAAAGGACACAGTGACATTAGAGTCTCTTTGGGGGTTTTGTTGCGTTTGTGGTGTAATGTTGCATTTTGGCATATGGCTCCTTTTTAAATCTTCTTCAAGTCTGTTTGTGAGATTTCTTTGCCCTGTTTTTAGCAACCTGGAAAGCCACACATGGATTGATTGTTTCATTTTTTGAGTGAGAATGTGTGTGTTCTGTCTTCCACTTGGCACTGAGTGGAATGTTGGTATTCTGGTTGAAAACCCAGAGCGCCGGGCAAGTGTTTAGAGAGAGATAGTGCTTTGGTGTCGAGGGATTTGTGACACGGGCAAGCAGATGTGCCAGATCCAATCAAATGCTCTTACTAATGGCTGCCATGGTGACCAGCTCAGCCAATAAAAGGGTGTATTTCAAAAACACTTGTTAGTGCCGCTCAGTCCAGGCCAAACTGATTTGATGGGAAATTGAGAATAACTGTTAACGAATGCTTTTGTATGCAGAAATTGTGTGTGTGTGTGTGTGTGTGTGCATGTGGTTAGATGTTGCGTGGGGTTGCATGTAAGGAGCATGTGTGTATGAGTACTGAAAAAAAAGCTGTGCATGCAATATAGGAAAATATTATATGTTTTTTCCGTGTCACAAACCCCTTGTCAAGTAAGCAAGAAGCCAATTATCACCTGCTAACAAGATGTCTGTGTAATATAAAAAGTGTGTGTGCATGCATGTTGCAATTACACAGGAAGGCAAACTATTCCCAACAGGCGTACCTCGTCACCACATTCGCATCTTTTCCCTTATTCCTTCCTCTCATCCTCCTTTCCTCTGCTCCAAAGCCCTGAGTACAACTTCCCTCCATCTGTCCCTCCGTCTATCTCTGTTTTTTTCCTCCACTTCACTCTCTCTATGGTGTTTCTCGGTATATATTCCCTATCTTTCTATCTTTTTATCACTCTATCTCTCGCTCCTGCAGATTCTGAGCACATATCAGCACAAGTGCCAGGGTGCTGAAAACCCTCGAGTAAAACTGTTATGGCCCTCAAATTGCTGCCCTCAGTGCTATGATAAATCAGACTTTTTTTGTGTCCTCAAATGATAAATGGGGGTTGGGTTTGTAAAAATAGTATTACAGTGTTTCTCTAGGGAGAGTGGGGTAAGCTGTGTCACTGGGTAAACCGTCTCGCCCCCACCTTAATCTGGTGAACTGAATAATTGTTGTCATTCAATATTATTATTAGGATGATTATTATTAGGAAGAGCTCATCATATACAGCTGCCTGCAAAGCATATTTATCCAGGTTTAAAAATATATAACATGCATGTTGTTAAATTGCAATGTACAGTATATATAGTAATTAGGAAATTTACATAGGCAGAAATCTTTTTGCATTTTTACAATTTTTTTTTTTTTTTTACTGCATTTTTATGGATGTCTTCTGGGTGCAAATTTCTCCCCAAAATATGGTTAAGTACATACACACACACACACACACATATATATACATATTACATGTAATAAAATATTTTCCAATTTTCAGTGGATGGTGCCATTCATCGTGGGGCTGGTCCTCTGTTAAGGAAGGAATGTGCCACTTTGAACGGCTGTGAAACGGGGGAGGCCAAGATCACCGGAGCCTACGGTCTGCCTGCAAAATGTGAGTCACTCATGAAACACACCAATCATCATACAAATGGCATATAAACATCAGTCTGAAATGTTTTGAACTCCGTAATGTTGGATGATGAATTCAGAATTATTTGGTAGAATTAAACCTGAGCATCTTTTCCAGTATGCTGGATGGATAAGGCAGAGAGCAAACCTTGCCTGTGTTTATGCTTGATCGCTTCAAAGTCAGCACCATACGTCTGTAGAAACTAAATTACACTTGATAAATGTCATAAAGTACATTTTTTGCACGGTTTCTCATTTCCCGTCTTACGATTGTAAGCAGGTGTTGTGCAACCTCTCTAGCGAAATGTCAAACGGTTGCGTACATGTTGCACGCTGCCATATGAATAAATGAATAAACCATCAACACAAACCTTTTTGCCTATCATTCTCCCTCCCTCCCCCCCCCCATCCATCTCCCTCCCTCTCTTTCACTCTTCCAGAGAGTGTTCAGTAATTATGTAGTCAGACAGTGTTTACAGAAGCAAGCACACTTTAATTTATTCGCACACTTAGCAGTAATTTCCTTGTCTAATTTATGATCCCCCCCCACCGTACCTAGCTGTTCGGAGACAGAGATGCACACGCTGCTGATTCTCCAGCTACCAACCCCCCACAACACACACACATATACATTCACACACACAGATGCACATCGATGATTTGCCTCACACTCTAGGCTATGTTCTTTGTTAGGATTTACTTAGTCTTTAGTTGATTTTTCTCTCCAACTTTGTGTTTTTCTTTCTCATCTTCTCTCTTTGTACTGTACTAAACTGTGGGAAGTAGAACAGTAAATATCAGCAGTAATTGCAGGACTGAAATTATTAGTGTTTGTGTCTGACTGCGTCCACCGCACACTGCATTTATAATGACTGATCTGATTATAAGTTATGTACGAACAGGTGTTTGGGCTATTTGTGATTTGTGAGCTGTAAAATTTAACATTTAAAAATTAAAATTTTCTGCTGGTGTGGGTTCGAGTTCATTCCCTCTCTCTCTCACTAGATTTTTACATTTTCTGAAATTTGTCTATGCAAAATTGGCTGCCACAAATGCTTGGGTGTTCAGCCAATCTCCAACTGTTATGTCTGGGCTTTAAATATGACTCAGGTCACTTCTTCAGTGCAAATCTATAGTGTTTTTTCACCCATTATGTCATCAACCAGATTATAAATGCACCGGTCATTTGGAAAAGTAATAGCAAACCTCTGCTGAACATGCTGAAAGATTTGAAATGTCAATCATATCCGATGAAAAAACAAGTTAAAAGGGATAGTTCACCTCTGAACTGTTAACAAACCATTAAAAGGGTCATATGACGTTGCTAAAAAGAACATTATTTTGTGTATTTGGTGTAATGCAATGTGTTTATGTGGTTTAAGGTTCAAAAAACACATTATTTTCCACATACTGTACATTATTGTTGATCCTCTATGCTCCGCCTTTCTGAAACGCGTCAATTTTTACAAAGCTCATCGTTCTGAGAAGTGAGGCGTGCTCTGATTGGCCAGCTATCCAGTGCGCTGTAATTGGCCGAATACCTCAAGCGTGAGACGGAAATGTTACGCCCCTTACCGTATTGTGATGCCGTGTCCCGGCGCGATGACACAAAAACAATAAAACACATTATAAACGAGGCATTTGTTGCATCCAGTGGGGACATAATTACTGATTATAATGACTTATACTGTCTTTTGCATCGCGCTGCGTAAACATTACCATGTCTGCATTTGTGATCGGAGAAAGACAAACAACAAGCGCTACTCTACACTGCTGAAAACTCGCGTTTGAATCATCAGTGGCAAATTCTTTAAATAAGAAAACGTACTTACAGGCTGTGAGTCAGAAGCGCCAGACTGTCCTTGCAAAGTTGGAATTGCCCCACTTTATAGAAACAGCCTTTGTGCAAGCCAGCATTGTAGGCTAACGTTACTCTTCCAGGTTCAGGAAATAATCCTCCGTAAAATGCGCTGCACACACGCTAATATTTGGGTTGAACTGTTCTGGAACAGTGTTGTAAATACAACTTAACCACTGATTTCTAGTTGTGTTCTCTTTTGGAAGCCCAAACAAAGTGCTTTCGCTTTCACAACGAAACACTGCGTCTCCAGGACATGGCGCCGGCGGTAGCAACAATACTACCGTGAGAATAAAAGTTACACCTTCTTTCATTGCGTATACATTTGGGCAGTGTTTTGCAAATCTTCCCACACTGTGACATAGACATGTGGGGGCGTGTTTGAATGAGCCGTTTTAGGAGGGTGTGGACGAGTCTTAAAGGAACACTCTTAACTTTTATAAAGAATATCTCTTTGGTTTTGAGATTTTAGTCTTTGCAACTTCAGGGATCTTATCTATGCACAAACAGCTTGTAACACTCCAAAGAGAAAGGAAAACTTGAAATCGCATCATATGACCCCTTTAACTATGACTTTTGCCTCAATAAACTCCTAATTTGCTGCTTATTAATAGTAAGGTAATTGTTAAGTTTAGGTATTGAGTAGGATTAGGGATGTAGAATATGTTCATGCAGAAGATGTGCTTTATAAGTACTAAGAAATAGCCAATAGGCATGCTAATAAGCAACAAGTTGAATAGTGTGAATTTGTCTCTATACTAAAGTGTTACCAATTTGTCTTATGGGTTTGGGACAACAGTGCAAACATTTAATTTTGACAACAGTGCAAACATTTAATTTTTAGAGTTATTTTCTTAACCAAACAAAGCTGAATTATATACTTTTTCAGCATTTAAATACTTTCTTCTATCTCAACTTAATATCCAGAGACAACTGTAAGTAGGTTATGCCATTCACGGTTATTTTTTTCGAAGACAGTAAATATTATGTCTCTATGGCGCAATGAAAATTCCCCTATTGTTGTCCTACACTACAACACTCACTCAACCAATGGCGTGAGTTGGGGGCGGGGCTACCAGTTTGTTGAATCAAAGTTTGACGTGGGCATATTTGGAAACCTTTTTTGAAAACAACGTTTGTTTTTGCAGTTCCGTTCGGTGGCACAGAAATTATATACTTCAGCTTGAACCCAAAGTATGCGTGATACTATTGGAAAGCATTTCTAATTACAGGCAAAAGCCCCTAAATGAAATCTGAGATTTGAGTGTTTGTATAGAGTATTGTCATGGTTTGACTGCCTGAGCTGCAGTTTGCACATGTGCTCGCACATCTGTTGCTTGTTGGATGAGGATAGTGGAGTGTATGTTTGTGTCTTAAAGTAAAACAGAAGTATAGTAATAATACATCCTCTGCCCGGGTTGAGGGGGTGAACTAGAAACCCAGTGGATCTCATTGGTGTATGAAAGGCAGAATGTGCAGCTCCTGTCAGTCCCTAAGTCCACCTGTGTACCAATACAGCCTTGACTAGGGACGCAACCATACAAAACAACCATTGCTAGGGGCGAGTGGAGCATATTTATCAATACACACATACACACACTCTCCCTGAGCCTTCATTTCCCTCTGTGGCCAATTAACACTAATTAAAATCCACACAGGCCAATCGAACACCCACCCTTCTCTCCTGTTATTTAACTAATCCCTTTTTCACTCTCTCTCCCTCCGTCCGTCTTTTGCTCATAGACTGGATGGATAACAAGGTTCAATTACTTAATTATATTTATTAAACAATCCAATGAAATACAGTGTACGTTTATAATGACCTCAGATTCCAGGCTGTTATTTTGAATGAATTTTGGGCCGCAGCTTTCTGAAAATCACAGCCTTTTCTTGTCAAAACCGATCTGTTGAAAGCCAAGGTGAAAGGAGAGCAATCTATTGTGCGGGCCGTCGTGCTTGATCGGCCGGTGACTGCTGGTACGTTGTAACTCAGCTGTCAAGCAGATTTGAATTTGAGAAAAAGGAGAGAAACACAAAAAGTGAGTCAAACACCTTCGGACCTTTCAGATGATAAGCAGTTCGTCTTAGCTGGCTGCCTTTTTTAAGCCGACGCACCTGCTCCACTGCTGCAGAATGGGGTTGTGCACAGTGACTTTTCTCCAGGGGGTTTGGTGGGAGAGTCCAGGGCCTCCCTTTGTGAACGAGACAGGAGACTTGAGACTTGGAAGCGGAAAGACAGACAACCTTTCACTGAGAGGGAGGGAGAGGAGGAAAGAGAAAGGCGAGCAGGCAGGAGGAAGGAGGGGGAACAAACAGAGGAGTGATTTAGAGCTTGATAATAGCAAGTTTGGAGTAGACTCATCGATACGTTATGGGTGTTGTCAGGTTTTGGTGTGTAGTATGGGAGCTGTGTGGGGAGAAAGAACACTGTGTTTTCTCAGGATCAGGAAGCTATTGGGAAATAAAATGGGTTAGAAGACAGGCTGTACGACCACATGCACACTAACGCTGTGACCCAGCATATATTAAAGTAAAAAGCCACAAAACGTATTGAAATATGATACTTAAATAAGTAAATAAGAATAAATAAATGTATCTAAAATTAATAAGGGGCTATAAAATACTAATATTATAATCTATAAGAATTTTGTGCATATACAGTATATTTATTAATTTATTGAAATATTAGCATTTTATTGGCCCTTAATTAATTTTAGAGACAGTTATGTATTATTATTATTAACAAATTTAAATACACCATATATATATAGTGGGTGCAGGACTCTATAGTTCATTTATGTAAGTGAGGATAGCAAAATAAAGTAAACTGACATATTATACCCAAAAATTCTTCATACAGTGGACTACCAGTAAAATAGATAAAAATTTGGGACCAAAAATTTGATTTGACACTTTGACCTGACCATGTCTATCAAAGTTATCCGACATTATCAAGATTAATTTGTTCTGACACAGTTTAACTCTTTTGAGTTCTTGTCATATTTTATTACCATTTTCTAAACTATAGCAAATAAGCTGTGATAATGTGAGAAATGTTGAAGGTGTCTGAATAAATTGTGGTTTGACTGTATATATAAATCACTTGTTGCTAAATAGATTATACATACTATTATAATTTATTTACAAAATACAAGTGTCTCTTCATATATATGTCAGGTTTAAATGCAAATGTTAAATAACAAATATAAATATACATGTACGAATATGTAATTCCTTTATTTTTAATTTTGTGTTGAAACCCTAACATGCATTAGTAGTACCCATACACTGTACTTTAGATAGACTTTACAACAAGTATGAAAGGTAACACATCCAATTTACAGCTTAAATTATCCATTTCAGAAAGTATTGTTTACTTACAAGGTTCTGAATCTACATTAGGCTACATTGTAACCCTGACCTCTGTAGAAAATGTTCATTTCTTCCCCACACACACTCTGTTGTAAGTGTGCTTGTGTGTGTGTGTTTTAGAGAGCAAACAGGAGCGACAGTGGGAGAGTTGAGCAGTGCGATATCTGAACCTCCCGGCAGTTTTTTGTAGTTTGCTTTAACCTCCAGCTGCACCTGTGTCTGCGGTGATTATGTCATCCTGTCTCTCTTCCTCTCTTCCTTCTACACCCGCTTTAGCAGATCACGCTGTGCCACAAACATGACAGTGCCTTGTGACACTGTACTTCCAGTCAAACATATGCCCACTTGTTCTCTGTTGTTTTTTCTTTCCTGTCCATTGTTTCCTTTTGCACTTCATATGCGAGTGTCTGCAAGCCTGGGTGTGTGCTTATGTGTGTGTGTGTTTCTGTGTGAGTAATGTCTCTGCCTGACTTGATGTATGATAGTGCTGCTGGACTAAACAAACAGAGGTGGATCGATGCTGTAAACACTGCAGAGTGCAGCGGTAAATAAACGCAGCCGGACAGCACGCAGCGCAGAGAGGTGTCGGGGAGGGAAGCGGGGGGTGGATGGATGAGGGAAAGAGGAGTGGGAGTGTAACTGACGGTGGGCTGCTGGACGTCCAAAGGAGAAGCGGGGCATAGGGGAGAGATTGAGGACATGCCACAGATGTGACACGCAAGGACACGAGACATCGAGAGGACAGATGGATGGATGTTTTAGACAGAAGGTAGACGGAAAATGAGGACAAGGGAAACGGACACAAGGCCTGTGTTTGAGCTGAGTGTCAATGGGAGGTGGAAACAGGAAATTGAGATGAGAGGGTGCAGGACTGAGACAAGTGGGGCTTTAGTAATTGAGAAACAGACAGATGGCAGAGATGGGAACAACAAATAGAAAGTGCAGTTATTGTAAGTGCATAAGGGGAGAGCTAATCAAAAGTCTAGACACAATGCATAAATAAGTTTGTGTGACACATCAGGGGTTCTTCAGCTTTCTTTTACTGAAGGCCTTACAAAAGCTTTTTACTGTATTATTTTTTTTCATTTGGTAGCTTTTATGTGTAAAACAATTGCAGTACAGACATTTGTTATAATGATTTAAATAATCATATTCTTTGACAGACTTAGAAAACTGATTTTCAATTAAACACTCTTACATTTTAGATTTAAAAGCAAATGTCTTGCATAAAATGTATAACTTCTTTTTTGAACTAGAATAGGAAATTTGATGCTCTTGAGCTGTTTCCTGTTACTCTTATTAACGTGTACCATGGAAACCATAGAATCTGCCAACAGTTCTTAGAATCTGCCATTACTACAGTTATTACAGTAAACAGTGGTAACATGCCAGTAAAAAGATTGTGAAATCAATTAGGCAGTTCGAAGCTGATTCCAAATGAATTTACTCTTTTATAAATATTATTTATTTTAAATAATTGCAGTCACTTTGGTGTTGCGCCAGAAACTGTTGCTTAGTATGCTAAAAGATTGAACATCACCTCAGGTGTTGGCAGCATCTATCAGTACAGTTACTGCGATGAGATATTTAGATGTTGTGGAGTAATATATCATCATATATTATCATACTTCATCAGACGAAACAAGCCAAAAGACCCTTCCAATAGCAATCTGTTATTTCTGTAAGTAGGTCGCACTGTAATACAAAGGCCAAGATCTGTCAAGACCAATATTACTGATATTGACATACTGATACCATTATTAAATGGAACAATTTTGCTATTGAGGTTAAAATAGGTCATTTATAGTGCTTTAACATATTTGTAAAAAAAAAAAATTAACATTCAATGTAGACCTAAATTCTAAATAATCCATTGTTTATTATAATTCCAGAATATGCGTAGATTGCAATTTTTAATTTAGATAAACTATAAAAATCACTTGTTAATAAGTGTATTTACCTTTTTAACATATGATTTACAATTCATGTGAATTAAAAGATGGAAATCTGACCATACATTTAACTGAATCAATATAACAATCAAACTGCACAGAAGTGTAGACTAAACAAGTGCATTTGCTCTTGTCAATTTCACTTACTGTAAGAAAGTAATTGCATTTTTTTAATATATTTTAAAATGTACACTACCATTCAATTGTTTGGGATTGGAAAGTCTCTTATGCGGCCCAGTGCTTTATTTGATCAAAAATACAGTAAAACAGTAACATGTTAAATATTATTACAATTTAAAATAACTTTTTCCCATTTTAATATATTTTTATATTGATTTTCTCCTGTGATGGTATTATAAATGTATTTACTGTCATTTCTGATCAATTTAATGCATCATTGCTAAATAGCAGTATTGATTTCTTTACAAAAAACAAATCTTACAGACCCCAAACTTTGAACGATAGTGAATCATAAACAAATTCATGTTTTAGAAACATGTATAGATAAAATGGAGGGATACAGACAGGAAGTTAGAGTTATGTATCACAATCACATATTTTTTTCTGATATTTTTGTATGACTTCTCTCTGGCTTTATCTCTGTGTTTCACAGATGTTATTCACACCGTGGGACCGATAGTCCATGATTCAGTGGGGGACAGAGAGGAACAAGCACTGAGAAACTGTTATTATAAGTGTCTGCACACAGCAACTAAGAACCACCTGCGGACTGTGGTGAGGGTCTCACACACTCATAGCAGATTCAGACTTGATGTCTTGGCTGGGATATAGCTACTTGTATGCAATTTTAACGGCCCACCGCAATCTCGAACCTTATGCACACTGGTTGCACATAAACGCAGGTACATACAGTTAACATGTTAAACTCTCACCCTGTATCACTCACATCTCACAGCTGCCTCAGGGTATGAGAATCAAAATGCCAGCAATCCAGTCATAACACAGCGCATAACTCGCACTCCACTGGTGCCCTAACAATTTTTATATGAATCTACTAAAACTGTTGAGAGCCGTTTCAGCTTTATTTATTTCAGAGATTGATTTATTGAAGACAGGTTACTGCATGTATAAAAGATTTTAACACAGTGCACCAGCAAGGATAAAAATACACACAGGCACAGCTAAGATCTATCATTAAGGTTCTCAGGAAGGAGTGCTGCAGCATCATAATATCTTATGGGGACTTCCTGTTTATCTTTATGTAACTGGTGTTCACTGTGAAAAAAGACCTTTAACCAAGTGTTATTATTAGGAATAGTTCATCTATAAAAATGCTCATAATTTACTCACTCATTTCCAGTGATATTTTAGTAGTATTTATAGACTTTTATAGTATTTATAGTTTTTTTTTACTTTAGTTTGTTATAATAATTTTATGTGCTTTTGTTGTTTTTATTAGTTTTTGTATTGCTGTATTTAATTAAATTTTATTCCAGTTATAGTTTAATTAATTTTAGTACTTCAACTTATTTCTTATTTTTGTTTAATTTTTCTAATACTTGTTTAATTTCATATTTATTTCATCTTAATTTTAAATTACAGAAGTTGTAATTATCAAAAACAAATCTGGTCATTTCAATTAACCCTGCATAATTTTTTTCCCTCAAACACAAAAGTTGTTGTGGTAAATGTTCTGGCTGCTCTCATATGTTATAAGTGTAAGGAGGCAGCTGATAATTGAGCTCAAAATGAACTTAAAAGTATCATTACAAGTCCTCTGATAGCTTTGGAACATAATGAAGCGAACGCAACAATCTTATTTAGTTATTTTTATGCTCAACATCCCCCATCCTCATTCACTTTCATTGTATGGAAAAGTGTCAGCCAGGACTTTCAGCAAAGTAGCTCATGTTCCATGGAGGAAAGCAAGTCATTCAAGCTCTGGAAGAACATGAAGGAGAGTAAATGACAGAAATTTCATTCCCTTAATTGATTTCAAAGTGCTATCATACGTGCTGGGGTTTGCAAGACACAAAGTGGTACCTTAGCAGCAAATGCTTTTAAAACACCAACAATTGTCTGTGACTCGGTCCATTTGTTTTAAAGTAAAGCTTTTGTTTTAAGGCCCTTAATTCTAGGGCGCAAGTGGCTCGTTGTCATTAGTAATGGATTGTATCTTTAATGGGTTGTAATTAATACATTTTCATTCACCCTCTCTTGTAAAAGCTGTTGCTTTGTTGTGGTTTGTAATAATAGGTCCAACAATAAGTGCTTTGTAAACCTTAATTTCTTTTATTATAATACAACACATGTATTTAAAGAAGCATTTAGTGGTTCATACACAGATGATAAAACAATCTATATTTCATTTTATGTCTCTTTGATGTTGCTGTCTAGGCTTTTCCCTGCATCTCCACTGGAGTGTACGGTAGGTGCAAATTACAGCTTTTTTTCTCAATCAATGTTTACTTTTCATCTTTAATTGCTTTGTCTTACATCAATTATTTATTTTTATATGTCCTTTGTATTCATAGTCTATAAACGACTGTGTGTAATTGATTACAGGTTGGTTGATTTAGAGTTTTCAATGGTCTCATTTATTATTAAAACCTATGATCATCCATTAACCGCATTTATGAGCTAACATCAATGGTATTCATTCCCAGTGTTTATGACGCTCTATCTAACCTAATCAATGGTTCGTTTATGAACCTCGGCTTTGATGTGACCTCCGTGCTCATGCATGTGTTCTTATTTGTGGTTGTTTATGTAGCAGGAACCTCATTTTAGGAATTCTGGGAGTGGATATCACTTGCAGTAGTATGAGGGATTTTCAGATTAAGGGTGGGATTAGACGGTCAGATTAGGAGAGATTAGGTGCGAGAGCATGTCACTGTGATTATTATCCCCCTTCTTAGCTATACGTGTTGAGATTAAACTCAAAAATGAACCCGGCAAACAGCTTCAGTTCGAAAACAACTACCATCGGTAATTCATTTTAAAGTCCTCAAGCAGAAAATATGGTGCCGTGCATCGGCAGAATTGTGAGTACTGACAAGGTGTGAACATGTTGATGTCTGATGCCTCTTGGTTAATCATACAAATTAGATCATTACAATCAAAGTAATGTGTATATCTATAAAAATATCACGGCTGTATTCGTTTACTTTGTGTTGGAGATGACAGTTTAATGCATCAATGATTCATTTTTTTATTAATTATAAAAAGAAATTCATTTTCTGATCTGCCTCAGTAATGTCTTATTCATCTTTATTTGGGTACAATTGATTGTGGTTATTTATTTAGTCAATTAGCACAGTATAATTTAAAGAGGTAGTTTACCCAAAAATAAAAATTATGTCATTAATTACTCACCCTCATGTTGTTCCAAACCTGTAAGACTTTTGTTCATCGTCGGAGCACAAATTAAGGTATTTTTGATGAAATCCAAGAGCTTTCTGACCCTCCATAGACAACAACGCAACTGACAATTTCAAGGCCCAGAAAGGTAGTAAGGACATTGTTAAAATAGTCCATGTGACATCAGTGGTTCATCCGTAATGTTATGAAGCTACGAAAATACTTTTTGTGCACAAACTAAAATAATGACTTCTCTTCCGTGTCAGTCTCCGCTGCATGTTTACGAGAGTACCATGCCGCTTGCGTGTGGAATAGAAGAAATTGTGGACTATTTTAACGATGTCTTTACCACCTTTCTGGGCCTTGAATGTGTCCGTTGCATTGCGGTCTATGCAGGGTCAGAAAGCCCTCGGATTTCATCAAAAATATCTTAATTTGTGTTCTGAAGATGAACAAAGGTCTTATGGTTTTGGAACGGCATGAGGGTGAGTAATTCATAACAGAATTTTCATTTTTGGATGAACTATCCCTTTAAGCCTTTTTAAAAATCATCATTTAAACATGTTAATCGATTAAAAGTCCTAGTATAAATCTGATGTGTGTTGTGTTCATGGGTTGGATGATGTGTGGTGCAGGATATCCACCTGATCAAGCAGTCGAAGTTGCCCTGAGAACAGTGAGAGAATACCTGGAGCAAAATCACGAGAAGGTGTGTGTCATTTCCCTACTGGTGTTCTTTTCTTGCCATTGTTGTTATAGTTCGACAAGGAACACGCCGTGGCAAACAGATGGTGGCTGCGTAGGGACTTTCTTTTCTGAGTCCGCATGCACACACACACACACATAAATATAACCTCGCAGTTTTAATTGGTTCCTAACGGAGCTTGTATAGGCTTCGCAGAACAGCACAAATACAAAAAAAATCCACAAACGCATTGACACAATCTCTGGCCACCGTGACTTAATATGAGTCTAGAGTAAATTTAACAGGAAATGAGCCATCAGGATGTCTTTGACAAAACTTCTGCAAGTCCCATAATGCAGCCACTCTCTCTCTCTTGCGCTCGATTTTCCCTGGTCACATCTGTGTCTTTTTTCCCCCTCTCTCATCTCTCACTGATCTGTCTCTCCTGTCCTGAGCTTTCATCTCACTCTGCGCTGCGTGCTTATTTGCTCTTGCCATCTTTTACGCTACAGACATACAAAATGACAGAGACACCCTAATTATGGCACACTAATTAACCAGCGCTTTGCTGCTTGCTAACCCTTCCACTTTCCATATGCACCCAGAGAATAGTACAGAATGGAAGAGAGAAAGCACTTTTATAGTTTTGGAATAGTTTTATATTATTATTATATTTTGAATTCATTCCATTTTTTCTACTTTTACTATTTATAAAATTGCTTAATGTGTACCATCAGCAGAAAATAATCAACAGTACTTAAAAAAAAAAGTTACCAAATATGTCTAAATACATATAAGGCCGTGTTTTTTAAAAGCACATGTTGAGGGGTAATGAAAAAATAACAGCAAAAGGTCACATAAAAGTAGGCGGTGCCTCCACGTCAGTGTGATTGGCCAATTACCCTGTCAATTTGATAACGCCCACCTATCATGATCGCATTCGCAGCCGGTCTGCAAATCGACCTGAATGCGTCAGGCTGGTGAAAATGGACTGACTAATTAATTACAGAGTGAACAACTCACCCACTTCGACAAAACCACTCATGTCTGGATCAAAATGAACTTGAAATGATGATGATAAAACGTGAGTGAGCCATTTTTTAGTAAACACATAGCTTAGTTAAATTAAATGTACACCTCCATGTAACCTTCATGGCACCTGCAGTGTTTACTGAGGATTTGATGGCTAATGATTTGAAAAGAAAGCAACTATTAACAATAACATTTCGTAGTATCAAATGAAACTGCATAAAATATGTTTTATGCTTCTGAAACATTTTTAAAGCTTATAAAATTGAATTTGCTATTGTTTGGTGTTACATTCTGTAAATAGTATGTTAATATAAACAAACAAAAAATATTATGGTATTATTTTCTTATTGATAGTGTGTGGTAAATAGATTGCCATATGCCTTTAACCCAGAAACCATGTAAACATCAAATGGAAAATTTCTGTAGTCCATTACATATGTGCATGTTTATAATGTTACAAATGCTTTGGCAATGTAAAGCATTATTTTGAATCTGAAGCAGACAGACAAAGCGACACAGGATGAGTGAGCCAGAGAGGGAGAGACATTTGGCAAAATGCAATGAAAAAAGACAATGCTAGAGACCAAAGAGAGAAAAACGAGAGTGAGAGAGATTTCAGTGGCAGAGTAGGAGTGCTAGCGGGATGCAATGATGTGTTACAGGAACATGATTAGAAGCAGGAACAGCCCACCTGCCCTCACCACTGTTGTCATGGAGATGGAGGTTCTAGGATGCTGGCACGGATCTCGATGTATTCTTTTTATGTTGTTGCTTGCCATGAAGCATTTGGGACTGGTGCTGGTGTTCTGTCAAGGACAGTTAGGTCACTGGCACTGCGCCTCTCCGGCTAGAAAGGCTCAGACATTAGAATATGCTAAGTGATTGCACCCAAGTGGTCCTTTTCAGCAGACCCTCTCTTCATACAAGACTGAACGGCTACATGTCAAAAATCAGTGAATTGGACAAATTAACATTTTTCTTCAGTTACATTAATTATTTGAAGTTCAATTCATGCCACTGAAAATAATATCTCAAACAAAATAAACACTTCTACAGAAATTAACTTATAATGTAGGTCTAGAAACATTATTTTCTTTAACTTTAATCACAAGATTTGAAGCTAATTTCTGCTATGACTTTAGAGAGTGTAGTAAGGATGAAGGAGCATATTCGTTTCATTTGGATGAAGTTTGTGATATATTATTACAGGTATGTTCTCAGTTGTGTCAGTTTCTGCTGTGCAGCAGCAAAATCATAACGATTCTCTATGGTCATTTATTTTTTATTTCTTGTCTCTTTTTCGGTTTTAATCTGCTCTCAGCTGGACCGGGTCATCTTCTGTGTGTTTCTGAAGTCTGACAAAGAGCTGTACGAAGCAATGTTGCCTGCATACTTCCCACGAGGTCTGTCATCACACACTCTTGTTGGGTTTTCATGTTTTATTGGGACATATAGAGTGAGTTTTATACTAAACACACTGTATACTCTATCCCCTAAAATTAACCCTCACAGAGAACTTTCTGCATTTTTACATTTATAAAAAAGGTATAAGCTGTTTTCCTTGTGGGGACCAAAAATGTCAGGTTTTACTATTCTTTTACCATCCAACATATCTCACACACACCCTTATAGTGAGTTCTTCCAAACATTATTCTTTACATTTTTGCATTTTTAACATCGATTTAATTTCCTTAAGAGATAGCAGATATTTATAATTTTTTTAAATTCATAATCACCCTTGATTTTTGCTTTCTAAACAAACTGTACCCAGTGGTTCTGCACTTTATCAATATGTACATTTTAAAAGCTAAAACACTTTGAGTATGTTTCACCTCAGAGTCTTCCATCTTATTCCTCCTGCAGTGAGGGGACAAGTAATAGTCCTGACTGACGTCAATGTATTTGTGTTTGTTTCTTTCTGTGTTCTGGGACACAGAGTACAAACTAGTGCAATTTAATGTAATTCTTATGTGATAGCTGTAGCTGTACGCTTGTAGTTAGCGCTGATATCAAACCAACACTGACTACATTAGCGTTTTTAATGGAAGTGGTGTATACCTTGCTAAAATAAATTAATTAAAAAGCAGCACACTGACTAATTTAGTATTTCATATTACTAAATATTAAACACTCCCAAACATATTGACTGGTGCTAATATTTGCACCTTTTTTTAAAAAAATGTAACACATTTCATGAACGATCCTTGCACTAATAATCAGTTAAGACATGATGTTATTGAGATCTCACACAGTACAGTGGCTGAACTCCAAACATTAGTGTTCATGTAAATGTCTGTTACTGTATGTGTGTGCTCCATTAGACCTGTTTTTCTCCTCCAGGTTCACCGCCAAAGAGCAAATTATGAGAGGATGGCATAGTTGCTGTGGAAACGCCACACAAACTGCTTTTCCGTCTCGCTTTTACCTGATGCAGCCCCTACAAACAACAACAACAGCTGCCTGACACCACCTGATTTATTCATATCACCAAACCAGTGCTACATGGAATTCAATGATTGCTATCAGATTCCCGTTGGGAGTCATATTGCTATTGGATTTGTGTTAATATTAATAACAATGTGGGCATACAAGTGGTAGTTCACCCAACAATGAAACATTCACTCACCCGAGTCATACACAAAAATACTGCTTTATAATTATTATTTTTTTTCAGTTGATTTCAGAAATAATATCATACTTGTTTTACCAGTTATATCTCAAATTCTGTCTTTCAAATCTGTTTATTGCTTACTCTTGTTATTTCTCCTTCAAGAAACAATTTCCTGCAATTATATGATTTGCGCTGCATTAGCATTGAAATTATAGAAGATATCCTATGTGAATATTGTTTATAGAGTTGAATAAAAATTGAATTAAGGCAATCAAAGGAAGCAAAAGAGTATGTCAATGGTTGTAACACTTAACCTATAATGAAAGTGCACTATTTGTACTTCTTCAATGTACTTTCTGTCTTCCAGTATGATAAAAGACCCTCATTAAAGTCAACTCCCCTCTCTGAACTAATGGCTGGGGCCGCTCTTAATGCAACTTTCATTAATTACACCGTAAGCCTTCAAGTTAATAGTATAATGTCAGCAAATGGATTTAGAACAGATGAAATATTTTGAAATATTGATGCCGATTGATTTGGTCAAATTCCTCGAGAAGAACTCCTAATTGTTTCGCGACAATTTATTTTTCCACACTCGTATCGTACGATTTGAGCATCTCTCATAGCGCTTTCCAAAAAAAGATGAGTCTTCTTTCATCTCAACATGCTGCTATATCTGTGAAAGAAAGAAGAGTGTGAGCAAGGCAGATGAAAAAGAGAGAGAGAGAGGGAGAGATGAGTTTAATAAACTCATCTGAAGCAATTTTCATTTTTTAATAAGCGACAGGCAGCTCAGATACTGTCATCAGGCGAGCTTCTCCAAATAATGAGAGCGGAGGAGAAAAAAGAGAGCGCGAGAGAGAGAGGGAGGAAGAGCTCAGCAGAGTAATTATCCTAAATCCAGACTTCATCACCGTCCCATCAGCACTTCTCTCTTCCTTTCCTCCCTCTTACAATCCAGCTCTGTGTGCCTCTCTCTCTAGCCCTCTTAGTAAAGTGTTATTTAATTTGCTGTATTGGCACAGTGAAAGCAGCCAGTGTGCGGCTGCTGCTGAAATAGTAACCCTTCAGTGACGATTACACTGGAGTGCATCCTATACGCCAGCAGCAGAAGCACGGCGAGATGAGAGCTCCTCTTCTCTTTTTTTGCTGCTCTCGCGCCTTATCTCTCTCTCCCATGCCCTCGTGCGCTCGTTTTCCATGATCCTATCGTGTCTCTCTCTCTGGTTCCCTCCAGCTGCGTTCCCTGTGTATCGTCAGACTCATAACCCCAGATTCTGCCAGTCAAACGGAGCTCGCTATCACTCGCGGCCCTGCCATTTCATCCTGGTGCTCTGTCACAGTTTATAGTCATTTCAATCTGGTGGGTGCAGCCAGAAGTGTCATGGGGCTTTTTGAGCCAAGTGGATTTGAATGTGACTTCCCAAATAATTATTTTTATCTTTGATTATTAAGTTCCAAGGTAAAAAAAAGTGCAAGTCTCTACACTTTGGTCTAACCAAGTTGCAGTTGCTTAGCATTTTATCCACCCTCATGTCGCTCCAAATGCACAGGATTTTTTTCTTCCATTGTTGAACACAAAAGGCGATCATTAAAATGTCAACGCTAATGCTTTCCATACAACGAGAAGTTGCACTTTTGTTCAGTTTATTTGAAATAATCCTGCATAAATGAACGTGTGAACAAGCAGCATGCTCTATACTCGCTGGGTTTGTCCCCCCCCCCACTGGCCTGCACTGGCTGTGTAGTTCATCGTTATCATTTACTTTTTTTAAACATGTTCTTAACATTAAATGTCCTTGTTTGGCTGCTATTTTGGGCTTTGAGATACTGCAGAAGTTTTATACTTGGTTCAGCACCTTTGGTCTTGACGGCTCCCTGCTTAGTCAAAGTACGAAGTTCTAGTTAAATGAGCTGTTCGGTTATGACGCAATTTGTAGGTCAGACTGGAAGGCTAATTCACTATTAGCTCCCTCTGGATATTCTTAAGGGTTTTTAAGAATCACGTTTTTGATTTATGAGTACAGTAAGGTCTGTGGTTAGCATTAGTTGAAAAGACTTACATTTTGTTCTACAGTATAAATTATACACAGTCATATAACGGTAAAGCTGCTGTAAGCATAAGTTGCTAGATAAGGATTAGAAAATGACTCAAAAAGGCTGTTTTTCTTCCAGTATTTAGGACTACAAACTGTGAAGTTCTACCACAAAAAAATTACGTACTGTTTTGGGACACAAGCAACATCAAAATAAGAAAAAAAAATAAGAACATTTTTTAGGAGAGTGATTTCCTGTTATCCGGAAGAGTCTTTGTGTCTGGTGAATTTGTTTGTTTGTTGTTTTTTTACATTTTAAACTGCAAATTGATGGTAAATTCAGACATTTTTAGATTATTAACCCACATTTAGGTTGGTTTTTTTATTTCAATTTGTTTCTTAAAAAATGTATGGTTGGTGTTATTTATGCATTTTCATGAGCCTTTAAGGTTATTGTTCAATCATATGTTTACTTAATGTTTAATCAGTCTCCTTTCTCTATTAGTGGCATTATATGTGTTCTATACCAGTAGTACATCAGCTGCCCCACCAAAAGCAATAAGGGCAGATGAAATGCTCTAGAACCGCTCTTGAACATTTTGTGCATATTACAATAGGACCTCCAATTTGACAGGTTCTTAAATGCCTGTTGCATTTGTTACCACATAAATAGTTTAGTGCTAGTGTACAACGAAATGTGATTGTGTCACTACAGCCCCCAAAAGCCCCAGGGCCTCTATATGAAGAGAACAAACTACAAGGTTGTTTTTAAAGAACAAGTGTTGTTTGCTCTTTGATCATGTTTATCTCACCTATAGGAAACCAAAGTGAGTCAGGAGGACTGTGAAAACGGATACCTCATCTCATTGAGAAAGCGGGTGAGTGGGTAAATGAGTGTGAGCGAGAGTGTTGAAAGAGTCGGATGGGGTCAGCAGGAGTTGGTCGCTGATGTTTATGGATGCTGGAGGAGGCGCTGGCGTGTGGGGCTGCTTGTGAAATGAAAATGGATCTTTAGCAGAACCCAGGACACTCTGCTGCCCCTCAAGATCAATTCACTGATTTACTAGCTGAAAGCCTGTCAGAGCTAGAAACACCAGCGTTGAGGGGAGTAGAGGATAAACTCAGGTGGGGGTGATGGAGGGTTGAAGGAGGCATCAGGACATTCGGTAGAGTCACATATGAGGAGAATGTTCATGTAAGAACGGGTGAATGTTTTGTCACAATATAGACTAGTATGAAGTTTTAAATGTACCAGAATTTGCTCACATCTTCTCGGAGGAGCAGAGTGAAGATGGGTTTAGGAGACAGCTCTTTTGTGCATATATGATTCCTTTAATTAAATACGCGTTTACTTTTGTTCTTCTCCAGTAAACACTGCGGCTGCATAACACATTGTGAGAGAATTATTTTTAGTGAAGCGTCAGGGAAGTTAAGCTTCATCTCCTGCAGAGTGTCTACCTACAGACTGTGTGTATGCGTGTCTCTTTTGTTGGTGTCTACTAAAATATTAAAGATGTTTACTGTATTGTATGAGAGAGGTGATGGCATCTCTTTCTGTCAGACAAATGTGTACTATATATTTAATTTAATATTCCTAATATAATATTTAACAATTGCAAAAGTCCCAGAGCACATGGAGGCAGTTAAAATAACATTATAGTTTGTTTACCACATTACTCTGCAGCAATATGGTGCTGAGCATTATTATCTCCATAATATTTACCAAAAGAAATGTCCTTGATAATTGCTTTTCACACAGAATGCATTGTTCCGTTTTAAAAACGCGAGAAGCAGCGCAGCTGAACAGAAAAACAGTAGCCTTCCTCCAGATGCGTTTTTAAATTTAAATTCTCGTTCACACCAAAATTAACTAGGCCTATAAGCTATAAGGATAACTTTTTAAAAATAAAGGTAACTATATTAGTGTCCATACCAACAGACGATAACTGTTCATTATAAACGCGCGTTCCAGTTATGTTGTTTCCAGCATAGATATATATTCGATATACAGTGGGTACGGAAAGTATTCAGACCCCCTTTTAAATTTGACATTTTTGCAGATTTATTAAAAAAGAAAAACTGAAATATCACATGGTCCTAAGTATTCAGACCCTTTGCTGTGACACTCATATATTTAACTCAGGTGCTGTCCATTTCTTCTGATCATCCTTGAGATGGTTCTACACCTTCATTTGAGTCCAGCTGTGTTTGATTATACTGATTGGACTTGATTAGGAAAGCCACACACCTGTCTATATAAGACCTTACAGCTCACAGTGCATGTCAGAGCAAATGAGAATCATGAGGTCAAAGGAACTGCCTGAAGAGCTCAGAGACAGAATTGTGGCAAGGCACAGATCTGGCCAAGGTTACAAAAAAATTTCTGCTGCACTTAAGGTTCCTAAGAGCACAGTGGCCTCCATAATCCTTAAATGGAAGACGTTTGGGACGACCAGAACCCTTCCTAGAGCTGGCCGTCCGGCCAAACTGAGCTATCGGGGGAGAAGAGCCTTGGTGAGAGAGGTAAAGAAGAACCCAAAGATCACTGTGGCTGAGCTCCAGAGATGCATTCGGGAGATGGGAGAAAGTTGTAGAAAGTCAACCATCACTGCAGCCCTCCACCAGTCGGGGCTTTATGGCAGAGTGGCCCGACGGAAGCCTCTCCTCAGTGCAAGACACATGAAAGCCCGCATGGAGTTTGCTAAAAAACACCTGAAGGACTCCAAGATGGTGACAAATAAGATTCTCTGGTCTGATGAGACCAAGATATAACTTTTTGGCCTTAATTCTAAGCGGTATGTGTGGAGAAAACCAGGCACTGCTCATCACCTGTCCAATACAGTCCCAACAGTGAAGCATGGTGGTGGCAGCATCATGCTGTGGGGGTGTTTTTCAGCTGCAGGGACAGGACGACTGGTTGCAATCGAGGGAAAGATGAATGCGGCCAAGTACAGGGATATCCTGGACGAAAACCTTCTCCAGAGTGCTCAGGACCTCAGACTGGGCCGAAGGTTTACCTTCCAACAAGACAATGACCCTAAGCACACAGCTAAAATAACGAAGGAGTGGCTTCACAACAACTCCGTGACTGTTCTTGAATGGCCCAGCCAGAGCCCTGACTTAAACCCAATTGAGCATCTCTGGAGAGACCTAAAAATGGCTGTCCACCAACGTTTACCATCCAACCTGACAGAACTGGAGAGGATCTGCAAGGAGGAATGGCAGAGGATCCCCAAATCCAGGTGTGAAAAACTTGTTGCATCTTTCCCAAAAAGACTCATGGCTGTATTAAATCAAAAGGGTGCTTCTACTAAATACTGAGCAAAGGGTCTGAATACTTAGGACCATGTGATATTTCAGTTTTTCTTTTTTAATAAATCTGAAAAAATGTCAACAATTCTGTGTTTTTCTGTCAATATGGGGTGCTGTGTGTACATTGAGGAAAAAAAATGAACTTAAATGATTTTAGCAAATGGCTGCAATATAACAAAGAGTGAAAAATTTAAGGGGGTCTGAATACTTTCCGTACCCACTGTATATGTCTATGGTTTCCATTGTTCGAATCGTGTCTTGGGGGGGGGGGCTAACCAGACACCCCCCCCCCACGCCCCCTTAAAAAAATAAAACCTTATATAAATATGATTTATTATTTTTTTTTTGTCTTATCCTCATTATCGTTGAGAAAACCTATTGCTATTATAAAAGCTTGTTTTACGATGGTCAGTGAATTAGGTGTGTTCCAAACAATCACTAAGCAAAGAAGAATTAGATATAGGGGTGTGCGATATTGACAAAATATGACATCTCGATATTTTCTAGGATTTTATTGATCACGATAATCAGACGATATTTTGCTGAGTGTGTTGCGCTGCAGGCCTGCTGTGGACAGCTGACTCCTAAAGTTTTTGAATTTCTTCATATTCTGTGTGGTGGTCAGTTCACAGCAGTGACAGAAATTAATCTTTTCCAACAAGTTTAAAATGATTTTTACCCTTAATGGGCATTTTTACCTTTATTCTTACCTGTAAGACACAGAAATAAGGTTTCTAGGCCTAAAAGTCGAATAGGCCTACTGATATTTGAAATTATTTAAAGGGTTAGTTCACCCAAAAATGAAAATTCTGTCATTATTACTCACCCGCCGCATGCCGTTCCAAACTTCGTTCATCTTCTGAACACAAATTAAGATTTTTTTGATGAACTCTGAGAACTGTCTGACCCTCCATAGACAGCAAGGATACTACCACGATCAAGGCACAGCAAGGAGATCGGTAAAATAGTCCATGTGACATCAGGCGTTCAACCGTAATTTTACAAAGCAATAGGCTACTTTTTGTGCACAAAGAAAACAATAATAACAATTTATTCAACAATTCCCTGAGTTACTGTCTTCCGCCATTTTGGAGAGTACCCCAGAACATAATCAACGCAATCAGCGTTGTTTAGGTTCAAGATAATGTGCACTTTCTACTAAATGTAAACAACGCTGATTACGTTATAGACAGGAGAAAAAAAATCGTTGTAAAATTTATTCCCACGATATCGTTCGTATGTGTCCTTATTGTTGCAGCTGTGGAGTGGACTTGCCCATTCTCATATTGATTCTTAAAACTTTGACTTTAGCTAGTGCTATGCTGAAAAATAAAAGTACGGTTAAAGTATGTCCGTCCAGCACAATTTAAGTAAAAACAATTGAAAGCGGCAACAATTAACAGCGTAACAGCGTTCTGTGTGAAAAAATGCTGGGTTATTTTTTTTAACCCAAATGCTGGGTTCAGCCTGTTGGGTCATTTTATTGGGTTATTTTTAATATGTTTAGCCAGATGCCGTTTTGTTTAGTTTTTTTTAACCCAAACGCTGGGTTCAGCCTGTTGGGTCATTTTATTGGGTTATTTTAACGCTGGGTTATTTTTATCTACCTATTCGCTGGGTTGAGCTAGTCTCCGGTGAAACTTCTCAACAACACAGCTGTGGAGTGCTGAGAGCGCGGGCTTTTTAAGTCCACAGGACAGAGCGGTTCTCAGCGCCGCCGCCGATTTGGTGCACTCTTTCGGGGAAATAAAGGTTTGTATACATTTTATTTCATTTATAAAGTCTTTAATGTGGTGTAAATTATATTATTTTACGCAACGCAACATAAGGATAAGATGTCAGTCAGCTGCGCTCGTTACATAACGAGCATTAAGTTACATAAATAGATTTTATTCATTATAATACTGAGTGTAATTTAATTTAATGTTAAAATATGTTCTCTAATTTCAGTACTGTTTGTTTTTGGCAGGGTTTTGTCACACCATCTCTCAGCTACGAGTGAAACGCGAGGCCGCGGTCTATAGTTCGCAGTTCCCCCGTGAACAACAGCCCTTCACTGGCTCGGATTTCGGCGACACACCGGAACGAGAATCAGCACTATTTCGGTAAAAAGCAATTACAGAGAACGGTTGAATACACCTAAATTAAAATGCTACTTTTAAATGTGCCTTTTTTTTATTTCTAAACTGCTTGTTAAACGAGTTTAAATGTATGTAATATTATAAACTATGCTGTATTCACCCAAATAAATTAAATTTGTCTTGTATTTTGTCCATGGGTGTTCGTGCTTAATAATAAATGTTCATCTTATGATTATTGCTGTTACCTCTAGTAATTCTGTGTGTGATTTTTAATTTCCAGCCCATTTTAAGCCAGCAATATAATAATTTTTAAACAATAAATGAAACAACCCAGCATGGTGGGTAAAAACATTTAACCCAACCAGCTGGGTCAAAATAACCCAGCATGTGTTCTGTCCAATATTTACCCAGCGCCGGGTTGCCAAATAACCCAAGTTGGGTTGTTTTTACCCAGCATTTTTTAGAGTAGTTAACCAAAGAGCTAACTGAGCATAGATAGCTACTGTTTTGATTTACATCAATAAGGCATTGTCACTTGCTGTGTACAAGCCATAAATGCAGCATTTGCGATTAAAAAACATTACATGGTGGATGGAGGATGAGTGCTTAGCGTGATAATGGAACAGTGGGTCATTTGTGGGCATTGCATTTGTGGGCAATGTATGATTGCCTATTCGCTCCA
This sequence comes from Schizothorax lantsangensis, assembly GCA_027422415.1. Classification (NCBI taxonomy): domain Eukaryota; kingdom Metazoa; phylum Chordata; class Actinopteri; order Cypriniformes; family Cyprinidae; genus Schizothorax; species Schizothorax lantsangensis. The sequence goes on along the minus strand of CM049861.1, from coordinate 13,190,290 downwards.
TTATAAAATGATCCATTGTATCTCTATCCTGTTTGGTTCTATTTTTGTCATAGATCTTGCATTTGTACAATGCTCTGCCCACACTGAATGCACTACCACCAGTGATGGATCTTTTCATACATACAATATTATTATTCTCTCTTGCATCGTTTCCGTGGCATTCTCCTCTGGTTTTGAGGCCTAGCTTGTTTTGTGTAAATTAAATACCATCCCAGTTTTCATGATATGCACTTTATATAGCCTACATTAAGGAAGTTTCTGCAAAGAAAACTTTTTTTTAATTTTCTGAAACTGTGTGTGGTGCTTGCTTGCCCATGTAATGCATATTACCATTATGTTGAATTTGGCCTAAAAGAGTAGTTACTAATTTACTAAGTAACTACTCTCAACCCCCTTTTTTTGTTCACCAGGCAAAAACGCATGTCAGATTGCTAAAATAAATAATAAAAGTACTAGAAGAAAAATAAGTTTCAGAATGTAAATCTTCAGTTCTTTATTAAAAAAATTAATATATATATTATATATATATATATATATATATATATATATATAATAAATACAGATTTAACAATAAATAAAATGTTTTAATAAAATTATGTATGAACGATAACCCTTCTGAAAATGGTGGCTGAATTTTAAGGTTTAAGTGTTTATCCAAATGTAATTGAAATGGAGAGCGTGTGTGCATGTGTGAGTGGACAGTGTCTGAGTGCTCTCCTCTCACCTACCTCGATTTTATTTTATTTTTATTTTGAATGTTTAATGTATTAAAAGGGCCGGGGTAATGAATTATAATCTTTAATGCAGAGAGCGATCGATACCTCCACAAAATAAATCAGCTTTTTACTGAGAGCGTCAAAGCCTTTAATACACTGGGGGAGAAACAAGTGAGGGAGGGAGGGAGAGGAGGAGAGCGCGCCAGGGAAGGGAGCATGACAGGAACCGTTGATGGAAGGAGAAAGCAGGAACGAATGGGGTTAGATGAGAGTGCTTCAGAAAGATACTATCACCACTGACCATATTTCAGATGATCCCCACAAAGTCTTAGTATCTTCAACAAACTCCAGGGAGTCAGGAGGTCACATCTCATCTCGCTATAGCTGCATATACGATCTGTTCAGTATAAAAATGTGGTGGCTTTGTTTTAAGGACTCCGTTGGAGAGGCAATCAGGCCATGAGATCTCATAATAATCATTCTCCTCTCAACTTAATGAAGGCTACTCTCAAGGGGTCCTCTAATTTTAGCCGAAATTCTGACAACTTCACAGTTGCTTTTTTTTTTTTTCGGTTGAAAAATAGTGTTTATGGCATCTTCATGAAAATAAATTGATTTAATGCATGGTCTAAACATTCTGAATTCAGCATCTTTAAGACATTGCTTAAAATGTGGGCTACTGGATGACAATCTCTAAACTGTGCATCGTCGTGCTCAGTATATCATCAATTCATCGACAAAAAGGTCTGCGGACTGACGCATTTTGATTAATGTTGCCATGACAACTGCATAATTCATGAATTGTATTAGCGTTCCATTTGTCGTTTTTGAGTTATGATTCACCCCAGCCAAGGATTGTCAAAAAAATAAAAAATCTTTGCCCGCACCCACGTTGTTTTAAGACCCCCATCATCTTCTGCCTCCTTCTTAAATGTCAAAGTCTCCAAAGTGTCAGCTTTTTTCCCCAACGAGACAGCATGAATTAATCTGCGCTCATAAATATCTTGTTAGCATCAGTTTGTATAAGACACTCTCATAATTATAGATACAAAGGCACCAGCACATCAACCACTGGGCATTATAGTGCCACATAGCGGTGAGGATAGGAACTACAACCTCAACCACTACATATTTTAGTATAGTAATTTTTTACTATAATATTTCAGGAAAGTCGCATGTCTATAAATATATGGAGTGTATTAATGATGGATGCAACTTACATATGTTTTTTAATTCATTTATTTGTTTTTCCACAATAAATGTATTGGACCATTACATATTGTAAGTGTACTATATGCTTTATGGATGTTTTGTATGTAAAATTGTTTAAAACCAAGGGATAATAGTAGTTAAATGAGCGTTAACAAATTGTGATTGCTTTATGCTTGTTTGTTTTCTGTGTCCTGTGGCTTGTCAAAACTGGAGTGAAAATCTAAAGGAAAGAGACAAAAGATGTTGTTAATGTTTTTGGGCATTCTTAAAAGAAATCAAGGCATATTTAATAATTAAAGGGATTTGAACTGGTCTTGCTGATAATTAAGTGGCTAATTACTGCACATAATTTAAAGCAAACAAAACTTTCTTAAAATGCAGATTTTTTTTCCATTGAAAATATTAATTAGCCCCATAATATATTCAGATGTATTAATATGACAGGCCGAATGGAAAAGGATAGAATGCTTGTTTTTATATTGACATAATATAGTTTTGAAAGACAAGTGGACCCATATGTAATTTCTGGATTTTGCTTTCTTGTACCCCATCTAGTTTGATCAGGTATGATGGTAGGAGCATGTCAATATTTTGGCATAAACCTAATGTGTCTAGCTTCTACCAGTTGACAGATGAATTTGTGGCAAAAAAATTGTAACGTGACACTTTATAAGACGTCACAAACAAAAAATCCACCAGTTAAAAAACACTTCTGTAGACTGACCTTCAGTTCCAGACGATACACGGCTGACATCAGAGTGCGCAGGTGAGATGTTCTCCTCACTATCAACTAAAACACACATACAGATATTATACTCAACACAAAACAAATACAATGCATGTTATTTTACAACCTTTCATTTTCTTCTACCCTATCTAGTTTATATCTTTACCCTTCTTACCTCTGCCCTCCTCACTAGGGCTGTCCTGGCTGGGTGTAGGGCTGCCGTCATGTTCCCAGAGGGCCATGGCGCCTGTTTGGGAAGAGCGCAGACGGATGCGAGGTTGCACACGCTGGTCTCCTGGACTGAAGGATTGGGAAATTCCTCCTCTGCCCCTGCCGAGAGCCCAGCCGTGCCGGGAGCCCAGCTTGCGCCGACCACTCCGCAGATTAGCTTTGGGTTGATCATCTTCAGCCTGAGATGAGATTCTCCTTAGTGAACTCGGGGACACTGGAGCACTGATGGGACCCTGCTCATGAACTGAGGGGTGAAACAGTGAAGAGCATACTTTGTAAAAGATAACATTTTTATTCTTTTTCTGGTGAGGTAAAGCTCTTTATGGTTGAATCTCACAAACATGACAATTAAGGGTTTTTTTGCACTGTGACATTATTTTCAAACTTTTTAAGCACATTATCCCCCCAAATTCTCCTTATTCTAACTCGAAAAATATAAAATAATATAAATATGTAATACATAATGCTGTTTATGATGCTGATTAGAAAAAAACAGATCAAAAAAAGAATCACCACTAAAAATAAAAAAGAGAATTAAAAAAAATACATACACACACGTTACAGCATTTTTTGGTGATATTCATAAACTGGTATAATACTGATTTAAATGTATGAAATATTTATATACTTGTCAAAACAGAGAACTTTTTTTTTATGAGAACGACAAAGCAAAGCAATAATTAAAATAAAAGGATATATTCTAAAAATTACAAATCCCCTTATTTGCTCAAAGTCAATGCCATGTTATATGTATAACCATATACACAGAAAATACAATACATATAAGTACTGATACACTGTTACTGTTAGTATTTATATTACCATAAATCTCAATGCTGTATATACTCTGTGCAATATTTATTTGATCAGCAAATTCCATTCCATTGCTCCTTCACATAAACACAGAATTACTATGTCTGGTTGTGATCCAAGGGAATGGCATAATGTGGTAGGGTAACAGCATCATTCATTGTTATGGGCTTTTGGGGACCTTTTTTGTGTTTTACAGAGTCCAGGGAACCCTGCAGTCTTAACTTACTGGCACTCTCTTACGCTCTGTGGTACAATACATCTAATGTTATTACACCAGCCATACAGCTCTGCAGTCTCACCAGGCGCTGAAGCTGAAGAGATGGGAGCACCGTCTACAGTGTCCGCGAGGTTCTCTATACTTCCAGCAGCAATAAACTGAGCACGGCCTTCTTTGCTTCCACCTTTAGGTTTTATCAGCTTCTTCATGCGGTCTGCTATCCAGTTTGACTTCCTGACGCCACAAGAGAGTTTATAGGTGATTGAAAGGCAGCCAGCAAGATTCAGATAAATCAAAAAAGGTAAAAGAGAAAAACAGCAGGATGTCGAGATGAAAGAGAGCATACAGTGAGTAAAGCAATGAGTCCGTGGTGAAAAGGTCTGCTAGAGACAGATGTTAAAGCCTGACTAACTTTGGTTGTTTGGGTGGACACATGCCAGGCAGACCCGGCTCCAAAACACGATACTGATCCATTATCTTCTCCACCAGCTTCTGCTTCTCCCTGCGCAGCTCGTTGAGCTTGTCACTGAGGTGGAGAAAGATGGACAGATGGGAGAGAAAAGCATGAGTTATTTACTGATGCAGGTGGTCCAGTGCTGAATGTTCTACATGGTGCATGTGAAAAAAGTGGATAAAAGCGAGCTGCAAATGTGTGTGTGTTCGTACTGGTACTCTCTCTGCTGGTTGTGGTGCTGGTCTCGTCTCTCCAGGCTGCTCTCCAGTAGGGCCTTGTTATCTTTGGACAGATTCTGGTTCTGCTCTACTAGATGCCGGTTCTCCTCCTCCAAGTTTGCCTTCAGCTGGGTTAGGAGCTAGAGAAAACACATACTGTAAATACTAGGGCAATAAATTATACTATAAATTAAAATAATTATTGTTCAACTTTTTTGTAATTACTGTGATTAATCTCAGACTATCAATATAATGAAATGCATAATAAGACCACAAAATTTAAACCTGTAAATAATTCTAAAATAAAGTTCTGCATTTTGAATTTTTTTTAACAAAAATAAGATGACATAAATGATACACATTGAATTCTTGTTAATTTAATCTAAAAATTTACATTTAAAGACATAAAGGCTATACATACACATACACACACACACACACACATATATATAGAGAGAGAGAGAGAGTAAAATATTACTACAATTTAACTCAATTTATTGAAATTTATAAAATAATCTATATTTTAAAATGTAATGAATTTCTGTCATTACTCCCATCTTCAGTGTCACATCCTTCAGAAATAATTCTAATATGTTGATTTGCTGCTCAAGAAACATTATTATTATCAATGCTGAAAATAGTTGTGCTCCTTAACATTTTTGTGGAAACTGTCATCTTCAGCAATGGAAAGTTAAAAATAACAGCACTTATTTGAAATAGAAACTTGTTGTAACATAGACTTCACTGATACACTTAATTAAATATAATTGTTTAATTAAAATTGTCCTTGCTGTTTAAAAGTACCGATTTAAAAAAATGAAATATATACTGTATTATACACACAGTACTGTCATAATGTGCATTGAGCTCAGACCTGGTATTGGCTGCTGAGACGGACGCTGTTGAGATCCAGCTGTTGGTTCTGCTCTTTAAGAGTGCTGAGTTTTCCCTCCAGTCTGGTCCGTTCAAGCTGAGCCGTACTCAACTCTGCCCGCAGAACTGAACTCTGAGCCAGCAGCTCGGACTGCACCTGAACCCACTCCCTCTGCAGGTTCTGATATCTACACATTAAACAGGTGAATCACACAAAACTACACATCTCATGAAAGTCATATTTTACTCCCAAAACAAATAAGGTTTAAAGGGTTAAGGTAAGGCCTTTTTTTTGTGGCATTTGTGATTATATTAAATGTTTCTATACAATTTAGGCTTCATTTTCATTTTTCTTCATGCAAAATATTTCTTTTGATTCTCAAGTTAAGCCCAGACATGTTTTTGTGAGTCTGTCTATACAACCATCAGTCCATGCATCTAGACAAGTGATTAAAGCACCAATCTAAACTAACACAGTTATCTACCTACACTGAACTGAACATACTGAATACAAGTAAACTGCCTCCTGCTGGGTTATGAAGAAATGTTTATTTTATCCTGTTCACCAAAGCAACCAGCTTTACAAATATTTTCATGGGCTGTCACGCCATGGCAACAACTGTTGGACACTGGCTGTGAAATGACTCATGTTGTGGGGAGACTTTACCATCACCACAGCGGGGGAAGAACAGTTTGAGGTGGGTGGTGTCATCACTTCCGCTCTCTTTCCTATGAATCTGCTCAACTGTAACTTCAACCCAGTGTTGTGGTCACTACAATTATGACTTTGTCTCACCTTTCATTGTCCATTTTCAGTCTCTCCAGCTCCTTCTCGCTTTCCACCTGCCCTTGTGTCACTTTCTCCATTTTCTGTCTCTCCACACATATCGATTCCTCTGCTTCCTCCAACTGTGTTTTTCGCTCCAACAACTCCTCATATCTAGACAAGTGCAGTATTTAGAACGTTTTACAAGATTAAAATCAAAGATATTTCGATAAATTACAAATCAAGAGATAATTCAGTTTATTTCAGCTACTGTAAATTCATGTTTCATCTGATGTTAAAGACATATGGAACAACAATTACATTAACAACAATAAACAAACACTATAACAGTTATTTATTTTTATATTAACATACTATAGTATTTATTAGAGCCAAGCTACATTAAAGTCTTAAGGTTTTTTATGTGTAAAAGTATTACATGAAGAATTTTATGTTTAACAATAAATATGTGGATGAGTGTGTCTGGTGTGGTGTTATAGGTTTTATTTTAGTAATATATTAATGCTTTTTAATACTTTTTTAAAACCGCACTTTTACCTTTTTTTTTTACTAAAGTACAAGTCATGTTAACAACCTTGTGTATTCATATTTTGATTTATCACAGATTTACTGACAAGATCTGAAATAACTTTCAAAATCATATATTATCAAAAAGTATTTTTATTATATTATTCTTAATTAATTAATTAAATAAATAAATAACCTTGCCTTTTTCTGCTTAGACCACTTAAGAGAGTATGCTAAAATTATTATTATTAAATAATTCCAAATGAATTTATTAAATAAATAACCTCACATTTTTTCCTCTTTGACATTTTATGTTAATAACCTAAAATTGTTATTTATTAAACGAATGATTATAAATTAATTTACTTTCAAATAAATAAATGTTTATTAATTTATTATTAAATTAATTAATTCAATAAATGCAACTTGTCTAAGGCAGTGTACCTGGCCTCAATGTCTTTATATTGAGCCTCTAGACTGCGACTGCTGCTTTTCAGTTGACTGTGTTTGACCAACAACTCTTCTAACTCCGCCTCCTGTCTCTGTTGCAGAGCTGTCAATCTCTCATGATCCCGCCTCACAGCCTCCAGGCGCATCACTGACTCCTCCTTCTCCTTGAGCCACACCCTTGATTCCGCCTCCAGAGCCACACAGCGCAGTTCGCTATCATTGCAACGTGCCAACACCGCCGCATGTTCGGAGCTAAGAGATGCCTGTTCCACCTAAGTGAGAGGAAAGAGGTATAGAGAAATAACCTGTTTATGAAAAGCCTGTATAATTTAAAGTGGTGTAGTTTTATGCTCCATCAATGGTATGATTGAAACCTGTTAGTGTCCGCCCACTGTAAAAACTAATATAGATTTAAACAAATGTCAGTTTCTAAAATACCCCAGCCTTTATTTCAGCGTCAAGGGTCCATTTAGAGACCTGCAACCCACATTCGATCAAGCACTCACCTGTAGTTTGGTGTTGAAGGCCTGTAATTTAGCACTGTTCTCCTGCAGCGAGATGGAGTGGCGCTGCAGGGCGTCCAACTGCTCTCTGAGCTGAGCACAGGCTGTCTGAGACTGAGTCAGCTGAGACAGCAACACCTCCCGCTCTCGCTGCAGCACTGCATTCTGGGATACAACCAGAGGCATGGAGTTCAGCATACAAGTTGATATCCATTCATTTAGAATGTAATCAGAATCCCTGGACGGCGTTAATGATGTTTAAATAAAGACATACGTGAAGTGGCCTTGCGGGCCCGAAACGTAATGACATTTCAGTGTGTGTTTTGCATTTTATCTCACCTCCCTTTCTGTATTTATCAGTCTTTGACTCAACGCCTCCTGGCTGCCAGTGCCAGTCTCTGCCGTTGTGTGTTGGTTGTTTGTTCCTTGTGTTTTCAGAGTCTTCTGCTGCATAGATAGAGTCTGTAGGCCCCAAGTTCTGGTTGTGGTTAGCCTTATCTACAATACTGACAGTGGCCTCCTGGGGGCTTCCTGACAGCGGTGGAGACTGTCTGTTTGATTCACAACCTTCGATTCTCTGTGTGTGTGAGTCAGGAGGTGAAAAAGCAACCTCTGGAGATGATCGTTGCTGTTGTGTAGCTGCCATTTCAAGCTTGGTCTGCAGCTCTTCCAGTGTTCTGTTCAGCTTTGCGATTTGATTGGATAACTCTCGGGAATGGGCACTCTCATTAGCCAGATCCTGGTTGTGAGTGGGATATTAAAGTTAGACAATTGCTGTACCTTACCAGCTTTATCCAGAAACAACCACGTGCCTCTTTAGGAAAACCTGAGCAATAACAGCTTTCATTAATCTCACAAAGATGCATTTTCAGCACAGTTGTCCAAGGAGGGGAAATCTAATTGCGCTGAGGATTTTCAGATAAAAAAGCACCTAGAAAACAATTATCTAGTAGAAAGGAAATATTCAAAGGAGCCCATTTTGCAAGATCTCAGCTCAGTGGGACCTCCAGGCGAACATAATTGCAGAAATATGGTGTACTGAAGCACTATAGTAATTGCATTTATCATTCAGATCTCACAAACAAATGCTTTGAATACTGCACAGACCTTTGTTAGGGAGTCAATCTGGACCTTGCTCTCAGCGTTGAGTGTACCGAGCTGCAGATTCTCTTTCTGCAGCTCCTCGAACTGGGCACATGACTCTTTGAGCTGAGAAATCTCCTGACACATACGTCTGTGGGCAGATGACAGATGTAGTGATATACATAATATTCTTATGCCATGCTATTTATTTCATAAGATCAGAAATAAGGAATTTGACAAAGGGTTCTGTGTGAAATAAATGAAATAGTTCACAAATAAAAGTGAAAGTATAATTCATTATTTACTCGTCCTTCTGTTGTTCCATTTTTGTGACTTTGAAGAAAAAAAAAAGATTAAAAACACCAAAAAGGCATCATACAAGTATCATAAAGGTGGTCAAGACAATTCATGCACTATATTCCAAGTTTTGTGAGCAACAGACAGATGAGAACCAATGCTTTTAGAGATATGAAAGCTGCAGTGGAAGATTATCTGTAGTGAATAACTACTTGAACTTGGGTCAAAAGAAATATAACGCACAAGTCTACATTCATGGTGTTTGGTCATTTTTGGAGCTTGTTAGAAAAAGGTCACTATAATATGACAAGACATGACATTCATCAAAAAAAGTTACATTGGTGAGATTTTTCAAGTTAATTTCTTATGCTACCCAATGCTGCATTTATTTGTCTAAAAATACAGTAAAAATGGTAATATTGTGAACTGTTTTCTATTTTAAAATGTAATTTTGTCTTGTGATGGCAAAGCTACATTTTCAGCAGCAGTCTTCTGTCACATAATCCTTCAGAAATTATTCTAATATGCTGATTTGGTGCTCAAAAATATTCATGTTTATTATCAATGTTCAAATTAGTTGTGCTGACTAATATTCTGTGGAAACTGTGATTTATTTTTTATATATTTGGTGAATAGAAAGTTCCAAAGAACAGCATTTATTTGCCAGTGTAAAAGTTTTTACTGTCATGGTTGATCAATTTCTTGCTAAATATAAGTATTAATTTCTTATAAAATTGTAAACTTTTGAGCAGTAGTGTATATATGTATAAAGATTCATCATATTCATTTTGAACGACATGAAAGTGAGTAAATAATGAAACTATTGTTTTTTTGGTGACATATTTCAATAAGCGCGAAGGTCCCTTTACATGTACTTTACCTGTTTTGTGCCTCTAGGCTGCAGGCTCGTTGGTTGCCATGCTCTAGGGCAGATGTTGTGCTTTCCAGTTGCTGTCTAAGTCTGGCCATTTCTCGTTCTCGTTGTCGTATTTCACGCCGTTGACTGTCCAGCTCTGCCTGACACGCCTCCTTCTCCTGCTCCAGTCGCATGACTTCAAGCAGCGCTTCTTCCCGCCCTCGAGTCAGAGACTCCACCTCCACGCCAGATTCTCGCAGTTCAGCTTGTAGCTCTTCTTCATGCCGCCTGGCAGACTCTAAGGTCCGTCCCAGTCTTTCAAGGTCTGCCTTGAGGTTTTGGTTGGTCAGCTCTAACTGATCACCCTATGAAAAAATAGTTTGCTTAGTTCAGTCAACAAATAGAAAAACACTCACTTTTCTTCAGATCTGAAGGAACAGTTGACCTAAAAATAAAAATTCTGTCATAATTTACTTATGCTTGAATCTCTTTATGCTGTTAATGCCCCTTGTAATATACAAGGAGATTTTTACATAGCTCTTTTCTATACAACTGAAGTAAATGCAGAATGGAGTGTCAAAGTCAAACCGTCACTTCAGATCAATTTAATGCCTCCTTGCTGAATAAAAGTATTAATTAATCTTACTGACGAAAAAGTGATTTGTATGACTGGTATGCATATTTGAAAGGCTTTTGAAGCTGTATTATAGCTTTGTATATGAATTAATTCAAATTTAATTTGAAATGTAACTGATTTTGCACTGAAAATCTTTCAGCACGACTCAAATCTACATATTTAAAGTTGGCATATCATGTTCAGTTATGAGACAATGCAAGAACCAATGGCATTACTGACATTAAACATGGCGTGAGGCATCTTGATTCTCCAAGTTTGAATATACAAATGAGAATTAAGAGATGAAAATTTGTACGATTTTGGTCTGTTCCTCACACAAATCCATACAATATGGCGCATACGGACTAATATATTCATATGAACTACTTTTTGGTGTTTTTTTAATGTTTTGGAGGTTTGACAACCTTAATTCTCATTCACTTTAACTGTGTGTATTTTCCTTTGCTTTCCACAAAAGAAAGCATGTGAGTTTGGACAAGTAAATGATAACAGAGCTTTCATTTTTCTGTGAACTACCACTTTAAAGACCAATTATCATCTATCACTAATACCCATGCTGATTCTCTGCCCATTGTGTTTTTGATATCCACTCATTGTTACAGCATAATTTTCATGTAGGCACCATTAATCTCAATTTTTCCCCGGTCATGTAATCCATATCTTTTAGTACAGCAAAAGGCCGAACAAATAACCTGCCTCACCTTGCGCACCGCAGCCCTGAGCGAGTCTATGGTGCCCCTGAGAGTCTCTCTCTCCCTCTCCAAGGATGCCCTCTCTCCATCTAATTGAGCAATCACTGCAGCCTGCATCTTCTGAAACTCCACCTGACTGCGCAGATGCATCAGCTCCTCCTCCTGCTGCATAGACTCACCCTGCAGCACCTGACAGATAAACATATTAAGTGGTTATTAGCAGACGCTTTTATCCAAAGCAAATCAAAGAGGAGTGCCGTGCTTAAAGGCACAATAGTGATGATTCATGGATCGTTCTTTGAGGAAATCAAGGCCGGCATCTCTTCAATTGCAATCTCAGGTCATTATGCTATATGATACAATGAGTAAAAGTGGAAAAAGTCATCATTGTGAGCGATAGTCCTTGTTTTACGTGGGTCTAGTAACCACATTGAATGTCTCTCTTAATTGCTAGTGGCAGGGAGTTGCGTTTTTACTTTGTGAGTCATTGCCGTTATCGACTGGACCGTTATCTGGCTTTGAGTGGATGTTGAAGTGAGTGGATTGTGCAATGATGTAGTAATTAGGATTTCTGTGTCATATTTTGATGGTTCATTACCTCTATCTGTTTCCTAGCCTCCATGAGGCTCTCTGCTGCCTTCTTCAGTCGCTGGTTCTCAGCCTCCAGGAAAACCAGCTTATGTTCGGCCTCCAAGACCTTCTTGCTCTGCTCTGCCAGTTTGGAGCGCAAATCCTGGGCTAAAGTGGTCTGTCTGTCAGCCTCTTCCAGGGCCTGCTGAAGCTGGTTATGCAGGGCGAGGGTGTCCTGGGAGAATTTATCTTCTTCTGTCTTCTGGGCTTCTGTGCTGTACGTCTGAGATGTCTCTTCTGTGATGTCTTTCTTCCTTTCAATTTCTTTCTCACCCTCAGCCTCTCCTCTCTCTTTGGTGTTCATTTCATCTATAACCTTCTTTTTTCTCTCGCTGAGGATTACGTCGCCCCCCTCTCCCCCCTCTCCATCTTCTCTCAGGGCTTTTATTACGCCTTCTTTTCCATCGTGTTTCTCTCTTCTTGTGTCATTTCCCTCGCATTCCCCTCTTGGGATTATTGGCTTTTTCCCTTCTTTTCCCTCCGAGGCTGTTCTCTCTTCCTCTAGGTCTTTCCGTTTCTGTTTTGTCCTTAGCTCTTCGAGATTTATCTTCAAGCTGCTATTTTCATTCTTCAGACACTCCATCTAACAGTTGAAAGAGAAATGAAAGGGCCGGATTCAAAGAGTTGAGATGAGGACAAAATGACAGTAGACAAAACGCACAGAATAACTGTCTTTAAATCCATCTAAAGTGCCTCACCTCCTTGAGGGTGCTTTGAAGCTTTTGTGAGAGTTGGTCCATGTGTCTCTGGAGCTCTTCAGTCATCTCAGGGGGGTTGGCCTGCTGAGCCTAGAAGAGAGACAGGAACATGGGAAACCTGAGAATTTACATGAATCAGTCCGAATCAATTTGTAGCTTGAGGATAAAAATGTCAAAAAATCCACTGACCTCTCGTTCAGCCTGCAGGAGCTCTAGTCGTCTCCTCAGTTCAGCGTTCTCGTTTTCAGCTCCCAGAAGCCTCAGCGAGGAAGCCTCGTTTACCTCCTCACTCAGAGGCTTCAGATCTGAACGACAGTAAGTGAGACACATGTGCACTTAACTCCATGTTATTCCTTGTTGTTCCTTTACAATGAGGCAAAAAGTCAATCTCCAAAACCTTCACCCTCCCTGTTCCTCTCAGAATGAGCTGCCAACCTCCACCTGAACTGCTGAGACATTGCAACTCTCAAGAAGCAGCTGAAGACACAACTTATTCTCAAGCATTTAACCGCCCCATACTCTTAAACATTTGCACTTACCCACTCACACTCATATAAATAAAAAGAAGATATTTCTCCTCTTCTCTTGCTTACTTCCAAATCTAGTTGTCAAATAAACCTGGCATTGTATATTATGAATATTGTTGGTCCTTGACCAATTACTTTTGTTTCTTTTGTAAATCACTTTGGATAAAAGCTTCTGCTAAATGCATAAATGCAAATGTTATTAAATGGATAGTTATATAAAAAAAAATATCTCATAATTTACTCGCCCTAATGTCATTACAAACCCATAAGACATTGATTAATCTTCAAAACACAAATTAAGTTATTTTTAATGAAATCTTGGAGCTTTTTCTTGCTCTTTTGAAAGTTCAGGTTAACAAAATGTATAAAGGTGTCGCAAAATGAATCCATAAGAGTTTAATCTTAATCTAGTCTTGTGAAGAATTATGATATTCTAAGTTTTGGTTACTTGTACTTTCAGCTGAGGGACAGAAACCCTTTTGGTTTCATTAAAACTATCTTTAACCAAAGGTTAATGGGTTTGGAATGACATGAGGGTGAGTAAATTATCACAGAGTTTTTATTTTTGGGTGAACTATCCCTTTAAGGATTAATTTACTCAAAAATGAAATTCCTGTTGTCAACTCATGAGAAGCCAGGCAGGATGTTTCTGCTTCTCTTTTCCACATGATGAAAGTATGGATGAACATTGTCAAGCTTCAAAAAAGATTTAAAAGAAAAAGCAGCATGAAAGTGTTATTTGTAAAAGCTCAGCACCGTCTATCCCCCTTCATTTTCATCGTATGGGAAAGAGCATCCAGAGCAATCCTAATCTTTTCCTTTTGTGCTTTCCAACATACAGGTTTGGAAACACATGAGGGTTAGTGAACTTTGACAGAATTTTAATTTCTGGGTAAATTATCCCTTGATTGAGTGTTAGAGATATGATGAAATGTAAAAGCATGCATAAATGTCTATTCCTAAACATGACAGCTTGATTTGCATATACATGATTGGTATACATATACATGAAGTCATGAAATCAATCATCTACCGATGGCAGTTGAGTCATAATATCAAATATTATAATATCAAATCATGCATAAAACCTACCAATCTCAGGCATGTTTATTTCCTGAACGTCCTCGTCTGACTCTAGCTCTGATTGGAAGAAATGCTGATGAGTCACATTTTGACTGACACCCACAGAATGAACCTGACGCTTGAGATCCACCTGCAGACTCATATTCATCTCCAACAGCTCATCTACCCTCTGTCTCTCAACGTCTCGCTCCTACACAAATGCAATTATATATCCATAAAGCATTATGAATATACATCACACATTTTAGAAGAACGCAATTCTTTCATATAACTTTCAAACATTTTAAAGTAGATTTTAGAAGTTTTCTTCCAACCTAACATAATTAATCAAAATTGATCTCCACAGTCACAAATGGTAGCTTAAAAATAAAACACTATAAGTTCATAAAGTCATTCATACACCCTCCATATCCACAAGCTTCTGCCTGAGAAGAAGATTTTCCTTCTCCAGTTCCCGCAGAGCAGTGCACCGTGCACGAGAGTCAGCCAGCTGCTCATCCAGAAGTGCCTTGTTCTCTTGCAGCGAGGCACAGTACTGCTGCTGCTCCTGTAGGGCCAGAGAAGATGAGTGTTACAGAAATCATTCACTAACTTTCATGCTGTTCCAAACCCAAACCTGACTTACTTTCTTCTGTGATATTTTTGCAGAATGTTCATGCTGCTAACCAGGGACTCTTTATGCATCATGTTTTATTACTGATCACAACTTTTTTAAAGCTATTATTCTACAAAGTTGATCATGTCATTACTATCCAATAATGAACTAATCAAATATTATTTCCAGATTTGTTAATCTAAATGCAAAAAATACACTATCATTCAATAATTTTAAATGTAAGATTTTTTTTACAAATTTATATTTTTAAATGCTGTTTTTTGGCCTTTCTATATATCAAAGAATCTTGAGAAAATGTATCAGTTTCCACAAATATTAAGTAGCACAATCGTTATTTTTTTACATTGATAATAATAAGAATATTAGAATGATTTCTAAAATATCATGTGAGTGAGGACTGGAGTAATGGCTGCTGATAATTCAGCTTTGCAATGACAGAAATAAAATTACATTATAATATATATTACAATAGAAAACAGTTATTTTAAATTGTAATATTCACAATGTTACTGTTTTTCCTGTATTTTGATCAAATAAATGCATTATAAATGGTAGTGTAAGTTGCTCTATTTAATGTATTTATAAGTACTATCTTCAAATTTGCATGGTGCAGCTTCATGGTTCCTTTTGTGTTCAACTGAAGAAAGTTTATTGGTTTGGAACAAAATGAGTGAGTAAATGACAGAATGTTTTATTCAGACCTATTCCTTTAAAAGTAACCCTACAATTTAATTTACTTTAAGTTTTTTTTTTGCAACTTGCGTTTCTCACAACTGTTCATTTGCCAGAATATAAGCAGCACAAAATATTACTCCATTTCCAAATTATAGCACTCCACTTTGTCATTCCTAATTGCAAAGCATGATGATTCAGCCTGATGTATATCTCCTCCTCTACCTTCAGCTGTGTGCGGTACAGCTCCATGCTGCGGAGCCGATGTGTGCAGTTTTTCAGCTCCGCCTGCAGTTGCTCTACTCTGGCTGCACGCTCACGCAGACAGTCCAGCTCATCCTTCAGCCCCCGACTCACACGCGCTTCCACCTGCAACGCTCGGTTCTGAGCCAACCAAACATAAGACGGTATGTCAGTGAAATTTATCCAGTGTCTATACACATTTATTAATAATTATACAGTGTCTATTATTAGTATAGTGTGCTCACTTCCTTCTGTAGTTTCTTTATTTCTTCCTCCGTAGTTTGCATTTCTTGCTTGTAATCCAGTAGTTGATCACCTTTATCCTCCCTTTAAAACATTTTAATGTGTAAATACTTTTAAAGATGAAGTGTGTATTTTCTGTGGCACTAGTGTAACAAAACGAAATTATAAAAAATAATGACTGTTAAGCCAATGTTATTTCTGGCTACTTGTGAAGTCCGAAATAAAAAAAGTAATGTACTGATATTTTAACATTGCTGAAATCACACCCATTACATTTAATAATTATAATGATAATGAGGACTTGAATAAAGTCTCTTGTGCTCAACAAATCTGCATTTATTCGATCAAAAATATATTTAAAAAAAATGTTTTCTATTTTAATATATTTTAGAATGTAATGTTGTCCTGTGTTGGAAATGCAGAATTTTCAGCAGCCATTGTTTCAGTCTTCAGTGTCACATGATCACAGTGTGTCACAGTGTCACTTTGCAAATAAACTCACAGTTCCTGTTTGAGTCGGCGCAGTTTAGCTTTGCTGTCGGCCAGCTGCACAGCCAGTCCTTCAGGAGGTTCATCTCCAAACCCACTTGACGTGGTTATATGGGCTGTAGATGATTCCCGTTCCTGACAAAGCTCTGCTATCCTCTGAAGATCAAAAAGAGACATCCAAAGCTGAAGAGCACCCTTTCTGAACACAACTGTGAATTAATCATATCTAGCCTCACCTACTTGCACCTGAAATTATTCTCTCACCTCCAAGTGTGTGTCTCGTTGGCCGAGCAGGTTCTGGATCTGTTTGGCCATGGAGCAGAAGAGAGTCTGCAGCTCGGCTCCATTCAGCCCACACATGTCTCCAAACTCCAAAGGAAGCACTGTGCTTGGGTCCTGGGTCACCTGGAGCAGGGTAGATCACAGAGTTATTTGCACACTACACAAATGTGCTTTAGTTTGAATTTATGTTCGGGATATGTTCAAAATGCACTGACCTCCTGTATGCAAAGTGCAAGCTCTGTTTGTGTATCAATATCCAAGCACTGAATCTGCTGAATGAACGTTTCTTTCCTTTCACACTGGTAACAATGAGTCATAGGAACAGAGAGAAATGAATCACACACTGTAAGCATCAATATGTTTACATTAGTAACATTACACTCTAATCAATTTACAGTACTGAAACTGTCCATTAAAGATATTAAAAGTGTTTAGTTACCTGTACTGCACAGCCTAGCAATAACAGTAGCAGTCGTCTGAGCTCTGCAACAGCGCCCTCTATTGACAAGGAAACCAACATAACACAAACACAGCTTGATTACTCAAAAAATGAAAAACTTTTTGATCATTTCTGTTTATTTAATAATAATTAGAGAGAACATTTTTCCTTTTTTGAAATGTCAGGACCGCACCTGTCAAGGGATCTCGACCTAAAACGGCAACATTTGGTAGCGACATCAGCACCAGCTGCTGTAGATTCTCCTGAAAGAGCAACACACGTGAAAGAAATGACAAGCATTAAAACCTCACTGGTGCTCTGCTGTCATCCCAGACAATGCACAAGTAAGAGGTTTAAGTATGACATGCATTAGAGCGAGAAGAAAGTTATTCATATGCATTCATGGCCAAAAGAAATCAAGCTTGATTGTGGAAAATAGGCTTATTAATCTGCAGCAACTGATATCTCATTCAGTATGACTAATGATCTTGTTATTACACTGATAATTTTCTAATGCTTTTAAAAATTACTTACTCTTACAAAAAGTACTGTGGTAGTACCATGGTACAGTGATATAATGTGGTATTTAATGATTACCAAATTCATATACAGTGGTATTTACATGATTACAAAAAATACTAACAATTTACATAAATCCAAAAATGAACAACCGTGGTACTTTGTGTAAGTGCATGTAGGAGAAGTTTGCTAATGCTGTAAAATGTTATTTTTTTTGTGTATATATATATTTAATTCATATACATATGGGTATTTGACATGCCCTGTGGTGATTTTTATTGTTTTAATTTTTAATAAATCTATAAATTGTTTATACAAATGTTATTAACTAGTGAAGGCATGGTGAAATTGTTTAAAGAAATGGTCACAAGTTATATGCAGTGTTATTTTTTAGTATAAATAGTATTATTTCTAATATTTTGGATTAGCTTTTATTTTTATCTTTTCGATTTTAATTTTAATTCTAGTTTTAGGTTGTTGTTTTTTTTTTTACTATATTTCTGTTTAGCCTTCATTTACTTTTATTTCAGTTTTAGTAATTTTAGTATTTAAACTTATTTTACTTCAGTCAGCTGCCAAGGCAACATTTCTGATTTTTGTTTAAGTTTAAGCTTTTTATCTACACTCTCAGAAAAAAAAGGTACAAAAGCTGGGGTAGTACCCTTTCAAAAGGTACAAATATGTACTATTTAGGTACTAATATGTACATTTTAGGTATCAATACAGATAAACCAACTACTGTGCAGTCAGCAAGCACACTTTGTTTTTATTTTAAAAGAACTAATGTAAAAATTCCAGATAATGCAGGTCAATACAAAGTCAAGCAAAACCATGATTTAGAGCTTTTGCTACAGTTTTCTAATGAATATAAGCTCTTTGCTCTCATTTTTATTTTTAAATGTCCGGAACATGAAATACTTTGTCATTTCCACATGCTTTGTGTGAAAATAACAGTGCAAAAAAACATGTCCACAGCTAGGACATTTGAAACAAGAAGTGAAACCACAGAAACCTAAAAAAACAAACATGGCTAACTTGTTCAACAGCTACAGGGGCAGTATATACTGTTCAGTGAGTTACTGAGTTGTTCATTCATACACTGTTTACCTGATATTTACCATCAGGTGCTGGCAGCATTTTTATTTTAGTCAGGGAATCAAGCAAGATTATGCATTTGTGCAATGTACTTGCAAAGATATTTCTTGTTTTCACATAGTGATTTGATTGATGCTTTAATTCAATACCTGATAGTATGATCTCAAGTGTCGATTGAGGATGGAAAAGTTCTGCACCCTGAGAATCTTGTCGTCAGCCACATTGTGGTAGATTTGTTCTACCTTTGGATTGGGATCACTGATTAAAGAAACCAAACAAACAACAAAAATGTCACCGTTAGCTGAGTCAATGTTGAACTATCATCAATGAATCGTAATTCAGCTTTTAATCAAGCTACATTATTCAAAACAAAATAGATGACTTAAATTTTTTAGACTTTCACTTGTCTTACATGATCCTCATGACCTCATTGAGGTACACTCCATTGGTAAGCTTCAGGTACCGCCTCACAGCATTCTGGGAGTTGGAGTTTACCTCCATGTATTCCTGAGAGAGTGATCCATTCTCCTCCTCATCGACAATACCCTCAAATAGATGAACCTTACAGATAATAATAAAACAATGCCCTGCTCACATCAAGGTTGTCTATGAAGAAAAACTGAGATCTGAATATAACAGATCTTTGTTCTCTCTTGTGAATGCTTTATCATTCTTGTGTCATGTCTATATGAAGTTTGCTAAAGTTATTTTGCGGTTGTCCAGATCAAATAGAAAGTTTCATTTTGACTCTAAATTCTAAAATAATCATTGAGATATTTTAAGATATCCCTCACTGTTTAAAATAACTCTGTTATAAAGCATGATAGCTGTTTTTAGCTGGTCAAAGTTAGCTACAAATACCAGACTAATGATGTTTGACCAGCTGGTAGCTAGTTGTTGGTCCAAGATGGTCTATCAAATTGAACCACACCAGCTAACATATTATATAAGTTTTCAGCAGGGAAGAGCTTAAATATTGACCATTTTTTATTTGTTAATGTACAGATTTAACAGTAAGTAACATGAATTGATCAGATTTAACAGTAAGTAACATTAATTGATCAAAAAATCATTTATGAACATTATTTACAGTTGCAGAATACTTCTGAACTGGTTTGTAAAGTTTACAAAACTTTTTATCGAACAAAATGAAGATTATCAATGAACTTTAATTGTTTTTGCTTACCACCTACCCATGTAACAAGTGCACTTCCCATAAATTCTTCTAACATTTCCGTAACGTCTACGTCCATCTTCATGTACTGTGCCTGATCAGCTTTATTCCTCAAAAAAACACAACGGATTATTTAAATAATGGACTCTGAAGAGTACACTCATGGTTACCGTAATTCTCCTGACAATAGACTGTCAAGATAAAACTGTTTAACTGTTAACATGTTTGCTTTCTGTGCCTTTCCCTTCCTTCATTAGTCACACTTCGAAGCCACACCGGAATCTAGAGTCGCATTAGATCTGTTCCCCTCTGCGTCCTCATGTCAGCGTGACGCTCGTGACGCTCGTGTTTCCACATTCAACAGAGCGAGACCGCAACACAAGGGCTGTGTCTCAAATCCTCATAGGCTGCCTATCTAGACGGCATTTTGAGCATCGATTCATAGCCGTTCTCTGATGTCCAAAAATGCATTACGCGCCTTATTACACCAAACTGCTGTCTAGATAGACAGATCACTAGGATTTGAGACACAGCCTAGATGTGTGGGCAGCACAGGAAAATGAAATCTATTCATGTCAATGAAAGTCATCGACAGTGCACCTAAAATAAGTGATGTAGGTTACATGCAAATGCATCTACGCATGTTTTGCAAGGTGACTTGGGTGCGATATTTCTCGAACTTGAGAGTGACAGAAGAGGAAA
This sequence comes from Schizothorax lantsangensis, assembly GCA_027422415.1. Classification (NCBI taxonomy): domain Eukaryota; kingdom Metazoa; phylum Chordata; class Actinopteri; order Cypriniformes; family Cyprinidae; genus Schizothorax; species Schizothorax lantsangensis. The sequence goes on along the minus strand of CM049861.1, from coordinate 13,169,605 downwards.
AATGAGTTTTTACCGCTCTCTAATGGTGAAACGGTGTGGTGCGCTGCCAGGTAACGGGATCTTTTGTAAATTTATAAATGTATTAACTGTCACTTTTAGATCAATGACATGTCTCCTGGCTAACTAGTTTATATATATATATATATATATATATATATATATATATATATAGGCCTATTTGTGTAGCCTGTGTGTGTGTGTACAGGTTTATATATCCTGGTGGGGACTTAAACCTGAATACACACAGACTCATGGGGACATGTTATGGTGGGGACCTAAATTGAGGTCCCCATGGGTACAAAGGCTTATAAATCATACAGAATGAGTTTTTTTGAGAAAGTAAAAATGCACAAAGTTTCCTGTAAGGGGTAGGTTTAGGTGTAGGGCGATAGAAAATACGGTTTGTACAGTATAAAAACCATTACGCCTATGGAGAGTCCCTACAAGGATAGCTGACCAGACATGTGTGTGTGTGTGCGTGTGTGTGTGTGTGTGTGTGTAAAAATTCCTAGAATGACCAATCCATTGAAACAAGTTGAAATTATGATCACTAGTGCAAAACTAACTGCTTTTAATAAATAACTAGAGGCATGACACCGTTGTATTTCATGTGTTGGCCTAATGTTTTGTGTGTGAGTGCTTTGGCAGCAGTCATAGTATTAACCATCATCAAAGGGATAAAGAGATTTCAGGTGTCAGAACAGGACACCCAACAATATGGCCTGCCGCATTCAGTCAGCGTAATCCTATTCATTTCTCTCTCACTCTCTCTTTGTCTCTCTCTCTCACTGCAGACAAGAAGAGGAAATAGATTTACCACTACACCATTTAACAAGGGAAGTTAAGATCAGGCTAGTGTGAGGTAAGAAGTGTCCAAACGAAAAACACATTTCAACACAAAAGAGAAAAACAAAAATAAGCACTTGATGAACGTTCACAATGACCACATGACTTCATAGATCAGTTAAAACTCAAATCTTTATTTTTCGCATGCATCTTTTTGCAATTTCACTTCTTTATTTTTGTCTATTTAAGCAAAGCATGAAGCAGCAAAACATCTACAGACCACATGTACTATTTCATTGCCTTCATTTCCTTGGAATTTTCTGCTTTAACTCTTCTTTATACATCTTCACTTTATATATAATTGTCAAAGGGGTATTTTGGTATTGTCAGGTTTTGCATTAACAGTTTCCCATGTTTTGAGAGGTTACTGGATTTTACCTCAAATTTTTAACTTGCAATTATGATTATGTAATCCCTTTGGATGATGATAATCAAGGGCAGTTAGCACTCGTGTGCATATTACCATTCATTATAAACAATTACACTTGGTCTTTTAGGCTGTGGCTGGCTTTTCAGCATCTGGCTGTGTGTCCTGGGTCGCGTCGCCGACCTGAGCAAACTGGAGGAGCTTCTTCATCTTTTCTATAGTCTCCAGCAATGTCTCCTTCACTCCCTTCTCCAGGATGTATCCCTCTGTCTCGATCTCCACATTCTCCTGTCCAATCGCACCCTCCATTGCAGTCTGCAGATAGCGCAGACTCACCAGAATGGTCATCTGAAGGCAGAAGAGATATAGAGGTCAAGCTCCTTTAAGACATTTTCCTCAGGTTTTCCAAAATGGCTCTTCTTAAAGAGTATTCCTAAAGTAATAGTTCAGGCAAAAATGAAAATTCTGTCATTTATACACCCTCATTGTCATTGCAAACCTGTCTGTAATTCTTTCTTCTGTGCAACACTAAAGATGATATTCTGAAGAACATTGGAGTCCAAAACAACATCGGACCCTATTAACTTTCATTGTATGGGCAACAAAAACCTAAGATTTTTTTTTTTTTTAAATCTGTTCCACAGAAGAAAGAAAGCCATAGAGCTTTATAATGACGTAAATGGTAACCGCATTTTAATTTTTGGTTTTCATTTTCTCTTTTAAGAGTATTTAATTTCCTCCTTTACAAAACATTTTTGTTCCCTGTATTATAACCGCACTGTATTATAACTTATGGGGCCCGGACAACAACAAACTATACTTGAGTTTATGAAGTAACAACTGATGGTATGCCATGTTAAATATCACACTTTGTAGATAAAGTAAAGCAAACCTACTTTTCCTGGTTCTCGCAACAGATGTTGATATGTTGTCTATTGGATTAGTGTATGAGAAGCAATGAATCATGCGGTTAGTGTTACAAAAGCTGTGACTGTTATAAAAGCTGAGAGCGTGATGTGGTTTTGGCTTAAAGTTATTTTAATGCTTTAATGAATATTGACACCTTGGAGTTCACAACCATACTGCCAGCCATTCCGGTTACGTGTCAATATTCAGTGATGAGTGTGTGAACAGTTCGATGTGTTGAGTGCATTAGATTATACAATGTGTTATTCAAGGTTAATGCTTAAAATCATGCATTAACTTTTAAGGTATTGTATGTCTTCAGGTTTGAAGAGCACTGCTTTGTTCTTCAACATAAATTACAACTTTAACTTTTAAGGTATTGTATGTCTTCAGAACTGCCATGCAAAAGTTTGGGGCCGGTAAGATTTTTTTTTTTTTTAATGTTTTTGAAAGAAGTCTCTTATGCTTACCAAGGATGCATTTATTTGATCAGTAAAAATACAGAAATATAGAACATACAGTAATAAAGAAATATTGTGAAATTTTACTACAATTTACAAATTACATTACAATTTAAAAACAACTATTTTCTGTTTTAATATACTTTAAAATGTAATTTATTCCTATGATGGCAAAGCTGTCATTGCTCCAGTCTTTAGTGTCACATGATCAAATCATTCTAATATGCTGATTTGGTGCTCAAGAAACATTTCTTATTGTCAATGTTGAAAGTAGTTGTGCTGCTTAATATTTTTGTGTAAACATTATACTTATTTCAGGATTGTTTGATGAATAGAAAATTCAAACAAACTATTTATTTGAAATATAAACCTTTTGTAACATTATAAATGTCTTTACTGTCATTTTTGATGAATTTAATGCATTCTTGCTGAATAAAAATATTTCATTAAAAAGAAAAACCTTACTGACCCCACACTTTTGAATGGTAGTGTTTTGCTGACAACCACTGTAGTTCTTATATAGCACCTTCCTAGCAACTTATGTTATTAAATTAGGGTGTTCAGAATTCACATGAATAATTTATGTTGAAGAACAAAACACAAAAGTCTAATACAAAATCTTATTTTACTCATAAATCACAAACTTCAATTAGAAATGCCCACGGGAAATTCCTGAGAGAAGCCATGACTCGGAAAAGCAAATTATTTTTCTATTTGGACTATGAGGATCAGTGGCCTGTAATTACTACTCATTCAAGCCATTAATCAGCTCATACCTGGAGAAGGAAATCAAACAGTACACAAGGGCCGATGGAGTTCATTAAACCAATGTAGTAGTTGACAAGGGCCTGGCGGCAGCCTCGGCTGTGCAGGTTCAGCTCTTCACTCTGGTGCTCGTAGTTGTAATGGGCAGAGTTGTCCAGGAGACTGTACTGAATACAGGGCCGGGGGGAGGCAGGGTTACAGCAGCTGAATGGGACCCCATCCAGCAGATATCGGCCATCTACATTACTCCTCACGCGACTGTGTCGGGCAAAATGGAATAGACAGGAACATAAGACTAACTATGTATAATGCAGTTACGAGTATAATTTTTCTAGTTTTGTTACACTACTGATTCTGCATCTCTCTTTATTGACTTTCTGATCAATGCATCAGGCTCATTTGGTGATGACATCCTGAATCAGAACATGACGTTCTAAACTCTGATTCACCTTAGAAGCTAAAAGAAAGCATTTTGGGATGTTTTGCTTATTTAAATAACTTGCAGTGTGTTGCCTAACTACTGATACCTTTGATTCACCCTTCATTCAGGAGAGAGTGCAGGAGCGTGAGTTTATCAGTTTATCAATTATTTTTGGACTCACTCTTTCACTTCTTTGGATGTGAAGTCCAGGTAGCGGTTGCTGATCCACTGCACCTCAAACCAGTCCCTGTAGTTAGTATTACCACAGCACTGGAACTCAATCTGTAAACGATCAATAGTCTCCTTCTGGAAACAACGGCCTGGTGTGTCTGTATCCTGTAGAGATATGGAACATCAGATACCTACTTGAAAGTTCATTAAAAATATATACAGTATGTATGTCTTGAAACCCTGCTGTTCAACTCAATACCAAATTCTTTGTATTCTTTGGATTTTAGACTTTAGTACATTATGTTGTCCTGCCTTTGGAAATATTTGTTTGAATTAAGTGTTGTCTAGAATACAAAAGGCCTCTGAAATGCCAGATTCATTCATTCATTCATTCATTCATTCATTTCAATAAATATCTATAGGGCTCTGCAATGCCAGATTTATTTTATTTATTTCAATAAATATCTACAGTACTCTGAAATGGCAAATTAATCCAAATAAACAAATAGCTATCATTTTAAAGTCCTATTGTATTTCAAGAATTCAGCTGTGATTTGCACTTGAAATTCAGAAATTTGTGGAAATGTGTAAAGTATGTCCTCCAGTGTGTAAAATAAAATAACAAACAAGAAATATCTGAATTTCAAATGTGAATTGCAGAGAAAAGATTTATGTACAAAAACAAGATTATATGAGACCAGAGAATGCTGTGTAACTAACATATATATATGTGTGTGTGTGTGTGTGTGTGTGTGTGCATGTATATGTAAATTCAACTGATACCTGATTGATGTTAAATAACTTTTAGGCCCCACTTTATTCTTTTTGTCTTTCTCTCACAAACCTTGTAGAAACGGATGCCGTTCTTCAGCCCGATCTTCAGAGACTCCTCCAGGCTGGACTGCAGGGCGAAGCTCAGAATCATGGCCACCAGCAGCAGGGAGGTGATGAAGACAGAGTAGCAGAAGAACAGAGGAAGAAACATCTTCCAGCGTGGGAAACGTGAGGGGTCCAGTGAGTCCTGGCAGATTTTACCAGCACAGATGTTGATACCCACTGATGCTATCCCCACTGCCATCAGCAGATTTGGCACAATGTGGATGTCCATACTGTGCATCACCTGTATATAGTGAGAAGGGTTGAATATTTGTTATTTCTCCATTTTATTTTATTTTTTTTGTTTTGTATTTGCGGTTATGTGCAGACATTTAATCAGGCCCAGACCCATGTTTATTTTCTTTACTCAAGGCTGATGCTTCAACTGAAAACATGAACCATAAATTAATCAGTATAAGAAAAAAGGTTCACCTACTATTAACATTTCATTAATGCGTTTGACATACTTTTATCCAAAGCAACTTACATTGCATTAATGGTACATATTTAAATTTTAACAGTTATTCCTTTCCTTGGGAATCGAACCCATAATGTTGCTAGCACCATACTCTACTTTTTGAGCTCCAGGAAGCATTAAGCAACTTCAATTCTTCCTGCATCTGCATATAGCTTACAGACATCACCAAAAGTTCTAGGTTTCCTATTGTTATGTTATAGACCTTATAATTATTCTGCACATGTTGAATCCTTAATTTCTTCCTACAATGCTCTTTTCACTCATTATCAGGTTTCATTGTGAGGTTTATTGACTTCATTATAGATACAGGCTCAGGTAGTGGTGCACACTACAGGACATTATCTGAGTGTCAATCCTCAGATTATGTGAGATTATTCCTCTCAACAAGACAAAGCTTAGGCCTGTTACACTGGTATAAAGGGTAAATGAAAGGACTAATTGTTGTAGTATTGTAAATATAGTTGTAATTTATTCATTGTCAAATAAATAATATCTGCAAACCATTGTTTAAGTAAATATTACGTAGTAAACATTTGTTTACTGTACAAAACAAGCAGAGCATTTCTGATTATCCTCTCACACACTTTATAGATCCTAATGGACTATAATGGCAGACACACTGCACACTGCAATTCATTATGTTTCCATTTACAGTATGTTTTTGGCAGACAAGCATGTATCTAGGGATGCATTTGTACATCACATTCTTCATTTTCAGGTTATATTACTGTTTTTTAAATAAGAAAAGTTTGATTACCTCTGATCTGCGATGTAGCTCAGTTTTGAGGAAGACTCCCATAGCAAAGGTGATGGCTCCAGAGATCATGGTCACCCATGAAAACAGCCATAGACCCTGGGCCAGACGCACCCTCTTTTGGAAGGGGAATTTTACTTTTAACAACATGCTGCATAGGAAGAAGTGTAGGATAGAGGAGAGAGAGAGAAGTTTAGATTGCAGAAGAGGAATTGAATAGAGGTCATGCAGTATCAGTATCCAGCACAGCAAATAATCAGTCATTCTCATATAAATTTACCATAGTTTCATCAGATTCTGTTAGTTCTAATAATAAGGAACAATCCGGTATCTCTCGGAAATCACCTCCATAATACTTTCAACAACTGATACAAGGACGTGGGACAAAAACATTTTGATGTTGAATTAAAATGATATTTTAAGTTGTCCCCAAGATCATCTGATTTTAGCAGAAGAAAAAATGATTCTTTACCTTCAAGAATGTTTGAGTACCCTTTCTTTCAGACCCTGAGCCTTCAATATGCCTCCTACAGTTTGGCAGCCATTTTGATTAGGTCTTAAAAATATGATATAGAGTATTATGTCTTGAGTGTCATAATCTCCTGTCATGTATGATCCTATTAGACCAATTCCACCAATGAGAATCCAGGCCAGTGTCCTCTAAGCAAACCTGCCCTTGGTCAACAAGTCCAGAAGAGTGCCAGAGGGAGGGGTTTGACGCAAAGAGTGCCATTTAATGGACTGAGAAACTGTGAAACTGAAAAGAATGGAGAAGAAAACAGACATGACAGAATGTGATGCATTACTGTGTGCCTCAGTGTATACAGCAGGGTCAAAGATAAATGAAGACTCATAAATGAGGACACGGTTTAGGGCAAAAACACACTGAGATAAAAATGCCCCAGATATGAAAAATGTTGTAGCAAAATTGCCAAATTCTAACATTTTATTTCAACATTTTAGGATATGATATGATATAAAATATATAATTCATATTCCATTGCAGGCCAATCTAGGGATGGATTAGAGCCTTTGCAGACATCATAGTGATGTGTCACTGTCGGCTGTCTGTATTTAATGCTGACTATGCAGAATATAGATGCTGTATAATATATAATCAGGAATGGGTCATGTGAAATATAACAAAGCTAATTGTGTTCAGATGTGCATGCGATGTTGATTTAATTTTAATTTGAGATCAGTTGAAGTAATTGATTGTCAATTGGATGTCACACTGTGTTTTATATGGATAAAAAGACACCCTTAAAGTGACTAAGACAGATATAAACCACTCCCAAATGTAGAGCAAATTAGCACACAAGACTTTATTAATATATTTAAAATAAAAATACAAGGATATTCTACAATAAATGTACATGGTTATGCTGCTTATTTTTTCTAGCAGAAACTATAACTAATATTCTATCAGTTATACATTTAGATTTCACAAAAACAACAATTCAAACTTTCCTAAATGTCACCGTATACAATAAATACACTCTATAAAATACACTATCATTTTTTAATTTTATACAGGCAAACATTAAGTACTCAAAGATAAAAGACTGAGAGTGTCATACTTTCCCAAACAGCTCATTGACAGTACACTCTTTAAAATAAAGGTGCTTTAAAAGGTTCTTCAAGCGATGCCGAACCATTTTTGGTTCCACAAAGAACCATCTCTTCCTTACCTTTTTATAATCTGAAGAACCTTCTTTCGCCACAAGAACCTTTGTGAAGGTTCGTGAAACAGAAAGGTTCTTCATATGTTAAAGGTCCTTCATGGAACCATTTAGACAAAAAGGTTCTTCTATGGCATCTTGAAGCACCTTTATTTTTAAGTGTAAATTTGGTTAGCTATAAAATAATATGAATATCTAGCTATATTATTTTATTGCTAACCAATCATTAAATATTTCACAATATCCAGGGCAAAAAGTGCAAACAGGTATAAAAACACTTAATACTGAGGATACATTTTGAATATGTATTAAACTACAAGGAAACCAGGAAACTAAATGTTTTAATGGATATAGCACAAAACCAGATTGTATGTACATACAGCAATGGTACTTGTAAAGCTAGAAATGAAGTGCATTTCACAAATACCAACAAAGAGCCATCAGAGCCACAGTTATTTGCATCCTTGCTGCAATATTGGTAATCGGAGATGTTAGAGATTTTTGATTTTAATTACCTATACAGTTTACCAAAAGATGTCAAATTAAATGTTACCGCTTCCCTTCTGTTAGTTCTGCTGCATCTTTCCCTTCACCATCATGCGCTGGAGGAGGAATCTGGATCAGAAACTCATTCAGCATCCTTTGAGCTGTAAGATAGCTGACATCAGTGGGCTCTTTCCCCACAGTGACAGTTCCCTCTCCGCCTGTCTGTCTGCTGAGCCTCATCTCATCTAGATTATATGGGTTTGGGGGAATTAAGTGGATCTCTGTGTTCATGGCTAACTGGTGTGCTTGATGACGTGGGGCCTTTGTATCTGCCATCGTTTTGTGGATTGGCACCTCATTAGTAAAAGAAAAAGGAAGTTGTGAGTCACTTCCTTTAGTCACGAGTTGCCCTGGCCCTGCCCATGGACCGTGATCATGTTTCCATGGCAGAAAGGCTGTGGCAGGCTGTTGTCCGGCACCTGAGTATGTGTGTCCAGTCTGTGGCCATTCAAAAACATCCCCTTTTCCACCAAAAGGCTGGTTGTTTCTGAGCTCCTGCACCCTCTCTGATTGGTCACCATCAGTTTGGTGAAGAGATGTCCGAGGACATAAGAAGTGCTCCAGTGCTTCCTGAGAGTCAAAGTGATTTTTCAACAACTCTCTAATCAATGAGGGAACCTAAAGAGAGAAAGATGTTAACCTTTAACCTTTTGTTTTTTTCAACAGGTGAATTGTGTTTTCATTATGTTGAAATACTTGATTGTGCAGACACAACTATAAATAAACCTGCCGGTTGGCTGTAGCGTGAGCAATGTGTCATTTCATTTGTTTGAACAAATTTATATATTTCCCCTCTTTGCTGATTGGTTGGTGACTATCCTGTGCTGTGATGTCAAAAGGAGGCGAGCCCTCTAAAATCAAGCCACATTGGTAAAACATCTACTATACTACAATAAAATATCATAGGTTAATAATATGTATAATATTATAGGTGCACTATATAAGCCGTTTAGTGGGGAATTGACTAGTTTGACAGAAGACATCTGTTTGCTGTATCTGTCTGCAGGTTGCACTTACATTGATGTTTTCCAGAGAGCTCATGGTCTTCTGAGCAACATCCAGCTGTTTAGTCAGATCTGCAATTCTCTGCATGAGGGACTTCCTCTCTGAGTCCAAGCTGTCTACCTGTCAGTATAAGGTTAAAAAATACTGTTTAAATATAACACAGGTGACGGTATAGCACTACTGAAATTTCAGCAGATGTGAATTTGCATTTTTATAGAGCCCAGCGCACGGAACAGCAGGTCCTTTAATCAGTAAGTCATAAGGGCTGAAAAGAGTACCATCATATTTTACAGATGTGCACTTTATGTATTAGAAAACAAAAAATTGAAGAATGATTGTACTGTATGTGTGCTGTTCTTGTTGTTCATATTCAAATATAACCTTTTTTACAAATCTCACATCTATCCCCCAAAATCATGATTTGGTCCCACCTCAGAAGTCTTGCTGTATCCAACAAAAATCGTAATAGTTCTATTTAACTGATTTACATTTCAGTGTAATAATAAACAATGTTTAGTTAGCTCATTTTAACAATTTAGGTTAAACTTGAACCCATTTAAAACTGTAAAAAAAGAAAAGAAAAACTGTTTATTTTGTAGTCATTTTGTGAAAAATGCCTTCTACAACTTGTGTTAAACTTACTGCAGTTTTGAGTTTCTGCTCCAAGACGCTGTTTGCCTGCTGAGAAAAAGAATAGCTTTCCTGTAGCCTGCAAATGATACATAACAGAGAATAAAAGATGAGTGCTATCATTTTATGAACTAAAAACATTTTTTCCCACAGTAATATGTATGGAGTTTAAATGCTGACCTTCTGTATTTCTCTTTGAAGCTGACTAACTCTGTCTTGGTACATTGCAATTCTGCCTCCATGTTCTCAATGCATGCCACCGTCTGCAACAGGTTCTCATGTAGCTCTTTGTTGTTCTCCTCCAGCATCCTGCAATATATTACAGATCAGTGTGTTTATCTGTCTATGTCAGGAGGTAAACTGCTGTGTTTCTGCAGAAACTCAATATCATAAATCATTCGTAAAGAAAAATACCCTGACTTTGTTCTAACTGTGTACTGGACAGATGAACAGAGACAGATGAAAATAGAAGTAATCGATATGGTTCAGGCCGGATGGCAGAGTTTAGGAAACGGAGCAGAGTAAAATGGGGGAAAGCTCTGGAATAAGAGCAAAATCAATAGGCTGAAATAACCAATCAGAAAAAGGGGGGAAACCACTTACTGAACTCTGTCCATGGAACCGGATGAATCCTAGGGGCAAGAAAGAAGAGAGAGGGGAGTGAAACAGTGAATAGAGGACAGAAAATAGAAAATTGATTTTTGAAGTGACATGTTCCAGAGAAGACCATTGATTGATGACTCATCTGGTTCAATTGTGTTAATCAACAGATATGGACACAATGAAGGGTATCCCTCATGATTCCAGCATAGAGGTTAATCCAAGGATATCAATAATTCGATCTTTATTTTAATTATCCCTTCATTTTGATCTTTCTGATCTGTGTTTGCTATAGAATAACACATGTACCAGTTACAACCATTCACTTCTGTTACCCAAGTGTTTTTGAGGAGAAAAAAATGGTCAAATAAAAACGTTTGTATAATTTATGGAATATATACACTACTGTTCAAATGTTATTCAGAAATCATTCTAATATGCTGATTTGGTGCTCAAGAAACATTTCTTATTATTATGACATCTGAAAAAATGTATTGCTTAATATTTTTATGGAAACTGTAATATATATTTTTTCCAAGATTCTTTGATGAAGAAAATGTTCAAAAGAACAGTATTTATTTGAAGTAGAATATACAGTAAAAACGTCTTTACCATCACTTTTTATCAGTTTAATGCATCCTTGCTGAATAAAAGCATTAATTTCTTTAACAAAAGTCTTATTGACTGCTACATTTTAATGGTTGTTTAAATGTATCAATAATTACAAAACAACATTTGCTCATGCTGATTTTTTTTCATTTTTATATTGATTTTTAATTGTATAAATAATAAATTGTTTATATATGTGTGTGTGTGTGTGTGTGTGTGTGTGTATTAATCATATAGATTTTGATTCTTTAATTTGATGTTTATCAAATGTTTATTACTAAATTAAAAAAAATCTATCTATTTCACAATCGATACAAATCGCACATCTCAAATTTACATAACAAGATTGCAGGCCTAATTCCAAACCTCATATAAAATGATTGGAATACAAAACAATACAGTTAAAATTTCATATTTTATGTATTTTAATGTTTTCTAGAAACATTTTAAGAGGTTCTGGCCCTATTTTACTCCAAACATTGCTTTTTTTTGGTCTTTTGATGAACTCACCCTGTGTGGTTTGGACTGCCTCCTGTGTCCCATGTGTTTGGGTCTGTCACTTTTCTCTGAACTAGCACTGGTGGATGATTTACTCGACTGAGACTCTGACTCCAGCCCTGCGGCTCGCAGAGGCAGTGGTGATCTCTTCGCCTGTTTAGTATGGAAGTTCCTGGACGGGCCACGACTACTTTGATGTTGCCCTTTGTGTTTCGAGAGGTTGGTGTGGATAGTTTCTGGGCTGGTGCTGGTACCATCAGTGAGCATCTGAGAATATTGCCTGTGGTGCTGTTTACCTGAAGCAGCCCCTTGTCTTTCAGCTTTTGATGGGTGGCGGGGCGGTGGTGGAGGACTGGTCAGGTTATGGTTGTGGTATTTGCTCTTATGGGATTGAGCGAGTGAGCTTGAATCTGTTTTTCCCTGAATCGGGTCTCTCAGCTCTGATGGGCTGCTGTTTTGGTGGCGGCACGAAGCTCTCCTGCTTGCCGCTGCGGTTCTTGCGCTCTTCATTGGGAGATTTTGGTGGCGTTGGTTTATTTATGCCCAAAGAGCTAAGAGCACAGGGAGTAATAACCTGCCTGGTGATCTCGTCCAGAAATGCAGAGAACTGTAGCTTCCCTTTCACAAAGTTATCCCTCGCAGCTTCCATAGATGTCTGCTCGGATGTTCCTGTGACGTGCTCCCTGGTGGAGAGCACCTCCATAGATTTTGCTTTCCTGAAGTTTCCATCTTTCTGTCCCTCATCTTTGTTTTTCAGAATACCTTTGCTGGGCAGCTGAATATATGAAACTGCCTTTTTGGGAGCCACCCTGCCACCTAGAGTGTTGTCATTATTGCCACCAAAGGCAAGGTTTTGTCCCAGACTTGCAGTCTTGTAAAGTGGCCCATGATCCATGGAGTGAGATCCTGCTGAGTAACCATCTTTGTGCTTGCTTTGTTGAAGGCCCTCCTCGCTTTTGCTATTGGCCCGGGAGAGTTTTGGCATCCGATGTCCATGCTGAGAACCAGGCAGCAGTTCTACAGTGTTTTCTAGGCTTTGGCGATGCTTCTGATCTCTACGATCAAAATCAAAGTCCTTGGATTCTCTGTCATGGCTTTTCCTCCGAACCTCAGGGATGTTGGAGCAGGACAGGGAATGCTGGGGTTTGTGCATGAGATACGTCTCATCATCCAGGCTGGGCTCTGTGGTCCAAGATGCAGATGAAGAAGAGGAGGAGGACAGGCTGGAGGAAGACCTTTTAGAGAAGCTGTGATGGTCTCCAGACATTTTAGGGTTTTCAGGATGATAAAAGTGATGCTGGTTGTCATGGTAATGGTGAGTCTGTTTATCAGTGTGTTTTCCATGACTGCTTGAAGAGATGTGACTGATTTAAAAGGGGGTTACATTAAGAAATGAAATTAATAATAATGAAAAAAATGACGATATGTAATCTGTTCTTGTTATATATTGACTCATTTAAGAACACGTAGGGAGAATTCACAGTGTGTTGAATAACAATTTCTCATTATTATCTCAGAAAAATGCAACATGCAAGACATAAAGCCATAAATTGGGTGGGAATGTAATACATTTATATACATATAAACTTAATTTTTTTCTGTTACAGGCCTCAATGTACAATTTTCCCACTATACTAATAACATTTCATTTAAATTAATCATAAATGCAGAAAGTAGAAAATTAGGAGAAACGAATATTGAAGGTTGTTATCTTTTTGTAATTAAACAAATGCACTAATTGGTTTATTGTTCATATCCTACTATATATATGTATATATATATATACACAGTATATATATATACATACACACACGGGGCTAACCTAAAATCAAGGTTTACAGATAAAATGGGTAAGAGTGAATTTCACCTGAACATATTGCTACATATTTTTATTTTATTTAAATACTATTATACAGTAGTATTTATACATTTAGATTTTTTTTTTCATTTTAATTTAGTTTTAGTAGTTCTATTGTATGCCTTTGTCATATTCATTATTTTCTTCATTTAGCTTTTTTTCATTTAAAAATAATAATAATTTTAAAAATCTGAAACTTATTTTATTTCAGTTAGTTGTCAAGTCAACATTTCTAGTTTTCATTTAAGTTTTTCAAGATTCATTTTTTTATATTTATATTTTAGCTTCAATGAAAAATTGTAATTAATTTGACATATCCTCCAGACAAAGTTTAAGCACATACCTGTGTGATCCATGGTGGTGATAAGGGTTGTGGTGGTAATGTTGGTTGTGAGGATGCTGTTGAGGTCTGGGATGGGAATGTTTGTAAATTTTCACCTCATCCTCTGAGGAGCCACGCACAGGTGTGAAGTATCTTTCCATCTCTTATACTTGCTACACTATCAGTATTTAGCTTTTAGTTACTCTGTTGATGCCTTCCTTGTAATTCCTGAAAATATTTTTTTTCAGCTCTGATTTGGGCATGTGATCCTTGCAGCGTTTTGGGTTTTTAAAGTTCCAGGAATCTGAAGAATGAATGATCTTCTAAAGAAATATATTCAAAAGTACATCCTTTCACAAGCAGATGTTTCTCCACCAGGCTAGAGCAGCAGAAGTAGAACAAGTTTAATGCTGCCAGGGCTTTCTGTCACCCAATATCCATCTGATTCTGATGTAATGATTGAAGTCAATGAAAACACGCCCTCATGGGGAGAACACAGCTGGAACACAATCGATTGCGTTTTGGTGAAAGGACATTGCATTACATGGTATCTAGGTTATGTACACAAAATGGTATGAATGAAATTCATAAGGCTACTCAGTTACATCACAGTGGATTTATTGTAAGACATTTATTTAGCTATATTCAAAGGCATAGACCAAATTGTTCCTTTTCATATGACATTCATGTCACATCCTATCCCCTGTTTACAAACAACATATTTTGCTTTATAATGCCTAAGTGTAATTGACATGGGCATTTTGTTATTTACTTTATTATTGTGTATTCTTTTTTTTATGACTTAAAATGCAGACAGAGTGCGGCCGCGGACAGCACATGCACCAACTACCCATAAAACATTAGGCCTATATGGGCCATTCTAGAATTGGTCCAAAAAATGTGTATTTTTCCAAAAAATGTGTATGTATGCAAATTGTATAATATCCAAGGCAAGTAATTGTGCAGTTCATTCTCATATAGCGAGGGAAGGAATAAATAAAGAGAAAGATAAAGTTGTTTTTCTCAGAAAGTTTTGGAATATTTGTCCTCTCCCCAAATTTGTCACTACTGAAAATCAGTAATAATAATTTAATTAGAATGGTTATATTGATCTATTAAGATTTTGCTTACATCTATATTGTAATTTTTTTTTTTTGCTATTTCATTTACATTTTTTCAGAAGTAAATCAATATTTCAAATGTAATTTATGAGATTTGTTGTATTTTAAATCCAACTTTTCTTTGTAAAGGGCAAAAAGTTGATCATACTGATTTCAAAGTTAAGGATTCATAGTTAGAATATACATTGCACCAAAAACTGTCATAACATCTTAGTTGATAATTCAGTATACTTTATTTTTGACAAAACATCCTATGTTTTGGTAGTGACTGCACATAAGCAACCACATCACATTACAGAATTTTAACACAAACTAAAACACTACTAAAACACAAAAAAAGCAAAACTGTACTAAAATTTTGTTTATTTCCCGAAATATGAGGATTATTTTTTTCCTTTTGTCACTACTGAGACAATGATGACATGTTTCGGTCGTGACTGTTTCGGTAAGTGACAATTCTATGGGACAACACCCAGAAAAACAAAGATGTCACTACCGAAACTCCACCAAATGTTTCGGTTGTAACAATTTTAGATACTTTTGAAGCTAGCTCAAAGATGCTAATCGGCACATGGTTAGCTAGCACAGTTCTGAACAGTGGTAGGCTATACATATAAAAACTAAATGTTATGGGATATCTCCCCAAAAAGTGTGCTTAATTGCAGAAAAAAGTTTCGGTAGTCCTTAAAGTTACACGATTTTTCGTAACACATTTACCTCAAAATGATGAGACCTGTGGCGGAAAAAAATACCCCTGCTGATTTTGTACGTTGTGACAAAGAAATTTCAGTTATAATTTTAATGGTGATTTGAACAGTATGAAAAATGCATCAAAAAAGTTATAAATTGATTTGCCAATGAGTGAAATAAGTATTTGACTGCCTTGAGATCACACAGAGGTGACGTTTCTTGTAGTTGGCCAGGTTTGCACACATCTCAGGAGGGATTTTGTCCCATTCCTCAATGCAGATCCTCTCCAAGTCATTAAGGTTTCGAGGCTGATGTTTGGCAACTGAACCTTCAGCTCCCTCCACAGATTTTCTAGGGAATTAAGGTCTGGAAACTGGCTAGGCCACTCCAGGACCTTAATGTGCTTCTTCTTGAGCCACTCCTTTGTTGCCTTGGCCGTGTGTTTTGGGTCATTGTCATGCTGGAAGACCCATCCACAACCCATTTTCAATGCCCTGGCTGGCTTCAGGTGAGATCTTGTCATGGAGCAGTTGTCCCGCAGTCCACCTCCATGAGGGAGATTTCCTCCTCCTCCTCCAAACACGAGTTGAGTTGATGCAGTTATTGACACAACACGTTGTTCTCCTCTGTTTCTACAGACGGGCCTCCATTTGCGAATAATCCAATTGCACCAAGATCTGTTCCCATGTCTGGGCTGATTCCTACATGATCACCAAGCTGGTTGGTTATTTTGTGTTTCCATGGTCGCACCAACTTGTCACCTCCCATTCCAGCCTTCTGTAGGTCTACACTCTACACTCTTGGTCGACAAGACCAAGAAGCTGGTGGTGGATTTCAGGAGACAGAGCAGAGAACACACACCCATCACCATCGACAAGACACCTGTGGAGCGGGTAAACAGCTTTAAGTTCCTCGGCGTTCACATCACCGAGGATCTCACATGGTCCACTCACACAGATGCAGTGCTGAAGAAGTCACATCAACACCTCTTCTTCCTGAGACGGCTGAGGAAGTTTGGAATGAGCCCCAGCATCCTCAGATCATTCTACACCTGCACTGTGGAGAGCATCCTGACCGGCTGCATCACCGCCTGGTTTGGAAACAGCACCGCTGGCAACCGCAAAGCTCTGCAAAGGGTTGTGCGAACTGCCCGCCACATTGTTGGAGGTGAGCTTCCCTCCCTCCAGGATATCTGTGTGTACGGAGTATATGTATGTGTATATTGCACATTGTCATCTGTAAAAGTCTGTAAGTATGTAATGGTACTGTCTATATGTTAATTGTTTCTGCACTGTATGGAGCACGCTCTCAAGAATTTCACTCATCAAGGCACATGTGCTGTGATGATGTGACAATAAAAGTGATTTGATTTGATTTGTCCCTGACATCCTTGGACAGGTATTTGGTCTTGGCCATGGTGGAGAGTTTGGTTTCTGATTGATTGATTGCTTCTGTGGACAGATGTCTTTTAAACAGGTAACAAGCTGAGATTAGGAGCACTCAAGAGAGCTCTCCTTATCTCAGCTCATTACCTGTATAAAAGACACCTGGGAGCCAGAAATCTTGCTGATTGATAGGGGATCAAATACTTATTTCACTCATTAAAATGCAAATCAATTTATAACTTTTTTGAAATGCGTGTCTCTCACTGTTCAAATAAACCTACCATTAAAATTATAGACTGATCATTTCTTTGTCAGTGGGCAAACGTACAAAATCAGCAGGGGATCAAAAATATTTTTTTCCCCACTGTATCTACTCACACCTTGTAGGAATATTTCCTGATCATAAATTTATGGGTTTAGTTAAAATCAGTCTCGGCCAATGGACTAAAACATACACTGTTTAGGTAGTGACATAAAAAATGTGGGACAGCCACCTACCTCCCAATTGAAAGTACCCAATAAATGATTATTTTAGCCTATATATATTAAGCTTATTAATATTTTAAACACTATTGTGGGTTTCAATAGATGATAGAAGGATCTTAATAAACATCCAAGAGTTAATTACTTAAATGCTTTTTAAATGTGTTTTTTTTTTTTGTTGTTGTTGTGGGACAGCAGTTTGCACCAATTCTGTAGAATGGCCCATATACATCAGTCAACTTCCGTTTGTCATGCTCAAGTTCAAAATAGAATCTGATAAATAAAGATTAAAATAAAAATTAAATAAAAAAGATTTCACTGGCTGACGGTTTTCATTCAGGTCAATTAACGACTGATAGGATGTATTCATGGGCAAATGGATTTACTTTAAGAATGTTCTGTGATTAGTGTGAGGCCGGTGACATCTAGTGGCAACTTTTAGACGAAAACCCAGGCCCGACATATGCAGATCTTTCCACACGTTTCCACATTCGTCACATTAAGAGCTTCATTTTATTTTAATACATTTTTAACACATCATGTTGTGACACAAAATGGCACGATGAGGTACAATAATAAGATAATGTTATATTAGCAGTGGGTCGGAAAGTTACTGTTTGATGATGATGACGAATGAGAATAATAAATCATTGCATTTCGTAGAATGAAAACGAGTTGTGTCATTTAAATCAATTTGGGAGATTAAATACGGTCATTTATCTTTGATGGTCGCTGAAGCTTAATCCAAAAACGATTGTTAATTTAGCGCAGTGTGATATAAACCCGTTTCACAGATTATTCGATGTTTAAGTGAGCACTGAAAGAAGCAGTTTCTACTGGCCCATTACTTGATGAATGTTTAGACATAAACAGGCAATCTACTGGTATCTCGTGTTTTTAGGTGAATTTGTGTTGCCCATCCCCCTTCACACGGTCCCGATGTGAGCGTCAGCACAAACACCAGAGAGACGTGCTGGAGGTCTCGTTTGCCCCGCACACACTCGGTCAGTGTGATAAAAGAAACGATTTCAGTTTCTGAATTCACTTTAAATGTGCCTTTATTCATTTTTATCAGAAGTGAGTACAAATAACGTCACAGCACACTTTTACTCACACATCATAAGTACATCACATCAGAATCTTAATTTACCATGATGGGCCATTTATTTAACCTTCTAAATTATACAGTATATGTCTTGAGTCTTGACCTCCAAAAAAAAGCTGGATTGTTTTCGCATAACTTTCCATCTGGATTAAACTAGAACATTCTGGCATTTAGTTGATCTATCATCTTTTTAAGACAAAAAAATGTATACGCATGCGCATTGGGACACTGCAGTAAAAGAAAAGAAGATCCGTGCACTAAAACCGGTTTGAGCCGGATTGAAAGAGGGGGCTTGTATTACCCATGTTGTATTCCTCCGCACTGCGCTTCTGACGTAATTGTTGTTGTTTGAAAAGTGCGTTTCTGGGCAGCTGTGACCGTTGATCTTATGGAAATGGAAAGCGTATATGGTGGGGGCATTCCTTTTATAAAAAGTCCCTTGTCATCTGCTTTTAAATTGGGTGAACCTTTGCTTTCTAGTTCGACTTTCTGTCTATGATGTGTTTACACAACGTTTAATACACAATGAATCATAAAACTATATTTAGTTTTTGATTACATACACAGTTTCACCCAATATTGCATAAATTTTCATAGCAACATATAATGGCTGGTCTATATAGCCCTGAAACATCTAAAAAAAAAATCAAGATTGTTTTGAGAGGAACTATATTTTATCACACGGCGGAAGGAGATTAAACTGACCGCCTCACAGCGGTCTATAAAAACCGTGGCCACTACACAGCGATTCACGACGGGGTGAGGCGCTAAGGAATGCAGGCAGGGAGGGAGGTTTCGTTGATCTGGTGATGTGATTTCGTATTCTATTTTACTTTTTTGACGATGATTTAGAGGCACTGTTCTTTGTCAACTTTTTTTATGCTTATACTTTGTTATAGTTGACTATATATCAAGGCTTTCTACTAATTACATGTAACGTTAGCGTGAAGAAGATTTGATGAAAGCCTTTTAAAGTGCATATTTAGAAGAGATAATTGACTTTAGATTGTTTCTAATAGAAAACAAACTATGAAATGAGCAATTCATAAAATAGAGTATGTAAGGCTTATTTTACTAACGTTACCAAGTTAGCTAACGTTAAAGTTTAACCAGCTGACTAATAGCTTAAGCAACGTGCAGCTATGGCCATGTTATCTTATTTTATTAAACTAACGTTAGTTTTAAATATATCCTTCTCTCAACGAGGTTTTTATGAAGTGACTTGACTTAAAAAGCCTTTTTTATATATAACGTACATTTGCTTTCTCATTCTCAACGTTAGCAACGCCTTTACAAAATGGCGGTCGCGACGACACGCAGATATATGATAGTGAGGGCGAAATCCATGACAAGACTACAGTAGATTTTCTTTAAAACAAATAAATAACTTGTTTCTTTTATTTGCAAACCGTGACAGAACAATCAGTAACTTCACTGCTTACCGTTAAGCTAAACACCAGACAAACAGAAAATTCGTGTTTTTTTTTGTTTGTTTTTAAGCTTTTAAAATGGAGAAGCCCGTCTTGTTGCCTTTTATTAGGAAGACATGATTGAACATCAAGTGAGTTAATACCGCTAAGATAAACACCAGACAAACAGAAAATTCGTTTTTTTGTTTTTTTTAAGCTTTTAAGAATGAAGCAGCTAGTTTTTTTTGCCTTTTATTAAGAAGAAATTATTGAACATAAAGTGAGTTTATAGTTGGGAAGATATGGACGATGAGTATAGTCGCAGCCCATTTATGTTTGAAGATTTTTTTTATATATAAATAAAACCAGTATTTCGACCGTCCATTCATAAGCCTAGAAGCATTTTAACCAGCTATGATGACGCACTTCTGAGAGCTTGAACGACCCACCTAAGAGATCGCTTTTATGGACTGAGTCACATGTTGCGTAACAGCTGTGAAATGGGAGCATAGCTTGTTTTTCAAGATCCAAAAATGTCAGCAGAAGACTGAAGTTCGAAGGAAAGGAGCAATGGACTGAGTTTAATTTATCCAGTAACGACCTAGTGCTTAGATGTCAACGGATGGAAGAAAAGATCTACGGCAGAGGCCAGGACCAGGGAGAATCAGGACAAGATGGCGGGCCAGGCAGGACCAGAGGGGAACCGGGGGAGGATCAGAGGGCACAGAGCAGCAGCAGTATCCAGATGGGGGAGCCAGAACCACGAGGCAGATTAGCGTCAGAACAACTTTCGCCACCAGAGGGAGCTGATCTAGATCAGGGCAAGCCAAAGATGATTGTCCCAACAGCAGAGGTGAAAGAGAGAGGGCTCACAAGCAGAGAGTATCAGGGGTCTTCGCCATAGCAAAGTCATGAAGAGGGCATTTGGTTTGTATGGGTAGAGGTATCCTGTGTAATTCTAAAGTCATTTCAGTAGTTTGCATTTTAGAACACTTTTGCTCGCGAAGTTCTGTTCTTTCCTTTTCAGGCGTGGTGAGTGGCAATGTTTGAAATTCCAATGCGTCATCTATCCTGTTGTTGGCCAAGTCTGATGAATGGCGTTAGTGTGCTGTGGAGATGACCGTCCTTAATCGACTACACCTCC
The DNA here is from genome assembly GCA_027422415.1 of Schizothorax lantsangensis. Lineage (NCBI taxonomy): Eukaryota > Metazoa > Chordata > Actinopteri > Cypriniformes > Cyprinidae > Schizothorax > Schizothorax lantsangensis. The sequence goes on along the minus strand of CM049861.1, from coordinate 13,148,473 downwards.
GCTACATTTTGGCTGTAGGCCCGTGGAAAAGTCGTCCCCATATCCGCTTAAATCCATTAGGTCTGTCCTGAGAAGCAATCCACATGCGAAGGGTTTTTCGGAGTCGAAGTTCGCCTACATGACGCAACACCACTACCTCTACTGCCACCCCCGCTGCTGCATCAGTCCGACATATGATGCCAGGGCAGCTGCGTATTGCCTGCCGGTAAAAATTTTCACGAGTTCATGCATGAATTTTAATGATAAATTGAAGCAACAGCTACTTTATTTAAAAAAAAAAAAAAAAAGTAAAGAAAACGCCATGTGTTTTTGTAAAAGTAAATGCGGTATTGTAAAAGTATTAACATACAATTTTTGCAAATGCAGTTTCTGAATAGTGGTGTAATGTTATTGCACAGTGTTTTGGGGGTTTGGGAGGGGCAATGCGTTTCTCGAGTTCTCTTTCCCACAGGCCCTGCCCTGGTCACATTAGAGGCGATAGAACCAAAAGGGATTCCAGGATGTTGTGTGGACCCTTTTAGAGTCAAATTGTTGACCGCTCTGTAACGATTCTTACTAGGCTACAAGGAAAGCCTCTACTTTGATGGGATTTAGGAAGGTACCTCATTGAATTTGTGTTAAGTCGTGTTTTGAATTGTGAACCATATACTTGCATAGATGTATTCCAGTATTGAATGTCGGGGATTGTCATGGGGCAACGGGTTGGGAGGGGTGTGGGCCGTTAACCAAAATCTTTTCCTAGACTTTGCAGCTTGTGAAAGCGGCTTTATTTAAGGGTGGCAGTGGCTTGAATAGCGCTGTATGGGGGAAGGAACCACCAGTGTGTCTGCCAGTGGATGAGTGGCCCTGTTACAAGCCTTCCATGGCAGCTAGACCAGCGTTTACATCTTTGGTAACGCGGCATGGGATCAAACGCTTCCATTTATTTAACACATCATTATGGCACTCTTTTGTCTCATTATTGAATGGTATATCGATATTGGTTGCATGTATTGATATTGTCTATGGGGTTTGTGGATCTGGGGGATTGCTTAATTTTGACTCTTACAGATTGAAACAAACCCTCAAAGAACAAAGCTGGTGGTCCAACCAATATCTCCTCCCCCCTCTTAAGGAGCAAAGCTACTTCAATAGAGGCCAAGATGCTTTTAACGTTTTCTAATGGCAAGTAATTTGGTATTCATGTAAATGGCATTCATTTGCTTTCGTCTGTCATTGTATTGTACTTGAATACAATTTGATGGCTAAGTGTCTAAGCAGTAATTGTATTAGTTGCTTATTGTTTGGTTACATTTTTGTATTTTAAAGAGCGGGGATGTGTGTAGGCTTTCTTTTCCTCCCCCCTTTGCATTTTTCAGTGTGCAGTGTCCCTGAATGCTTTCAACTGAAGATGTCATCCTAACATTGTATGTAAAGATTTGCTTTCGCATCAATCAACTTCAGCCTCTTTTGGTCACGTAAGGTCACTAAGCAAGCCCATTTGTTCCTAACCTTTTTCCATTAATAGTCTGTTACAATTGTAAGATGTGTGGTTGAGCACTTATTACAAATTAGCTTTGTAATTTGTATGTAAGTGTACATTCTGTAACTGTTCCCATTTTCAGTTAATAAATGCATAGCTTGTTGTGATGGAAATATTTTGGTATGCATTTTGTTTCTTGGGGTATGTGTGGGGCTTTCTTGGGTATTTCTTTATGCTTTTTCAGGTGCAAGTGTAAAGCTTGGCGTTTTTTGTAGAGCTTGGATGCCAGGGCTTGATGTCAACTCTGTTCAAGTTGGAGAGGCAGATCAGTCCAGTCCAACAACTGTGCTCAGGTCGAAGGAAGAAAGGCAAAATATATCAATTTAACATGAAGATATGCTTTATGCATTAAATTGTAGTCTCTTTGGCTAGAAGCCTACCCTTCTATTATCTGATTATTGTAGATTTTATTTTATTTGAATATTGGGTTGTTTTGTAAGGGTGGGCATAGGGGTCTTTGTTTTTGCCATTTTTGGTCTTGCAGAATTTTACAAAGCCTCGTGAAGAATGCCACCTCTCTGAAGTTATGACCCGAAATCAACTGGTTCCACCAAATGCTTCGGCAGGCAGGACGATTCGTTGTGCTACAGTAGACTTTAAACTATACTATACTTTTAAAATATTAATTACCCAGCCACTGCTCTGCGCAACTGTGCAGGGTGGAAAAAAAGTTGCTTTACAAATGTATAGCATTAGTCTGTTTAGCTGTTGCACAAATGTGCTCCAGACTCCAAATTCCGAGTGGCTGGGAAAAGCTGTGCAACTGTGCAGCTTTATTTGGAATTGGCTGAACAACCAAAAGTTATCTGGAAAAGATGTTTGGGGTGGGGAGGGCTTTGCACTTTTCTCTCTCCTGCAGAAATTTCATCAGCCAGCTGTGTGGTGAAAGTTGCATGATGTCGTCCTGTGGAGTCTGTAGTAACCAGGTGTCTGAATCTTTAAACTTGATTGTAGAGCTCATGCAACATTTTGTAAACTTCAGTAACATCAATCACTGAAATGCTTCTAAAGCTACACTCCTTTTCTTTTAATGCTTCATGCACTTTTTTTAAGTTTTTTACATCTCTTAACTCCTTAGTTGAGTCATACATTTAGTATTGCAGTCGGTGTGGTGGAAGTGTTTGTGTGTAGAAGCTCTTTTTTCAGATTACCCATCTGTCTCCCCTGCCTTCTCAACTGCATCTGAATGCAAAGCTGTCTGTGAGAGCAGTTGCCCTGGTGAATGTCTTCACTTGAATGAATGGCGATCGAATCCCCCTACCGTGCGCTTGAGAGCTTTGTCCAAACCTCAGAAGCCCTTCGCCGAAGTCCTTCTGTGTGTCTGCGCGTCTTTTTTCTTTTTTTTTTCTTTTTTCAATTCTTCATTTTCTTAGGTCAATTTCACTTAGGGAGCAAAATTGTCTTGTCGTCTGGGAGAGCCCTAACTGCCTGATGAATCATCCAGTCGCTCTGATCAACCTCATTCGTCATTTTGCTGCTAATTAAGCATCGCTCTGCTGCTATCTGCTGAGTTAAGTACATGTAGTTGTCATAAATATGCATGCACATAACACTTGCACTAAAATTTCAATCAAATCCAATGTCAGTGTTTGGAGTTTGGTAGCTTTGGGGAGGGGTGGGGCAACACTTTCTCTCTTTTCAGGTATGCTGTTGTGATTCTTCTAAAATTGAGACCGAGCCGTAACATGGGAGTGGATGGATATGCTTGCGTCAAAGCAATTGCGTAACTAGTATTTGCAATGTTTTGTAAATTGATTTACATTGCGTTGGGATGGGGAGGGCGGGGGGGATGTGGGCTTGTAAACTGTTGCTCTTTTATTTTTTTCATTGCAGCTCTAGACTTGCTAATTCTTGTACTCTGAAGAATTGGGTGCAAAGCGTCACTGGCTGGAGATAAGTTTTTACGTGCACTTTTTGCCTTTTAAAGATTATAAAAAATGGAAATAGTTTGGGGAGTCTGTGGGGGGGGACGGAAAAACCCTGCGAGCATCTGTCTAGTTACAGGAACGGTGATTTACAAAGGCAGGCTTTTGTTCTGGCCATGTTGGTGGGATTTCGAGACCTGGACCATTGTTTGGTGGTAAATGACATTTGTATTACATTGGTTATGACACTTTTGGGTTGGGTTGGGGGGGGGGGGCTCTAAACTTTTCTCTTTGTGTTTCAGCTTTTAAATAGGAACAAGTCACACCTGAATGCAAGTGCAGCCTTGTTCAAGACCTCGCTGGTCAGAGATTTGATCTTCCAAGTTGAAGCATATGAAAATTTGACCGTTACTTCGGTAGTAGTTATGGCATTTTGAATGTTTTGAAGAGTATCTGGGGATTGGGGGGGAAACCTGCAGTCTTTGTGTAGTTTCAGGCTAAAGAAGAAGAGCCGTAGAAGACCAGAGTATTGTAGAGCAGCAGGTTTGAGGTTTTTCTTTTCCTGAGGGAACAATCTTAGGATTGTTCCTTCAGGTTTTGCTTTTAACCTCATAAGAAAAAAAGCAAAAGACTCCGGTGGAGGCACTCCTGATTCTCAGGACGGGGTTCAATTCCCTGCGGCGTCTTTGCTTTCTAACCTCTGCTCAAATGATACTTTTAGTGTACCTTAAGTCTAGTTAGTTTCTATTTATTTACTTATTTTATTTTTTGATGATTGTACTTAATTACATGAGTCTAAAATTGATGTGAAAAAATTGTTTGTACTTAATAAAGAGTTTTGCTAATGGCCTATTCTTGTCACCTTTAATTTTGTGCATACATGTTCATATCATCCCAATTCAGGGTTCCTACGGAGTATGGAAAAGTATTTGTTTCCAGACTTTTGCCCATATTTAGTTTTTTTTATAATAGAAGAAAATTAAGAATTTATTGAAGATAAATTTATTGTACAAGTAGTCGAAGTCAAAATACGACTGGATTAATTCAAGGTGCACTTTTTCATTATGCATAATTGCAGGTTATAAGCATTTTGGGTTTCTTACAATATTTTTAGCACCGTATTAGTCTTTGCAAAAATAAAAAAATATACAGGCTTTTGTGCGCACGAGAAACTTGGCATATACAGGTGCATCTCAATAAATTAGAATGTTGTGGAAAAGTTTCATTTATTTCAGTAATTCAACTCAAATTGTGTAACTCGTGTATTTAAATAAATTCAATGCACACAGACTGAAGTAGTTTAAGTCTTTGGTTCTTTTAATTGTGGTGATTTAGGCTCACTTAACAAACCCACCAATTCACTATCTCAACAAATTAGAATACTTAAGACCAATAAAAAAAATTTTTTTAGTGAATTGTTGGCCTTCTGGAAAGTATGTTCATTTACTGTATATGTACTCAATACTTGGTAGGGGCTCCTTTTGCTTTAATTACTGCCTCAATTCGGCGTGGCATGGAGGTGATCAGTCTGTGGCACTGCTGAGGTGGTATGGAAGCCCAGGTTTCTTTGACCGTGGCCTTCAGCTCATCTGCATTTTTTGGTCTCTTGTTTCTCATTTTCCTCTTGACAATACCCCATAGATTCTCTATGGGGTTCAGGTCTGGTGAGTTTGCTGGCCAATCAAGCACACCAACACCATGGTCATTTAACCAACTTTTGGTGCTTTTGGCAGTGTGGGCAGGTGCCAAATCCTGCTGGAAAATGAAATCAGCATCTTTAAAAAGCTGATCAGCAGAAGGAAGCATGAAGTGCTCCAAAATATCTTGGTAAACGGGTGCAGTGACGTTGGTTTTCAAAAAAAACACAATGGACCAACACCAGCAGTTGTCATTGCACCCCAAATCATCACAGACTGTGGAAACTTAACACTGGACTTCATGCAACTTGGGCTATGAGCTTCTCCACCCTTCCTCCAGACTCTAGGACCTTGGTTTCCAAATGAAATACAAAACTTGTTCTCATCTGAAAAGAGGACTTTGGACCACTGGGTAACAGTCCAGTTCTTCTCCTTAGCCCAGGTAAGACGCCTCTGACGTTGTCTGTGGATCAGGAGTGGCTTAACAAGAGGAATACGCCAACTGTAGCCGAATTCCTTGACATGTCTGTGTGTGGTGGCTCTTGATGCCTTGACCCCAGCCTCAGTCCATTCCTTGTGAAGTTCATCCAAATTCTTGAATCAATTTTGCTTGACAATCCTCATAAAGCTGCGGTTCTCTCGGTTGGTTGTGCATCTTTTTCTTCCACACTTTTTCCTTCCACTCAACATTCTGTTAACATGCTTGGATACAGCACTCTGTGAACAGCCAGCTTCTGTGGCAATGAATGTTTGTGGCTTACCCGCCTTGTGAAGGGTGTCAATGATTGTCTTCTGGACAACTGTCAGATCAGCAGTCTTCCCCATGATTGTGTAGCCTAGTGAACCAAACTGAGAGACCATTTTGAAGGCTCAGGAAACCTTCGCAGGTGTTTTGAGTTGATTAGCTGATTGGCATGTCACCATATTCTGATTTGTTGAGATAGTGAATTGGTGGGTTTTTGTTAAATGTGAGCCTAAATGGTTAAAAGAACCAAAGACTTAAGCCGGGCATACACTGTGCGATTTCCGTGCGATTTCAGCAAGGTATCAACTCACACTGTACGAGAAGATCGCATGCGATGTAAAGCCAAAGCTCACGATTTATGTGCTCTCACTATACGGTCCGATTGTCGAGCGCGATTATGTGCTCACACTATACGTGTGAAATACTCGGGTTCACAGTTGCCAACTCTCGCTAGACAAATAAGCAACCGCAGCTTCAAAAACAAGCCCAATATTTTTTTTATGATTTATTATCATCAATATTATTTATTATCAGTTATTTATTATCCAATAAATGAGCCACATATTTATAGCCTAAAATATATAGGGGGTCATTCTATGGAAATGTCCATTTTTCTGTCCCTAGCCTTTACAGAAATATTACACTTGAAAAACACTTGGTTACAATTTTTTATATATATATTTTAAAATGAAACTATCAAATAAATGACATAAAAAAACTAAATGCCACATAAATATTATAGAAAAATATAAAAAATATTATATTAAATTATAATATATATTATATTAAAAAATAAAATATTATATAATATTATTCAAAAGATTATAAAAAGATTTTTTTTAAATCCTTAAGCTGTCATTTATGTGTATTCATGAAGTCAAAAGGTAATCTAATAATGTGGTCTAAGTTTAAATGTTAAAAAAATAAATACATTTTAAGACATCTTGCCATACCAGGCTATTCAAACCAAATGTATTTACTCAGCATTACTACTTGTTTTTTATTATAGCCCGTGATAATTAATACATTATAAAAACATTGTAAAAATTAGGCTAAAAGAAAGTCATCCCACTCCTCTACAATCTACTTCTATCATCGCTTGGATTACAGCGTCACGCGTCTTCTTTCTGAATGTGATTTTTCTCCAATGAGGAGAGGAACATTTGGCAAATTACTCTACAGCACTTATATTATTGCACTGGTTGGCTGTTAACTGTGAGCGGACAGCGTGTCAATCAATGCATTGGAGAATAAGGCGAACATAAATAAAGAAACGAAATGGCTTGTCAGATTTCCTTAACAAGCAACCATATTTTTTTAAATAAGCCCAAAAAACCGCAACCGCGACCAGGGATTTTTTCCCTCAACTTTACAAAAAAAGAAGCCCAAAGTCGCGATATGCGGACTTGGCAACTGTGGGATTGCGCTTGCGTAGACGATGGACGATAGCCAGAGATAACTTAAAAAAAAATATTGGTGATATCGTGAGGATTTGGCATTTCCAATGAATGTATTAAATTATTACTATTATTATTATGGTAGTTTTATTATTAAATGTATAGGTCTACTACAATTCATTTGGCCCGAAATAATTGCGCATTTACCACACAACTAAGGCGCGGATATTAAAAGATTAATTTAGATTATTTAAAACATTTAGATATATTCCACACAATTAACAGGCCTATAATTAAAATTCTCAACCGTCTATCTAGCCTATGTCCGGACTCTGAACACTGAATGAACAGCTTAATGAATAATTCAGTCAATTAAAATAAAACCTTTATTACAGACAAGGAAATTCCAAAAACAACTTGTTTAACACGAAATACTTCGATTCTGTTGTTGTTGTTGTTTCACTACGTATATCAGCCATAAGGGATTTTTATATATAGCCTATAGGCCTATATATAATTTTTTTTTTAGAAAATAAATTAAGACAAAACCCAATACTACCCATATCTTTCGTCTCCTCTGAGAGAATGTGCCGTTATGCAGCGACAGATGCCGAAAGCTCGTCAGTTTTTACTTTCACTTTCTGTAGCTTAATGAATTGACTGGAGTTTAAAACTTCTTCACGGGCATTACGCTCATGAAGTTTGCAAATTGTTTGTGTGGTATGCACTGGCTCGCCTTCATGGTTTAAAACTGAAATATTTATAATTTTGCGACTTGTTTGTCTTTATCACTAATTGCAAAATGATGGACAATGGTTCCCATTTCCCGTGATAATAACATTATTTAATCAAAAATCTCCCTCTTGTCGTTTTCTTTCTTGCTGCAATAAAGATTAAATGGTTAAAGTTCTATTTTCGCGCAGGCGCAGTGAGGGAAAAACCACTGAGTTTATGGCAGTCGGTTCGTAGCTCTGCTTCAACAGTGCGATACCCTCACGAGGAGCGACCAAAATTTCTGACATGTCAGAAATTCATCCGACCGTCCGATTGCCTGTCGGGAGAGACTTGTCGCTTCTCGTTTCCCCCTGTACACTGAACGAACACTGCACGACGAACGACGCACGACAAAGCTGAAATTCGGCCCGACTCAAAAAACAGTCGCACGGGTCAGAATTCGGCTCGAAATCGGACGAAAATCGCACAGTGTATGCCCGGCTTTAAACTACTTCAGTCTGTGTGCATTGAATTTATTTAATACACGAGTTTCACAATTTGAGTTGAATTACTGAAATAAATGATCTTTTCCACGACATTCTAATTTATTGAGATGCACCTGTAGGACAATGCACATTGTGCCATCAGCCCATTTTGCGGTGTGGTTTCTTGGCCTCCACAAAGTATGCGTTAAAGAGACCTAAGGCCTTGAAATATGGCATACTGCCCTAACAAACGCCACATTTTAAACACTTTTCTACAGTAGATTACAGTGCAGTACATTTTGGACATTAGGCCTTGATATTGAGGTACTACCATAAGAAAAGCCAAATTTTGAGCAAATATGTTAATTCATGTGCATCCATGCTCTTGTTTTATTCATAGTAAGATGGCAGTGATGCACAAATGAAGTAGGTTCTATAAAACTAGAAATTGTAATGTGTAATCATGCAACAAATTCCCATACGCATGTGAATAGTTTCTCGAGGGCACAAAAAAGTTGCTTGTGTACATGTTTAGGGGCTCTATATGTTGTCACTTCAAGAAAATCAATAAAAACAAACCCTGAGAAAATAAAAATATTTACAGATGACTGTACTATATACCAAAAATAAAGCTGAAAATAATGCTCTATGAACCATTTATGTTAAATATGGTCTGAAAATCTACTGAGAGGTTTGGAAATTTGAGTCTGGAAAAGTATGGAATTTTGAAATGGAAAATGTGTAGGAACTCTGCCAATTCATTGCTTCCTAAAGATTAATTTGTATTGAAGACAAGTTATCAAATGCAGCTTAATATGGTATTTCTGAAATCCTGCATTAATTCAATTGTCAGTTTACAGCTACTAGAATTCTGTCTATGTACCTCATTACAGTCATGGGATGTAACTGGAAAGGGCTTTTCTCTGCCAGCAGGGTCGGTGTATTGCTGGCTCATTGGGTAACTGGACAAATAATTATGACCTGATGAATTTTCAAATGGTCCACTGCATTGGCATCACCTTGCTAGAGTCTCAAAACTGATCCTTCATCTGTGTAAGGTTTCATTTAAGATTAACAAATGCTTTGGGTGAGTTTGTTTTATAATGCCACATGTTCTTTAAATGTATAAATGAAACATTTCAACTATTATTGTAGAGGAAATGGATCTGTTTAACTGGTCACACCATTGGTCATATCATTCAACGGCCTGTAACTTTCTTTTTAGCTGAAGTTAATTCGATCGAGTTTTTAAAGTAAAAGGTAATGTTTAACAGTATCAAACTAAAACTTTGTACAAAATGTATGACAGCTTGCCCCAACATTACAGGCCAAGTGAAAACAATGTTAGTACTCATGTTTATTATTAAGGGGAAATTGGTTATTTTTGACTTTCTGAGCAATTTCATTCCAGTTTAAAAAGCAAGATGCGTCTCAAAATGTGAGGTAAACTCATCCACTTGATTGGCCAGGATATTTGTATTATATCAGGGTATTGATATACCCAGGGTATTTTTTCCTCAGAACACATTAAACATAATGAGATTTCCCCTCATTTTAAATTGAATAATGAATAAACTAACCTGCAAACAGGATCAAGTGGACTCAGTGTGTCACATGGGCTGGTGGCTTGTTTGTCGTGGAGCTGGTGCGCCCTCTGTTGGTTCGCTCTCCGTCCTACAGCAACATCGTAGGCTGGATTGACGGGATGATGTGGTCCTTTTTCGCACGGGATCCTATCAAAGACTTCAACTATGAGATTTTACCCGAAAACCAAGAAAAGTCAGGCATATGGACCCTTAGTCGGGGCAAGCGCAAGGTAAAATGACTTGACACATAATATAAAGCATATAGTTTCGCAGCAGGCCGCTGAAGCCTCGGTCTGAGTTTAGCTACATCCCGCTTAGCATTGCGCATCGTTGCGCGGTAAAGCTAATGTAAAAAGCTCAAAACACCCTGAAATTCTTTGTAGGATTATATGTTTTAATAGGCAGTACTAAATATCTTTAGAGGAGCATTTGTTTCAATATAAGGACCACTTATAACACAAACTAGGGTTCTTTTGTCATCCTTTCACCACATTATGTATCGTTCCTGTGGCCACGTCAACAGAAAACTGCAGACACATTAAACGGCTTAATAATGATTTTATGACTAAGTGCAATTGTTAGTAATAATTTGTTTATGTGTTTCCTTTTATTTTTTATTTGGAGTGTTACACTGTCATCGCTCATTGTATTATGTATGATCATATAAATTGCTAAGAAAGCGGCAGTGTTTGTATTTACTTTACACGTGTCCTGACAGGCCATATTAATTACTGTATCACATCATCATTCACCAGAATTACTTATGTCATATCAGTAATTGTATCAGATCGTCATTGACTAAGTTTACTGGCATGCATCAGTAACTATCTGATCATCTCTATCTGATAATCATCTGATCAGCATTATAATGGCAGCTCAAACATCAGGGAGGCTTCTTACTGTAATGCAATGGACTAAAGGTTTCTTGGCCAAATATAGATGAATTGTAACTTAAGTTAACTAGTACCCCCTCTTTATTCCAGACGACTGGTGAGCCAGTGTCAGTCTTCATGTTTGAGGTTTCCCAGGGAACAGAGGAGCAGACACAGCTGGCTAAAGCAGCTTTCAAACGCACAAAAACTCTCAGACATCCCAACATCCTGTCTTACGTAGATGGGTTGGAGGTAAGGATCTCATGAAATGATGATTTTTATCAATGTGGTGATGAATCAAAAGGGGGTTGTTCTCTTGAAGCAATGCTTCATCTTTTCTTCATCTTGATTATTCAGGTTGAGGTGAGCTTTGTGAATGTAACCCCTCATCAGTTATAGACTTTTATGCTAAGAAATATACTTGAATCCCAGAATAGAAATATTTTAGTCACTTTTTGTTAGTGGGGGATTTTACACAAACTTTTGACGGTCAAGATTTATCCCGATTGCAATTATTAAAAAGCAATTTTTATGAAAACCCCTGTCTTTTCCTGTTTGGCATCAGACAGAGAAAAGCTTGTACATCGTCACAGAGCCAGTGACGACTCTGGCTGCTCACCTGAAGCTCCAGGCGGAGAAGGGTGGTGCGAGTGATTTAGAGGTGTCATGGGGCTTTCATCAGATTGTCGTAAGTTGTGAAGTCATGGACTAAAATGAAATTATTGTTCTTGAAATCATTAGTTAAATTACTCCGTTTGCTGTCACTCTTTTCCCATCAGAAAGCACTAAGCTTCTTGGTGAACGATTGCCATCTCAACCATAATAACTTGGGCATGTGGGCTGTCTTTGTGGACCGTGCTGGTGAATGGAAACTTGGAGGGTTGGATCATGTGACCTCAGACCAGGGAGACTCCACTTCCTTACCACCACCTAAAGTGATGAACCCCGACTTAGAGAGATATGACCCTCCAGAGAGCCCTGGCAGTGGTGGAGATAAATGGTACAGGCAGAAATCTCTTATTCTCTAGTTCTCTTTCTAGTTCAGCCCATATATTTCATATAGGTTTAAAAAAAAAAAAATTGACTTGACTTTCAGTCAAGACCTAAAATGTTTAGTAAAATACATATTCAATAAACTATAGCTTATTGTTGTGTCTGTACAATCTCAGGACAGGGGACGTGTGGCGTCTCGGTTGTCTCATTTGGGAAGTATTTAATGGAACTTTACCACGTGCCTCCTCGTTACGATCTCTCGGCAAGGTACTAGGGTATCTTTGCTTAACTAGTTGTGCAATAACAACTTTCATCATTAGTTTTGATTATTACATACAGAATATAAGCTATTTATCCTTGTGTCTTTCAAACCACCTTCTTTACTTCTTACAGATTCCAAAGCTGTTAGTGCCGCATTACTGTGAGTTAGTGGGAGCAAACCCAAAGATTCGTCCCAACCCTGCACGTTTCTTACTGAACTGCAGATCTCCTGGAGGCTTTATGAACAACAGCTTTGTGGAGAGCTGTCTGTTTCTGGAAGAGATACAGGTATTTAAACAGTTGTGTGTTTGTCTTTTTCTGTGAGCCTGTATTGTGTTGCATTACACTAGCATTTAAAAATATATTGAAAACAGCTGTGCTGCATAATATTTTTTGGAAACTCTTCAGGATTCTTTGATGAATAGAAAGTTCGAAAGAGCAGCATTTATTGAATAGAGATCTTGTTATAAACACCTTTATTGTCATCTTTCATTGATTTAATGCATCCATTCCTTGCTGAACCAACCTCAAATATTTGAACAGTAAAGTATATTGATGAATATGCTTTGATAAATGAATAATTCAGATGTTATAAGTCTTTTATGTAAAATTATAAAACAGTGTAGAACAATCAGGCTGTTTTTTTTGTGTGTTGTGTTTTTGTGTTTATGGGTTTGGGTTGTTTTTTGTGTTTTCATTAATACTGTAATGTTTTTATCATAAATTTAGGTCAGATAAGTCATCTAAATGCTTGTTTGTTTGTGTGTTTATGTAGATTAAAGAACCTGCAGAGAAGCAGCAGTTTTTCCAGGACCTAAGTGAGAATCTCGACTCTTTTCCTGAAGATTTCTGTAAACATAAAGTGCTGCCTCAGCTCCTTACAGCCTTCGAGTTCGGCAATGCTGGCGCTGTCGTCCTCACACCATTATTTAAGGTGATAGATATTTTTGGTTTTGCATTAACGCTTAACCATGTTTTACATTATCTTCAGAGCATCTTCACCAAAAGTTTCTTTAATACACTTCTGATATTTTGATTGTGTTAGGTAGGGAAGTATTTGTCAGCTGAGGAGTACCAGCAGAAAATCATCCCAGTCATAGTGAAGATGTTCTCCTCTACCGACCGTGCCATGAGGATACGACTGCTACAGCAGGTACATTACTTCATTGCTTTATGTAGCTTTCGTAAGAGTTTTCTACATTAGAGTTTAGTCATACCAAAGTCTTACCCAAACTCTCTGACTCTATCATACACACTGTCTCAGTTCTAAATGTATTCTTTTTTTCTATTTGTCTCTCTTTTTACCAGATGGAGCAGTTTATACAGTATTTGAATGAAGCAGCAGTTAACTCACAGATTTTTCCACACGTGATTCATGGCTTCACAGACACAAACCCTGCCATCCGAGAGCAGACTGTAAAGGTATTTGTATGCTCCACCTTCTCTCCTTTCCAGTTTTTTGACACTCAATGTAACTGATGTTGACATTTATACATTTATTTATTACAATTATGCATTTAGCAAACACTTTTAAATTGTTTCTTTTAATTTCTTTTTCTCCTGTAGTCCATGCTACTGTTGGCCCCTAAATTAAATGAAGCCAATTTAAATCAAGAGTTGATGCGTCACTTTGCACGACTCCAGGCCCGGGACGATCAGGGCCCCATCCGCTGCAACACCACCGTTTGCCTGGGCAAAATTGCCCCCTACCTCAATGCTGGGGTAACTGCATCTAAAACCCATAATCCTTCACTTGTTCATGTTCAGGCATATTTTTTCTCTCAATGACCATCTTTTTTCCAATGCTTTTTTCTCAGATGCGCCAGCGTGTATTAATCTCTGCATTCTCACGAGCAACTAAAGACCCGTTTCCTGCCTCGCGTGCAGCAGGCGTGCTGGGGTTTGCTGCCACACATCAGTACTATAGTGTGGCAGAAAGCGCCAGTCGTATTCTGCCCACACTGTGCACACTGACTGTGGACCCAGAAAAAAACGTCAGAGATCAGGTAAAAAAAATGCACAGCAGAACTGATACAGTATCTATTTATAAGTCCTATAGTTTGGGTGTGTAATCCATCATTTTTGAAAGAGACAATTTCTTAAGCATTTCTGTTCCTGTAGGCATTCAAAGCCATAAAAAGTTTCATCAGTAAGCTGGAGACAGTTTCTGAAGACCCCTCTAAACTAGCTGAAATAGGTATGATGTTTTTAAAAGCATATTTTGTCCCTTATCTTAAAGGGATGGTTTACTTGAAAATTTGAAAAAAATTCAGTCTTCTCAAATGAAGGTAATTGAATAAAAAATAAGCTAACGGTTCAATCGCAGAGAAGGATGTGTCTGCATCAGCGCAGACAGGAGGCTCAGCTGCTACATGGGCAGGATGGGCGGTAACAGGTGTCTCATCTCTCACCTCCAAACTCATCCGAAATGCTCCGGCTGGTTCGGAGGCACCACCTGCTGAAAACAGCCCCGTCCCTCAACCTGCTGCTGGACCAGTACCCACAAATACTGCAAGCAAAGGTGTGCAACAAAACAAAAGCTATGTTTCATTTCAAAGGCGGCGCCCTCTGGAGGTCACATTTGTCATATGCATACATCAAGGAAGTCTCATTTAAAAAAACAAAACAAAAAAAAAACAATATAAAATTGCCAGTTATTTTTAGTGAAGTGTAAATGACTGTAATTTCTTTCTTTCTTTGTAATGTAATGGTTATTTTTCATAAATGAGGCATCCTCAATGACATATGCAGCCAACATATATGACTTCCTGAGGATATAGCCTTCCAATTTAGACAGCTAAAGTATGATAAATGTAGAATGAAGATTATCAAGGAAGCAAATCTTGAATAGTAAGAAGCTAAATTATATAACTAGTTGCCACAAATTTTTTTCATTCAGTGAGTTGTGTATTTACATGTACAAAAATAACTTTTTATTTAGAGATTTTAAAGTATGATTTTAGATTTACAAGTGATTGATTATAGTTATTTAATAACCTAGTTTTCAACCTACCAAACAGTTTTAATCTGCAATCTAATTTTATTATTAATGTTTATTTTTATTTTTTTTCCAAAAAGATTATGAGTAGAAATGAGTGGCACCAAGTTTATTATCTCATCAACTTCCTCTTTTCCTGTTAGGGCCAGAAATGAGAGCACAGATGTCAGGTGCACGTGGGATCCAATCAGAGACATCAAATGAGGAGACGGTGAAGCCAGATGGGGATCGGTTGGATGATGAAGATTGGGGAAGCCTTGAGGTGAAAGATGGTTATTCAAATTATGTAAAGTCTCTGGTGTTTTTTCAGTGCTTGACATTTTATAGTGTTAAAAGTTATCTTACACATGAATACTGAGAAATTTGAATAATTCCTTATCTCTGCACCCACAGGACCCTGAAAAAGTCCAAACAGATCCAGATGATTGGCATTCTGATTGGTCTGCAATGTCATCAACACAGAAGAAAAGCAGTGTAAGTAATTTGCATTAGTGTAGCTTATCGAATAAAAGATCACTATTAACCTACTTGATTTGTTCAGTGTTTGCTTTGTGCAAATGGTGAGGACATATATACAATATCCATACTTATAATTAGAGGTTTTTAACCATATTCATTCTACTTTAGTGGTTGTCTGAGAAGGGATTTTCAATATATTTTATAAAAATATTTCAAAATATATAGAGCATATTTACATTTACATTTATGCATTTAGCAGACGCTTTTATCCAAAGCGACTTACAGTGCATTCAGGCTATACATGTTTTATCACTATGTGTGTTCCCTGGGAATCGAACCCACAACCTTTTGCGCTGCTAACGCAATGCTCTACCACTGAGCCACAGGAACAGTACAGCATATTGTATGTGCATTGCAATATAATGAGCAAATGAGATAATTCTATTCATTCAAATGTTTCTCCACAAATAAATTATGAATTATCCATTAATAAGTCTAATCTACAGCTTGTCATGTTTCCATAGGTGGGCCAGAAGTCCTCAGAGGCAGTCAAGAAGCAGAGTTCTGATTGGAGCTCTGGCTGGGATGCTGACGACAGCTGGTCTAATGAGAAAGACGCAGATGGTCAGGGTCAAAGTTCAACTGCTGATGAGGGCTGGGGTAATGACTGGGATGAGGATGGAAGTCTGGCTGAGAGTTTCAACCCAACACCTCAAAGTAAAGCCTCAACTGGAGCTCCAAAGAGTGGCAGATTAAGCTCTGCGCAGGAAGGGGTACGATTGGCCAGCGATTATAACTGGGACGGAGCGGAAGGAAAATCAACAACGTCCGATCTGCTGTCCAGTGTGTCACAACGAAGCACTACGGTAAGTCTCTGGTGGAGGTATTTCCTTTCATTGTGAATTGCTAAAGGTGGCGGAAATCCATTCTGGATTATAGTTCCCTCCCAGTGTATTATGTTTATGTGTGATGTGTGTTTTTTGTCCACAGAAGTCTGATGGCTGGGATGCAGAGAGTGCAGGAGACTGGGGAACAGAAGAAAACTGGGAGTCACTGGATGGAGATCAGGGTCAGAGACTTTTTTTTTCCAGTTTATGCACTTAAAGGGATAGTTCACCCAAAAATGAAAATTCTGTCATTAATTACTCACTCTCATGTCATTCCAAACCAAACCCGTAAAACCTTTGTTCATCTTCGGAACACAAATTATGATATTTTTGATGCATTCTTTGAGCCCTCTGACCCTCCCATAGACAGCAAGGGTCCTAACACGATCAAGGTCCAGAAACGTAGCAAGGATATTGTTAAAATAATCCATGTGACAGCAGTGGTTCAACTGTAATTTTATGAAGCTACGAGAATCCTTTTTGTGCGCAAAGAAAACAAAAATAAGGACTTTATTCAACAATTCGTCTGCTCCGTGTCACCCTATAGTACCATTTTGGAGAGTATTACATATGTAAACAACGTATTATGCTGTCTATGGGAGGGTCAGAGAGCTCTCAAAATGCATCAAACATATCTTAATATGTGTTCATAGATGCAAAATCCTCACCTTTCAGTGACAGCTCACTTTCTTTAGATAAAAATAGGTCAATAAAAATCCTATGAGATTTGCTTAAATCCAATGAGAAAGTGTTTTTTTTTCATGGGGGGGGTCTTACAAGGAGGAGGGTCTTATAAAGAACTGGTTATTTCAATAGGTTTTGTATTGTATTTTCTTTACTCTTTACATCAAAAACTGTTTAAAAAGGTTAATATGTTATGTATTTGAGATGTGGGAACAGTGAAGAGAGAGAGGGCAAACATTTTGCATTGTAGGTCAGCATTGCCGTCTAATCAGCCAATATTGTCTTAAATAGCCTGCATAGCACATCTTTTATAACATGGGATTTTGACCAAATATATTCAATCTTGATTTTTGTAAAATGTTGCAACAAAATTATTTTTTTTTTTTGATAAATATGAGTTTTTTACATATAAGGTAATAAAAAAAAATACCTTAAAGTAACTACAAATGAGCATGTAAAGCAAATATCTTTAAAATAAATTCCGTATGAAGCATGCCCCCGATCCGCTCAATGTTCTCACCTTTTTTCCACCTTACCTGTTTGCATCTCTGTGTGTTCCGAAGATGAACGAAGGTCTTACAGGTTTGGGTGAGTAATTAATGACAGAATTGTAATTTTTGGGTGAACTAACCCTTTAAACCAGCGTATTAAAATGCAGATTCATTCTTGTGTTTTCAGTTAGAGAAAATAGAACGTGCATCTCAAATAATCATGCTTTCACTTCCTCAGGTTTAAGTAAAGCAGAATTAGCAAAGAAGAAACGAGAAGAGCGGCGGAAGGAGCTGGAGGCCAAACGGGCAGAGCGCAAGGCGGCAAAGGGTCCTCTGAAACTGGGCGCACGCAAACTGGACTAAGCACTGGAGGTACAACAGATCATTGACTCTTTGAAGATGAAGGGACTGCGAGATTTTAAAGAAACATTCCGTGATGGAGCTCACAGCTGTCTGTACGCTGGGCAACTTGGAAGAACTTAAATTTAGCCGTGTCTGCTGACTGGGGAACAGCTAACACACCTTAAACTATGATATTCCTTTACTCTCCTTACAGTACCATGATTTTTATATTACACAATATCATAGTTTATTGCGTGTGCATGAACTCACTGGTTTGATTATTAGGAGTCGAGGGAAATTTGAACAATATAATCCTAGATATCTTTGTATGGATGTACACTGATTATACAGTAACTAAGGACCACTTTGCCCTGAATGTGGTCTTTGAGAACATATGAAAATGGATGATGCAGAAAAACTCAAACATGTTAGCTGTTACTTAATCATGATCCTAGATGGAACAATGCCATTACTAGTGCATGTATAAACATGGATGAATATTTAAAAAAAAAAGGATTCACTTGACCAAAAAACATTGTAACTCATGAAAAGCGTTTTGTTCTTTTTTGTTTGCCATATGACAGGGTGAGGGTGGATGTGCTTGTTATTTCTGGTTTGTGCCTTCTTTTGCGTTCCTAGTGGGCGGTACTGCTTATGTTGTAAAATAAACTAATCAACAGATGATTTTAGTTAATGAGACAGTCTGTGAAATCTGGTGCAATATTTTCAGAAGGGGTAATTCATGTACTGTACACACAGATATAAAATCCAACTTCATATGTATTATAATAAAGAGGAGCAGTCTGTCTTTGGAAATGTGCCGTACAGAACCGTGTTGCTCAATTGCTGTTTCACAGAACTTAGTCCAGCAAATGGTAACAAAGGTCTCATTGAACTGCCAGAAACACAGTGTTGACTTCTAAAAATACATAACAGAAGAAGTGGTGAGATTTATTTCCTACATTCATCAAAAATCTAGAAATATCAAGGAACTTTAATATTATAATTCTCAGGCCTAAAACACACTGGTAGTGTTCAGCTCTAAAATATTTAATTAGCTGAATTGTCTATACAATATTTTCCAAATAGAATCTAAAAAATATTTCTAAAAATCCTTATGTGGGAATGACAAGGGTTGGGCAAAGTCATGGAAAGTTATTGGTCAAAAGGTTTATTATAACCCTGTGATTAAAATAGAAAAAAATCAGGGTTGAAATGCATTACTGGCTTATTGACATAACTCAGGAAAAAAGGATTCTTAAATTCAAAGTACTGGACAGTAAGATTAATGTATTTATTTCAATCTTATTTCCTTATCTTTGGCCAGTGCTATATTTGTAAATGTTTATTTAAGGAGTGGTGGCAAATCCAACAGCCAAAGATGATGTCACATTATAATTGCACAGTATGGTAATTGTTATCTTTCGTTAATGTTTGTCTTCATTATGTAGTTGACCCTTGTCTTAATGGGTGTAATTGCGGTGTCAATTTAGTTTGATCCCATTCACATTCAAGTGCCTCACCATTACCTTGATTCTTACTTTTTTCCTAAAGAGAATAATCAATATATTTTGGGGTGATCAACATGCCACGAAATGAGTTTAACCTTAACCCATTAATGAGCAATTAATTTGATCCATTAGACTTAGTGTCTCTGATGTCGTTTTCCAATTTCTATGCTTCCCAGTGTTTTGCTGTCACAAGAATTTAGTCCAGCAAATGGTAACAAAGGTCCCATTGAGCTGATGTAAGGCAGGCCAGCTATGTAGAAACCTTCCGATTTTCTTGTGTAAACTGTAATCTTGCACCATGGAACAACAGAATTAATTTAACAAGTAACATCTTAGATATGCTGGTGTAGTATAATCACATTAAGAACTACACAAACACCTAGTATATGATGTCAAATAATTAATGGCACAAAAATAGCAACATGGCAGTTTATTTTAGGATATATTTGGTCAAATATTCAGCTTGCTCTTTTTGATTATATGGTATTAAAGTGCTTGAAGTGTTAATGGGAAACCAATAGAAAGAGAAATGTGTGATATCAAAATTATTATGCAGAGATTTGTCAGTAGCAAAATGCGTCACTCTTATCAAACAACAGAACAGATGGGATTTTGTTTGGTTGCCGACAATCTCTTATGTTCTGTTTAGGAATATTTGTGCTCATAAAACTATGCCTGCCTAATCAATACATTAAATGTTTAAATTATTTCCATTAAATGCAATAAACATTTTACAGACTTTAAATATCAAAAGTCTCCACAACTGTGCTTTCAGTTCTTCATATCCCAGTCTTTACCGGTTCTGTTTCTGTTTGTCTTTTGAGCCAAATATGGCTGCAGCAACAGCAAGAACTCCAAAGGTAACTGATGCTGCAAGACCAACTCCAACACCGATCTCCACCGCTTTCCGCACCTATGACAATGGTCAGAAATTAATATATTAATTCACTGTATGATAAGCTACGCACCCATCACTGTTGCCTACATCAATATTAAATAGTTTACTATAAAACAGTGCTGTAATACTGTGATTTTCAAATTTTTGGAGAAATTACTGAAAGCACTATTCACTACTTCACACTATTATTTCTGTGATGTTCAAACTGTACCTGGCGGGACTGTGCTTTTCCGTATCTCCGCTCTGTAACAAAGTGCTCACAGTTCCCTCTAAAGACACAATATGGAAGTTCTTGACCCAAAAGACTGTGTGCATCCCGTAGAATCTCTCGAACAGGACATGGCTCATATTTCTCATCTAGAAGGTTGTTGATACGATAATCATTATTGCCAACTACTTCATAAAGTTCTTCTTTCTTCACTGTGGCTTTATCACATAATACTGACATCATACTGTAGGCCCCAGCTTGAGCATGTTCAGCTGTAGAGAAAGAAAAGGAAAAACAAAGTAAAAGGATTCTTGAGACTTGAATGGAATGTTTCAGATTGAATGCAAGTTAAGCTCAATAAACCTCATTTGAGGCATGTAAAATACTCACAGGGAGGTGCCAGGTGAATCACATAACCTTCTCCAACATAAATAGCCCAGTGCTGATATGAGCCTCGGAAGATTTCAATAAGGTCTCCGGGCTCTGGCTTTTGATCATACTAGGACACAATATCAGATGTCATATTTTGTTAAAGAGTCATTTAGATTGACAATACTATATCATATTGTTTGACTCAAATAACAGATACTATTGCACTTGTGAATAGAAAATAAAGGTTCTAGAGGTTTTGTTAGTTTGCCTAAACGTAAATGCGCAAAGACATATGCTCTTGACATCTAGCTCTTTCTGTTGCTATGAAAACATAATCCTGTTTTATACACTTTTAAACACTCTCTGTCGCTTATAATAATAAAATTCCTCCATAACAGGCCTTGAGCAATAAACATACATAATTACCGAACTGCGCAACAGTATCAAACACTGCGATTTCATCAATAACAACAGCACTAAAATGATCTATTCGCCATTTACTGTTACATTTCAGTTTGTTTCAGATTATTAAAATGCATTTACCTTTGTCGGTGCCATGGCAACCTCAAAACACTTCTTGTTCTTCTTGTTTTTACTCTTATCCTGTGAGAGACACATAAACCACATTTGTGATCAGGACACAAATCTTTACCGTTACATTATGCATGTCGTTTATTTACCTACACAATGACTTTTATATGGCAATGCAACAAATATGCGGCATATTCTGAAAATTACATTAATCACATTTCTATGTAAGTGAATATAATAGGTTGGCGCATCGGGGAAAAAACCCATCAGGTTATAGGAGCAGAGTCGACAAGTAGACGTCATGGAAAACAAATAAACAAACAAACAAACTATCCAGGCTTCCGCGGTCTTCATTCCGTAATCGAGATAAGTAAGCAACCCTGTGGTATAACGAAGGAATCATGGGCTACTTACAAATAATGATGTTTGTCTCGGTGAGCTACAATCCGTGTAACGTTATATTCGCGTCTGAAGCAAAAATAACATCACAGGCCAAACCAACTGATGTGACTGTTGATGTCGACCAATCAGCGTTCAGAGTCATTCATTGCTGATAGAGATCATTGGTGGACCCTCCTTAAAGCGATATTGCTGTTCTAATTCATAATATAAACAATATCACTTATGTTTTATCAGTGCCATCAGGAAAAATTCCTTTGAACGTTTCAGGAGACTTATAAGAGCCGGAGTACATTTAGGTGGCGGTGGCCACTTTTCCTTTGTTGGACAAACAGTTACAGCAGGCCAGTGTCAATGGCCAAATTACTGACTTTAACCTAGGATTTAGAAATATGCAGTGGGTAATTTTGGGACTCACTCCATTTTATGCAGTGTTGTCGATGATGATGTTGACCACCGAATATTCTGATAAAAAAAACCTCTCCTACACTATGGTGTAGCCATATTGTAATGTTCCCAGTGTCGAAACAATGTAGGTGTCAGTCATTGAAATGGTTCAAATCGAAACACTCCCTTCACATTTCTACATTTGCAGTAATTATTCTGTATGTAAATAAAATTTTATGCATGGAATACACACATAAACGATGTGGTGAGCAATCATACAGGTTACCATTTAATTAACATTGCTTCACTTTATGGCCAGAAGTCCTGTTTGTTATCTGTCTTGTTAAACTATGTTATCTGTATAAAGAACAACTTGTGGTGCTCTTTTTACTGTTATGGTGGTTTATTCATTCTGATTCTCTCTTTAAAGTATTTATAGGCATGATACAGTCTGCAGATGTAGGCTGTGACAAGTTCAGTCCAAATTAATAAAGGTTTAAACATCATTTTGTCAAGTTTTGATTGTATTAATTAGACAGTTATAAAAATTCTTGAAAGGTCATAAGAAATGTAGCTATTATCTAAAAAAAAATTGTAGACAATTCATTGCTCTATTGTTGAGTTACCAAATAACTTAATTGATTTTCTTATGTATTACATTTTAATTGTTCATTTAAAATACTTATTTAAATTGAGTAAAATGCACCAAAAAATACTGACTTAAATAATCAAATGCCTCCACAATACTTTTAGTTCTTCATTTTCCACTGTTCACTGTCTGCTTCTCTTTGTCTTTGAACCAAAAATGGCTACAGCAGCACCAAGAACTCCAACGCCAACCGCTGTAGTAAGACAAACTGCTGTTTCCACAATTCACACCCATGAGAATAAACATAAAGTATTTATATATTAATTGACTGTGTGAAAAAGTGTTGATTTTGTGATTTTAATCCTAATAATAAATTAATGTTAAATATTTCACCATAACACAGCCCTGTAATGCTGTGATTTTAAATTTATGAGTACATTATTAATTTATTAACATTCAGTTACAGTACTTGTGTGAATTGTCTCAATATGCCAGGTCATGCCAAACAGCTGTAGCTGGTGGGACTGTGGTTTTCTGTACCTCAGCTATAACAAAGTGCTCGCAGTTCCTTGTAAGCTTATATTTTTCATCCATAAATTGGATGACATGGTAATCAATCATTATTGCCAACTACTTCATAAAGTTATTTTTCTTCACTGTGGCTTTTTCGTGTATTACTGACATCCTACTGTTGGCCCCAGCTTGAGCATGTTCAGCTATCTGAAAGAAATGGAAACGTAAAAACAGTCATGAGACTTAAAAACAACATCCAGTGTATTCAATACAATGGATGTGGTCTGAAAAGAAAGAAGAGCATATGACATTTGAACAACACCAGGGTGAGTAAATGATGACTTAATTGTCATTTTAGGTTAATTATCAATAGACATCATTTGAGGCATGTAAATGACTCACAGGGTGGTGCCAGGTGTATCACATAGCCTTCACCAACATAAATAGCCCAGTGCTGATATGAGCCTATGAAGATTTCATTGAGGTATTCTCCTACATACTAGGACACAATATCAGGCATCATATTTTGTAAGGCCATATAGCTCAATAAGCTAATAAGGGCTAGCTGGTGGATACTTATAAACCACGTGTTTTATAGCTAGTCCCATGTTAGGCTGTTCCCCACTCTCCCACTATGAATGGAAAAAAAGAAAAAGAAAGTGAAAGTGTGCTTGCTTGTGGTTTTGTTCAATATCAGGCGTAATATAATAAATAAATAAGAAATACAGAGTCATAATCTGTCAGAAATGTAGGCTAATATTATATTGTTTAACTGATAGCCTATAACGCAATACCATTGCACTTGTGAATAGACTATAAAAATCCACAAAGTGAAACTGTACGCAAATAGTTTAAATCTCTATTACCGTAATAAAATTGCTTTGCGACAGACCTCGAGCAATAAGCGTACAGTGCAACAGTACCAAACAGTCAGTTTAGTATAAAGCCTAACAACAGCACAAAAGCTCTATTTGTAACACGAGCTTCCCTTACGAAAATTAACCATGGTTTTATTGTAAAAGTGAAGTAATCATGTTTTTTTGGTTCATGTTTTCTTTGTAGTAAAACCATGGTTAATTTTCGTAAGAGAATTCATTCTTCCCATTTGTTTGAGGTAATTAAAATATTTACCTTAGCCATGGCGACCTCAAACTTTCACTTTAATCCTGTTAGAAACACATAACAACGCATTTTTATGGGACAATTTAAATCTCTACGTCAAGGAACGCATTTTCTAAAGTACATATATAGGCTAAATCATATTTTATGTAGCGTAAAGGCTATCGTAAATATTAATTTGAAACATCGGAAATAAACATCAGATAGGGCAAATCGAAACTTCGGTCTTCCTAAAACAAACTAACAAACAAAGTTTGCGCTCTACGATCCATGCTTTGAACAAAGTATTCATAATCGAGTACGAAAATTACACTGTAGTCTTAAATAATTAAGGTATAATACTTACAAGTAAGTAGCTTATGTGGCAGTGATGCTACGTTTCTGAAGGAAATCATAACTCGCGCTACTCGACCAATCAGATACATTCAGTGCGGATAGACACGCCCCTTAAAAGTGGTGTTGCTGTTCTTTTGAAACGATTTAAAATATATGTACACTTTTATTGTGGCTGCCTTTTGTACGTTTAAGACAACCAGAGTGGATTTATGTGGCAACTTTTCCAATGTTGGACAAGAAGTTCTTATAAAAAGTTCACGCACCTGCTGGGAACTGCATCAATGTTATTGGTCTCATAAATAAGCAACTAAGAACTTTAACTTTTGAAATTAGATATTACAGTGTGTGATCTAAAATTAACCAAGCATAAAATATGAACAGTGTGGAACGTGGAATAAAATAACCCGAGATTACATTTCCCAGGGTTTATTCCTGCGTTAACAATTTCAACTGCACAACGGGAGAAGGTGTTTTCTGTCATCATAACATCATCAAACACTCAGCCCATTTGCACGGTTTTTTCCAAGGAATGTGTTGCTACTTGGTTGCAAGTAGTCAGGGCCGTAGCTAGAGGATTGGGGGCCCCCTGAAAAAATATTGATGTGCCCCCCCCCCCACACACACACACATATTATATACTGTACAATATACAAGCATGGAACCAAATTGCATGCTTTTTTGTGGTTTTCATAATATCTCAGTTATACAACTAATAAAATATTAGAATTATTCACAGAACATGGGCCTATATAGCATAATTCCTGGATTTTGTGGGGCCCCCTGGGCGGTGGGGGCCCCTAGAATTGTCACCACCTTTCACCCCACTAGCAACGGCCCTGCAAGTAGTTATCGCTGCAGCCCGGACGGAGACCTGCAGGTGGGAGTGCTTTGACAATATTAACTCCTAAACTACAGAGGGCGATAAGTGTAGCAAACTCCTAATTTTCCCTCTGACGAAAGAATACACGAGAGCTTCCGCTGTCTAGTGCACCGTTCGTTGAAACGGTGTTGAAATTGGCAAAAGTTGCAAATACTGCACCTTTCCCCCTCACATTTCGCCATTGTAGTAGTTGTTTTTATGTAGATGAAATATTGTGCATGAAGTATTTGGCATAAGCACATAAACGATGTCTGCGATTTTCGAGGGGAATGCCTTGTCAGCCATGCAGACGTCTCATTGCCACACTCCTCTAAACAATTACAGGTGAGCAGTAATATAATAATCACCATATATGTTAACAATAACTTCTAAAACATTGTATTTGTTTATGGAAGGAATTCCAGTCTGCATTAAACTGCGTTATCTGTATGAATGAACAAAATATTGTTCTCTTTTTACTGCCATGAACGAAGGTGGTTTATTTAGTCTGATTTATAGAATGATACAAAGAGCAGGTGTTTGTCAAGTTCAGTCCAGTATGTTAGTAAAGGTTTAAAAAAAAACTACTGGGAGCATAAATCCCCATTTTAACTGTATGTCCATTTTGCATACAATATCACGTGTTGCCTTCTCTGTCAATGCATTTCTGTGTTATTTCAGGTTAAGTACAATTTCCTGGCATAGTAAACGGCTTTCCATTGCCAAAGCATTAATAAATATGCAGGATTTTTTTTGTGTATATTTAGAAGTAAACATTTTTACAGCTATTGCCCTGAATACAGTGTATGAAACACATTGACATTTTGTGACAGCATTCCTAAAATGTGGCATGGTGTCACACTGTATATGGGTTAGTTGGAATGGAAACTAATATTAAATAGCCTATTAAAAACTTAAAACCTAAAATTAATATGAGATGTTATTTAATCAGCACAGTTGTAAAATATATCAAGCCAGTATTTTGGCTACAATATATTAAAATATTTTTCATAAATTATATGCACTTATAGCATATAAAAAATGTGACAGCTTATTTTGAAATTATAAATGTTCCATGTTGTTTCTCAGTTAATACACAGTCATAAAACTGCATGTTTTTAAAGTAGTATTAGATGAAGGATAGCATGTTATACTGCTGTGACTGCTAGACATGTTATTTCTAAATATACTCAATATAGAAAAAAAATCTTATTTTATTGCAACATGTATGCTACATTTCATTTCTATGTATTCCAACTGTCCTTTTTCTTTTTCATCAGTCCTCAAGAACTGGCTTTAGAAATCAAGGCTTTCATCAGTGGCGTTGACCAGACGCAGGGACGTAAACTCAGTGTTCGGGATCATGCCCGCTGTGCAGTGCGCCTCCTTCGAACTGTCCCAGCCTGCCGTGGAGCCGTCTTGGAGCACTTAAGAGGAGTGTATGATGAATATGTTGCAGCCTTTCTGCAAGACCTGGAGGCAGAGGGTGAAAACGGTGGTAATGGTACAAGTGGAGGAGGCAGCACCAGTGTATCTAATTTGGAGGATGTTATTAAAGAAGTCCATGCAGTCCTCTCTGAATTTATCAAGCTTAGTCCTAAAGCTTGGGCTCCTCTTGTGTCGACATGGGCCGTTGACCTTCTTGGTCAGCTTAGCAGCAAGCATGCAGGACGAAGGGCGGCTCCTCACTCGTCCAGCTTAAATGAGCTGCTGCAGCTTTGGATGTCGTGTGCAGCCACTCGCTCACTTATGGAGTGCTACTCCCAGTGTCTAGCGGCCATGTTGGCCTGGTGCCCTGATGCCTGTGTGGATGCCTTGTTGGACACCTCTGTCCAGCACTCCCCTCATTTTGATTGGGTCGTCGCCCACATTGGTTCAGCTTTTCCTGGCACCATCATCAGCAGGGTGCTGGCTTGTGGCCTCAAAGACTTTTATGCGCACGGATATTCCTCTGCTGAGAAGATCAGCCAACAGCAGCCAATAGACAAGAGCAGCAGAGTCCCCAAAATAGGCTCAGTGGTTGGTATCCTTGGGCACTTGGCCTCCAGACATTCTGACAGCATCAAGAAAGAGCTTCTCAGGCTGTTTCAGGATAGTCTGTCTCCGCTCCCTCAAAATGTATCTCCGCATTCATCCGGGGCAGGTGGGTGGGAGAACTCCCCTCATCTCCGTAGAGCCACTGTACCTTTTTTGCTTCAACTGGCTGCTCTTTCCCCCACTCTCCTGGGTGCCGTTTCTGTAGAATTGGTGGAGTCCCTCAGACCGCCCGTGCTAATTCAACTCCAGGCTCAGTTCCAGGCCTTGCCCCGGGAGGAGCTTGAGAATATGTTGGGTCTAGCGGTGCATCTCATAAGCCAAAGCCCTTCAGGTGGAGCAAGGGTGCTGAAGTTCCTTGCGGACACTGCTACACCATCTTCAGTGATCATATCAGGCCCTACACCCTCTCCCCATGATAGTATTCGAGAAGCCTGTGACCGCTTACTGCAAATGCTTCTGCTACATCTTCACAAGCTGGTGCACAACAGACCAGAGGGTGATGAACCCTTCCCACAGTCCTCTGCTGCCCCAGCAATGCCGCAAGTGATCCCATTTCTAGAGGAGCTCCAGGGACACATAGGTGATCTGTGCGCTGAAACCCTCCGGCTTGAGCGAAAGAGGCACCTCTGGTTGCATCAACTCCTGTGTCTGCTATCCGTGTATGGTGGCCCAAGTGTGGCCACTGAAGCTTTGTGTCAGCTCTTCACCCAAGCCCGAAACCCAGAGGAGCTTGCTCTGGCCTCGCAATTGTACACCCCACTTTCCACTTCACTTTCCGGGGTGCTGCCGTCAACAATAGCCCGCTGTGTTGCCCAGATCCACACTCAAACCCTTGACACCAAACAGTTGGCTCAGCTCCTGAACAACCTGGCTACTGCGGTACAGAGTCAAGATGAGGATCGGAAAAATGGAGGGGCTGCAACAGGGAGTTCAGCTCAGTCATCGATGGCCGCGCAAGTTAGAGCTGCCATCTCCAACCACCTTCAGGATTTCTGCCCATTGCTTCTTCATGGCGACACCATGATATCCAAGGCGGCTGTCCGTCTGCTTTCGTGTAGTCAGCTTCCCAGAGCTTGCTCTCCAGCTCATCTGTTGCTGATATGTAGAGCGGCGGTGTCACACTTCTTTGTGTGTTTACGACAGCAAGGGGAGAGTCTTAGGGTAGGGGAAGAGGAAGTGGGCTACTCCATGCGACTGTTGTCACGTCTTGCAGCCTACTCTCCCTTGACGCTTAAAGCTGTGCTGCAACAACTGGTGGAGGGAGCCCTGCACAGAGGCAACCGAGATTTGTTTGGAGGTCTGCAGGAGAACCCAGGTGATGACACCACACAGTCATCCAGCCTTGTTCCAGACTTAGGCGTCTCCCTCTTGGACATCAACTGCAAATTTGGCACCTCTGTTAACTTCTCAGGTAACGTGTGGTCAGTGTTTCATGCTGGAGTGATCGGAAAGGGTTTGAAACCTCCGTACACCCCTTCACAACCTGACCCAGATAGAGTCAATCAGAATATGCAGACCTTGTTTGCGGTCATGGTTCAGTGCTGTTGTTCAGGTGGAGGAAGCCCTACTGGCAATGCTAGGAATGGTTCTGCTGGAGGTACCGCTAATGGCCGATTCCCCGCCAATGAACCTCTCGTTTCTGATGAACTTCCCCCAATTAATGCTGAGGCTGCAAAGGTAATTGCTGTGACTCTAGTGGAGAACATTTGTCCAGATGTAGCAAATGGAGAACTGTCCTGGCCTCCAGAAGAACATGCGAAAACCACAGTTGAGCGAGATATACACATTCGTCGTTGCTTCAAAGGAAATCCTGTGCTGTTCCATCTTCTCCGTGTAGTTGCAGCTGGACGTCCAGCTCTGTGCTACTGCTCCGTCATTTTAAGAGGTCTGCTTTCCACCTTACTGGCTCACTGGGAAGCATCAAGGGAACCATCAGTGTTGGACTCACCCTGGCACCTTCAGACCTCCTGTTTGCTCGTATCATGTATGGGTGAAGGTCAGCTACTACCACCAGTGTTGAGTAACATCCATGAAGTTTTCCCTCACCTCTCACCCTTTGAAGTTAGGCTACTGCTATTGGGTGTATGGGAGTACATGCGGGGGAACAGCCCAATGCCACAGAAGTTCACCTTCTGTGCTGACCAAGGACTTTTCTTTCGGGACTTTTCACGGGACGGTGATGTTGCACGCTATATTGCACCCATCCATAGTGTTCTGCATAAGAACATTGACCGCCTGGGACACCTTTGTTGGAGGTTTCAAATTTGACAAATGTGGTGTTCTGAGGTCACAGACTTCTTGCATTCAGATAATTTTCTTCATATTGTTAACTTAGGTGTGAAGTTAATATTTCTACATTTTAAGTTGTCAATGTCAAAAATAGTAACAGAAAACCAATTTAAAGCCTAATTGTTAGGAACTGCTTTTCTGTTAACCATCACATCTGTTTTTGTATCTAACATTTATATTGTCAAGCTTTCTGTAGATTTTTTTTAAGCACTGAAAACCAGGCAGTTTGATGCCTACAGCAGAATGTAAGATATTTCAAAAAGTTCTGTTTTTGCAATTCTGCACATTGTCTCTGTTGTTGTTGGGTGGGAAACTGTAAAAATAAATATGCATTAAAATGCCTCTTATTCTGTTGTTTATTTTGCAGAAATAGCACAATAGTTCTAAAATTAAAAAGTAAAAGTTACATAAAACTGCATGGGATTAACCAATGGCATACAGATTTTATGCTGTTAGTGTAGGTCATGCCTAATGTTTATCATCAAATCAACATGAAACGAACCACAACTGTGCTGAATGATCCGCCTATCTGTAATATAATGTAGTTTCATCACACAAGCATACATGTCAGATGGGTTGGTTTCCATGGTAAGTGCGGTCTATAGGGATTTGGTTGTTACCCAATAGTGTTCCTGCAAACACACTAACCAACCAACCTCCGGGAGGCTGGGCTTAATGCTGTGTGTCCAAGATGGCGGTCATCTCCATTGAAAGGTAAAACAAAGACTTTAAGATATCATATAAGTTCGTCGTTATGGCTTTTTTAAAATTTCCTCTGTCTTTATTTTAAGCTAACCGACGGGCAGCTTGTGTGAGAGTTGGGCTGTAAATCTGCGGCAGGTGTTGAACGAGGAAGCAAATAACGTTAGTAGATGTGCTTGTGTGAGCCATCGCTGGCCTTATGACGAGTCATCCTTTAATTCACAAGACATTGATGTCTTTATACAGCTTTATGGCTGATGTAAAATAGTACACACGGAGATCTTTTGTATTGCATTGATTATTTGCGCATGCATTGCAGCCTTTTTCCATATCATCCTGCCGTTGATATTTTTTTGAAAAATGCAATCCGGTTGTCGAGATTGTAGTTGATTGATCGGTGTGCAATGCTAGATCAAATCTGAGGAGTTTACAGATTACTTTATCAAGCATACAGTTGAGACCAAAATTAACCGGTGTTTTTAATTAAGGGAAAGTTAAGCTTTATGGAGCGAATGAGTATATACAATAATGCATTCATTGCGAAAATACAGGTTTTTGAATTATGCCGTTGTTTTTACATGCATCTAATGCCGTCTCAGCTACTTTTTTGAATGAATGACACCAGATTGTGTCACGTGCAAGGTGTTAAACTTTTTTTCAAATATAAAAATAGCTCACTATGTAAATATAAAAAGCTGTTAAATAATGGAAGCTCGTATCTCCCTTTTTCTTCACATTTAAGTTCTCTTTAAAAGAACTCACAAAAAGTGAACATAGTAAGAACCCAGTTCACTTTGCATACACATTCTGCCAGGTCCTGTGAATGGACTTTGATCTCCTTTGGATTGTGGGTAATAGCTTTATTGTCCTATCTGTGTTTGTTTGTTTATTTATTTATTTTTTGGCTGTGGGTGTTAATTTCCCCCCAATCACACATCTAATTACAGAGCAGAAGAAAATGATCCTCAAGGATGGCAAATAAGGAAGTGAACATAGCACTGACTATTGTTACTCCACCCTGTAGCACTCCACTAAGCCTATTTTAATTCAAACCTTTTCCTCTTGTATTTTTTTTTTTTAGGATGGGGCTGCTGTCTGTGGTCTTTGTGTCTCTGTTTTTCAGCAGCGCCTTTTCTGTGGATCGGGGAAACTTTAAAACCTGCGATCAGAGTGCTTTCTGCAAGTATGTCAGAGTTATGCTGTTAATCATTACATTATAGATGAGCTCTGCAGTGTGCAGCTAGGATTGCATGTTAAGAATCCTGTGAAAGATGAAAGTTATTGTATTATTCTGACATATGTAAAACTGAAGTTATCCTGACCGTATACTCTGTTTTGGTAGTTGAGAGTGTTCTTGACTTGCATCTGCAAATGTGCCAGAGACGCAATGATTTTTGTCTCTGTTTGTCCGTAGGCGTCAACGGGCGCTCAAGCCGAGTCAGTCCCCATACCGAGCTCTTCTGGAAACTTTGGAGCTCAGTGACTCCAGGATGACCCTACAGCTCATTAATGACAACAACAAGGTCTGTTTCATGCTCTCCTTTAAGTGATACCTCTGAAAACAGTATTTTTTGAATCTCCTTTTTAAAAGATCTGCAGAATTTCTTGATATTCAGTGGTTTATCTGGTCCCATTTATGGCCAAATCAGAGAGGAAGTTAGTCTGCCCTTCTTGTCCTGGGATTATATCCCTGCTCAAAGGCCAGGATTTTGGATGATTTGGATGATCGCTCTACTGCTGTTTGCAGGTGCACTTGCTGTTGGAGCTGTACAGACTGCAGGGGAATATGACGCGGGTGAAAATAAATGAGTTGAAACCTCTGAAGCCGCGCTTTGAGGTGCCAGACGTGCTCATAGCAGAGCCTCCTACTGAGCCGTGAGTGTGTCTCTGATCTGAGAGTGCACAATGACATTCAGAGAACAGTCGAACACATGCATGATTTATTGTGTTCCTCTGAGTAACCTCGGCTCGATTCTGCTGCTTTTCTTTGCATCTGATATCCCTGTCTTTCTTTGTTTCTCTCTCTGTATCTCTCTTTCTCCAGTCTCTCAGTGTTGTCCAGGGATGATAATGGCATTGTGTTGTCTCTGGGAGCAGAGAGCCAGAGGTTGATTGTTAGTGCCCATCCATTTAGGCTGGACATCATGGAGGGGCCAGAGGTGCTGCTATCCCTCAACTCACGTGGTCTGCTGGCCTTTGAGCACCTGCGTCTTCGCAAGGACACGTGAGTATTGAGTTTTTCTCTCCTAAAATAGGCTTTATTTGGAAGCTGAGAAGCATACCTATACACAACTGTTTAAAAGTTTGGGTCTGTAAATTTTTTATGTTTTTGCTCTTTTGTTCTTATGCTCACCAAGGCTGCATTTATTTAATTAAAAATAAAGAAAAATCAGTAATATTGTGAAAAATTATTACAATTTAAAATAACTGTTTTCTTTTTTAATATAATTTAAAATGCAATTTAATCCTGTGATGGTTTCAGCAGCCATTCTTCCAGTCTTCAGTTTCACATGATCCTCAGAAACAAGTATTAAAAGTATTAATTTCTTATTGACCCAAAACATTTGAATGGTAGTGTAGTTGATAAAAATGCTATTACTACAAGGATTTAAAAGGATAGTTTCCCCCCAAACGTGGTCTTCAACATGTGCTTAGGTTGAAATAATTCCCTGTCCTCTTTCATAAGCAGGACAATAGGATAGTTTGCTGCAGAGTAGAGGAGATTTTGTAAATGTCAGTGATGAATGCAAACCATTTACTACTTAAGCCTTACTATTGTTATTCTCTCTTTTGTGTATATGTTGGGTGTGTTATCAAAGGCAAGCACAACCAGATGGTGCTGAAGTTAAAGAGAGTGTAGATGGAGATCAACAGCAAGATGAAGGCGAGAAGGTCAGTAGCTGTTTTCGTTCATTTGTGGGTGTGCTCAGGTAAATAATACTACAACTTGATTCAGTGTCATCTTGCCACGTCTTCAGTCAAAACCAACATGTCCGGTTGCTGTACCTGATCTGGTTTAGCAGCTTTATGTAGCACTTATGCAACACTGATATGTGTGAAAGTACTATAGTAACTAAAGAAGTGTGACCTGATAATCATCACACTGAGAACTGAAATCAAGAATAAACTCAATTTTTCCCCCACACAATAGAATGAGGATGGAGAGAGTGATAAAGAGGAAGATGGACTGTGGGAAGAGACGTTTAAATCTCACACAGATACCAAACCGAATGGTATGTTTCTACGTCAGTTACATTTCCATGAAATCACTTGCGTTTTTATTACACAATATCACACAATATTGAAATGTTAATATTTATATTTCAATATTTTCTTTAGGCCCCACATCGATAAGTTTAGACTTCTCCTTGCCTGGTGTAGAACATGTGTACGGTATTCCAGAGCATGCTGACGACTTAAAACTCAAAACTACAGAGTGAGTACATCTTAATACACAGAAATCAAAATATACCTCATATGAAACTGGTAAGCAAGGTTTTTTTTTTCTTTGTCTAGTGGTGGTGATCCATACAGGCTGTATAACCTAGATGTGTTTCAGTATGAGCTCTATAACCCTATGGCCTTATATGGATCCATACCTGTCATGCTAGCTCATAACACACAGAGGACCATGGGTATTTTCTGGCTTAATGCAGCTGAGACCTGGGTAGACATCAGTTCTAATACAGCGGGAAAGGTAAGAGGTCACTAGGCTTCTCTATATTATAATCTCTTGTGTATTTTAAAACTCTAACTCATAACTTCATTGTTACGATTGTCTTTCTTTCAGACTGTCTTTGGTAAGATGCTAGACTTTGTTCAAGGCTCAAGTGAGAAGCCACAGACGGACGTCCGTTGGATCTCTGAGAGTGGTATCATTGATGTTTTCATCATGCTTGGGCCCAAACCATCAGATGTCTTCTCACAATACGCCTCTCTCACAGGTAAATGCCACCTATGAGCGCTAAACTACACCAAACCATCTTCAGGCTTGAGTCAGAAATATTGAGGGGCTTTTTTTCACTTTCTAGGCACCCAGTCTTTCCCTCCCCTCGCCAGTCTGGGCTATCACCAGTGCCGCTGGAATTATAATGACCAGGATGATGTAAAGTCAGTGGACCAAGGCTTTGACCAATATGACATCCCTTATGATTTCATATGGCTTGATATTGAGCATGCAGATGGCAAGCGCTACTTCACCTGGGATCCCCACAAGTTCCCTCAGCCTAAAGAGATGCTTCAGGGCCTAATGGACAAAAGACGCAAGGTCAGCCACAGTTGTTATAAAACTACAGTATAATGTGATTTTCTTCTAAACATCCCATAAAGATACTTTTGTGATGGATGATCTTGTTTTGAATAGATGGTGACTATAGTAGACCCCCACATCAAGGTTGATAGTGGCTACAAGATCCACAACGAGATTACTTCTAAAGACTTCTATGTTAAGAACAAAGATGGCAGGAATTATGAAGGCTGGTGCTGGCCAGGTGGGAAGTTTGCTTTTAAATGTAGTTGTGCTGCTTAATATTTTTGTGACATTCTTTGATGAATAGAAAGTATAAAAGAACAGCGTTTATTTGAAATAGAATAATATTATAACAACGTAAAAGTCTTTACTCTCACTTTTGATCAATTTAATGCATCCTTGTTGAGTAAAAGTATTAATTTCTTTAAAAAAACTGACTCAAAACTTTAGAGCCATAGATTAAATAATTTCACTTAATTAAAAAAACAAATGTGGTGTTTGTGTCAAAATGCTTAATGTTACATTTATTGTAGTTTAAATGCATCTCTGGTCTTATCACAGGAAACTCTGGTTACCCAGATTTTACAAAACCAGAAATGCGGGCCTGGTGGGCCAGCATGTTCACCTATGACCAGTATGAGGTAAGACATTTTTGTTTCAATTGTGTCATAGTGAAAGCCCTAAACTAGGAGAAGGATCTGGAACTGTTATATCATAATGTTCTTGACCAAAAAAGGGTGTTAACTTGACTGAATTCCTCCTTGTTCTATTATTCTAGTAATTGCAAATTAGTTATTGAAGCAGATGTTGTAGCTGTACCTCTGTTTTTCCCCACTTCTAGCCCAGGCATGATGTG
Source organism: Schizothorax lantsangensis (assembly GCA_027422415.1). Taxonomy (NCBI): domain Eukaryota; kingdom Metazoa; phylum Chordata; class Actinopteri; order Cypriniformes; family Cyprinidae; genus Schizothorax; species Schizothorax lantsangensis. The sequence goes on along the minus strand of CM049861.1, from coordinate 13,112,680 downwards.
GTGATGCTTTTATGTCTTGTGCTGCATTTCCCTTCTACATATGACTGTTTCAAAAGAGTGTAAAGTGCTTACGCTCACAAAATCAGATTTCAAGAATAGGTTCGAAGTAAAATATGCACAAATGAAGTTACTCATCTGTACACCGGACTGTAGAAGGACATTGTGTTAATCATTGGTTTCCATTCCACTCTGAAATCTTAATGGTCCAATGTCCTGCTCCGAATTTGCTGTGCAGCAGTTTTGCGTTCCATGTGAACAGAATTTCTTTGTATTTGGAGACTTTGACACATCACATGTGATTAGGACACCGTGTTAAATGTGAAAATGGTCAAACAAATCCTGTTGTCATAACTTGTTGCTTTTCAGGGTTCGATGGAGAATCTCTTTACTTGGAATGACATGAACGAGCCGTCTGTGTTCAATGGGCCTGAGGTCACTATGCACAAAGATGCACTACATGGACAGTGGGAGCACAGAGACATCCACAATATCTATGGACTTTATGTGGTGAGGAACTGATGTATGTAAAACGTGGAATATTTTATAACCAACAGAAGAGAAGGGACAAACATTATTTTAAACTACCACCTGCATTAAATATTTTTCAGATTTAAATATTATCCTCTTACTTTCCTTGATTTCCTCTTTGTATTATTTTGCAGCAAATGGCCACTGCCGAAGGTCAGACTCAGCGATCTGGTGGAGCTGAAAGGCCTTTTGTGCTGACCAGAGCCTTTTTTGCTGGTTCTCAAAGATATGGTGAATTCATGTGGTTGTTTTTGCACACGGAAATTAAAGTTTAAGACTTTTTGTGATCATTTTATTATTCACATGTTGTGTGAAAGAAACATTTGGGTTTGTATATTTTCATCAGGTGCTGTTTGGACTGGTGATAATGCTGCTGAGTGGGACCATCTCAAGATTTCTATTCCCATGTGTCTCAGTCTTGGGCTTGTGGGCGTCTCGTTTTGTGGAGGTCAGTAATTATCGGTGTACTCTGGGGTAAAAACAGAGTACATTTTGTTTTTTGCTGATTTTGGGGGGAAATGTATTTTAAAATAAGTATTGTGGTTTTATTTGTAGCTGAATGCACAATCTAATTAGAAAAAATATGTAATAACAAACAATGGACAGAGGATGTGTATAATTTGAAAGGTCTACTATATGAATGACATAGTAGTGCATTATCTACCTCTATTTTGTAATCATTCTAATCATTTCTCTCTCTTCTTGCATACAGCTGATGTTGGTGGCTTTTTTAAGAATCCCAGCACTGAGCTTCTGGTTCGCTGGTATCAGACGGGTGCGTATCAACCATTCTTCCGCGCTCATGCTCATCTAGACACCACGCGCAGGGAACCCTGGCTCTTTGGCCCGGAGAACACGGCGCTCATCCGGGAGGTAATCCGCCAGCGTTATGCTCTTCTGCCATACTGGTACCAGCTGTTCTACCAAGCACATAAGACCGGAATGCCTGTCATGAGGTGAGCGAGGTCCCTGTGAATGCTTTCTTATGATATTGTTCATTATTTCACACAGACTAGATTGTTTGTGTCATAAGTACTGCTTAATTTTACATGAGTGCACTTTTTCTTTTCTGTCGTATCTCAGGCCTCTTTGGGTTGATTATTCCAAGGACACAGCAACTTTCACCATTGATGATGAATTCCTAATTGGTGAGAATTTTTTTTAAAGTTTTTTTTTTTCTAATATCAGTCAGTCTGTAATTTATAATGTATACTGTTTTTTTGTTGTTTAGGCAGCGATTTGTTGGTTCACCCAGTCACCGAGGAAGGGTCTCGTGGAGTCACAGCCTATCTGCCTGGAGCTGGAGAGGTGATACTGTAACTTAAATACTTAATGAAATCAAAATCTCTCTCTTTCAGGAAATGCTAGCTAGAATGAGTATATTTATCCCAGTAATATTTTCTACCACCAGCTTCGGTGTTCTGTGACATAAACTAAAGCTTAAAAATGTTTTGTTTTCGTCCATGTCAAAAATTTACTTAATGTGAAAATCAACGCAAATGTAAATAACATGTTGAATGTTTTATTAGATTAACTCATGCGTCATACTGTTTTCCTTTTTCCATATCCAGGTTTGGTATGATGTCCACACCTTTCAAAAACACAATGGCGCACAGAATCTCTACATCCCAGTCACTCTCAGCTCTGTAAGAGTCTCTCCTTGTTCAAGAAAACGGTTTTATATTTGAGTTTTATTTATTTATTTGAATTATTTTTTTTAAGATCCCGGTGTTCCAGCGTGGTGGCTCTATCATCCCTCGGAAGGACAGAGTTCGAAGGTCTTCTGCCTGCATGGAAAATGACCCATACACCTTGTATGTGGCCCTTAGCCCTAAGGTAAAGAGCTAGTTCTTTCTGGTAACTAATAAAACAAATGGTAGAATTGAATTGAAAGAAGAAAAAAAATACATTTGTGAGCGTAATTTAACTTTTCTTCTCTCTCTCTTTCACACTTTTTAGAAATTTGCTGAAGGCGAGCTCTACATTGATGATGGCCATAGTTTTAACTATGATACAAAGAAAGAATTTATTCATCGGAGCCTCACTTTTGCCAACAATGCTCTCACCTCCAGGTATTTATATTAATCTGTCCTTTACTTATGTGCTTCATTGTCCAAACTTTTTTGATTAAATTCTGTACAAGTAGTTTTGACTCAATTTATACTTTCCTTCATCTCAGCAACCTGTGCCCAGACTGTAATTTCGTAACCTCATCATGGATTGAAAAAGTTCTCATTTTGGGCGCCAGCAAGCCAAGCAAGGTTCTTCTTAAAATGGATGGTAAGAAATGTATTTAGCTTCTGCTGAACATTGTAATATTGGAAAATAATGTATTGTATTACAACGGAAATGACCTCAATGTCTGAGATTGTATGGCATGCTAATCTTCTCATGATCTCTCGAACAGGCAAAGAAACCCCTGTGGAGTTTGAGTTTGACACTTCCATGTCAGTGCTAACCCTCCGTAAACCTGGGATGAATGCTGGGGCCGACTGGACCCTGCTGCTGCAGTAGCTCACTGGATCTCTATAGCGGCCGGGGCCAGATGACACGAGATCTAAAAAATCACTTGAAAAATTCATCAGTATAAAATTTCACTCTTAATTCATAAACGCATCAAGCACTTACAAATTCAACAATTCAAAAGAAAACAAGTGGTGCAGTGGGTCAGAGATATTTCTCAGTGCTAAAAAGAACTGGATCCAACTGGCAGGGTCAGACAGTAAATGCTTTCCATTTTAAATGTAGTAATGTCATTCAAAAGATTCTTATTTTTATTTTGTGTAGTGAAAAGTAGTATTAAAGTCAGATTAACTGAATCATGCAGTGGATTTAAATCATTTCAGGGCAGCAGATAAGAGTGTTAATTGTATTTAAACCCTAAGAGCACAGTGAAAACCCAGTCATTACTGAAGTGAATTGGTCTTTAACAAATAGATTGGTTCCTTTTCAAAAATAAGACAACACAACAATTTCACAAATCAATTCTGTTTGTCTTCTAAGTTTAAAAATTTTAAAGCTCTAAAAAAAATGGTTTGACAATGAGCACATCAGGGGTTTTAGAGTTCTGTTTTGAAAGTTCTTCACTGGAGACTACTAATAAGCTCTATGTGCTTATGGCCTAGTTAGTTAATTTGATGTGGGATCTTGGGTTTGGATTGTTTTACAGGGGAATAGCCCACTAAATCTGTGAGTTTATTTTGTCTTATTGCTTACATTTTTGTTTTCTAGAGCACTTGAATATGCTGTTTTTGGGGTAGGTAGAGGGATTTATGTTTTGAGCCAGCATAGCAGAATGAAACAGTCAGGCACTTCTAATAATTCCAGTCTAATCTACTGTGATGGGGAAGATGATTTGTGAAGTTAATTTTGTCATCCACTATAAAATTGTTGATATCTTGTCAAAATAACTAAGTAAATGTCTCATGAGAGCTTTGTGTACATTCCCGTTTGACCATCTTACACTACTGCTCTGATTTTCCACTTTGTTTCATTCCATTTTTGAGGGTGACCCTGACAGCTCTGAAAACGTGAGGCAAAACGAGTGTTTTGATGAGTGTTAAAACGAGATGATAATAAAAAATACTGTACATTCCTAACTGTATTTGTTTGTTTTGCCTCATCTCTATGACCGCACATTCATGGAAAATATTAAAAGAACATTTTGATTTAAGTCTAACTACACAATTTTATGATAGTTGCTTGCCATTTAAAAGTACCGAAGCGCTGTCACGCCATCTACGCCGAAGATTTTGTTGCGCGTCTACATGGCGTTGCGTGGTAGTGATAACCATGAAGCTTCGAACCCTTTGCAAATCTTTTTTATTTTTTTTTTAAGAGTGGGTCGGATCGCGTATCAAACTGAAACCACAGGCACTTCTTATTTAATGGTATTTTATTGTTTAATTGTATTCATAATGTATGCAATTTCAATAAACCACTTGAAATGGGTTTGTAAAATGTTTTTGTTTTAAAAAAAATCATAAAGAAAAAATTAAATTAAATAGTTTTCTGCAAATTCTTGTTATCCATCTACCAAGTAACACAGTGGTATTTTTTAATCGTTTTTTAATAATTGCATACCAAAGTCATGACAAATGCTATTTACATTGCCATGTAGACATATTAAAAAAATTAATAAAAAGATCAAATCAAATTGTTTTCTGCAAACTCCACAAGATTCTTGTTCTGCATCTACCACTGAGGTGATTTTCATGCTGTTGTACTGTATCATTTTTTAATAATTGCATATCAAAATCAAGAAAAATGCTATTTATTACCTCACTGTATCACATATTTTAAAAATTCATAAAAGTATAAAATCAAATTGATTTCTGCAAACTCATCCAGATTCTTGTTCTGCATCTCCCCAAGTACCACTGTGATGATTTTCATGTTGTTTTACTGTATAATTTTTTAATAATTGCATAGCAAAGTCAAGAAAAATGCTATTTACATTGCTGTATAGACATATTTAAAAAAATCATAAAAAGATCAAATCAAATTGTTTTCTGCAACCTCCTCCAGACTCTTGTTCTACATCTCCCCAAGTACCACTGTGATGATTTTCATGCTGTTTTACTGTATAATTTTTTAATAATTGCATAGCAAAGTCAAGACAAATGCTATTTATTACCTCAATGTATCACATTTTACAAATTCATAAAAAGATCAAATCAAATTGTTTTCTGCAGCCTCCTCCAGAGTCTTGTTCTACATCTCCCCAAGTACCACTGAGGTGATTTTTCATGTTGTTTTACTGTATAATATTTTAATAATTGCATACCAAAGTCTGGTATACAGACTGGTCCTGCACAGACAGATAGAAAAACACATGAATACAGAAACACTTATTTCCCTCAAGGTCAGGTAGCTATGCTATTACTCTTATTACCCAAAACACACAGACAATGAGTGCCATTTCTCAGAGAGAGAACAGAGAGAAATTAAGACAATATTCAGCTATTTTTATAATGTACAGACCTAGAAAACCACCTAAATGTTCTGACTAAACGTAGATCACATAGCCGAGAGGCCCCAATAACCTCTGTGACCTAGACAGTCACATTGAACCTGAGAGGAGAAAACAGAAGTTCAACATATGGAGAGGCCTTTTTCTCAAGAAAAAAGGCACATTCCGTTCTTCAGGTTTCTCTGTTTCCAGCTACCCACAATGTATGTTATGAATCAGTGTTTGCCAGTTTGTTGATTATGTGTTATTATCTGTGTATCTGTACCTGTCTCTCACAGAAAATTATACATTTTGTTGTTGTGATTTTTACTGATCTCAGATTTTATATGTTTGGCTGGCTTTGAGATGACAAACAAGTTTAGATCTTGACTGTTATTCCCCCGGTTTCACAGACAAGGCCTAAGCCTAATCCCAGACTAAAATCTAAGTCTGAGCTGTTTCAACTGAAAGAAACTTGCTCTGATTGATCTTAAAATATATCAATGCCCTTATTTTGTCTCGAAAAGCACACCAGTAATGTTTTTTCTAAGGCACGTTTATAAAAATTACTTAAATATTCTAATTGAACTATGGCCTAATCCTGGTTTATTCTAAACCCTGTCTGTGAAACCAGGCCTTCAATGTTTTATGTTTGGCTTAACACTTTGGTATTTCTCCTTTACTCTTATCTTATGTATTGCTTCTGCCTTCTGTGTGACATTCTTACTGTTTCTATAGTAACAATGTAGATACAGAGCAAAAAATAAAAAAATTAATAGAAGTTCGGATTTTTAGTCCCTGTTAAGAGTGTATTAGTGTCTTTAGTCTTGACTTTTGACTTTGTGACTTTGCTGCACAAAAACACAGAGATAACAGTGCATATTTATGCAAAACAGGATCTCAGCTCCATTGAAAATCACCAGAAAGTGAACAGGCTAAGGAATCTAACTTGCTATCCCTTCAAGGAGGCTGCAGGTCTGATGGCATTCTTTGAGTTGGAATGATGATGTGAAGCTGTGGGGCTTCAGAGCCATTGAAAGCAGCTGATCCAGAGCTCAGAGTATCAGTGGATGTGACAACTACCAAAGCAACAACAGGCATCCTTACAATTTAATTTGATCTTTTTATGAATTTTTAAAATGTGATACAGTGAGGTAATAAATAGCATTTTTCTAGAATTTGCTATGCAATTATTAAAAAATGATACAGTAAAACAACATGAAAATCAACACAGTGCAGGAGATGCAGAACAAGAATCTGGTGGAGTTTGCAGAAAACAATTTGATTTGATCTTTTTATGAATTTTTAATATGTGATACAGTGAGGTAATAAATAGCATTTTTCTAGAATTTGCTATGCAATTATTAAAAAATGATACAGTAAAACAACATGAAAATCATCACAGTGGTACTTGGGGAGACACAGAACAAGAATCTGGAGGAGTTTGCAGAAAACAATTTGATTTGATCTTTTTATGAATTTTTAAATATGTCTATATGGCAATGTAAATAGCATTTGTCATGACTTTGGTATGCAATTATTAAAAAATGATACAGTAAAACATGAAAATCAACACAGTGGTACTTGGGGAGATGCAGAACAAGAATCTGGTGGAGTTTGCAATTATTAAAAAACGATTAAAAAAATACCACTGTGTTACTTGGTAGATGGATAACAAGAATTTGCAGAAAACTATTTAATTTAATTTTTTCTTTATGATTTTTTTTAAAACAAAAACATTTTACAAACCCATTTCAAGTGGTTTATTGAAATTGCATACATTATGAATACAATTAAACAATAAAATACCATTAAATAAGAAGTGCCTGTGGTTTCAGTTTGATACGCGATCCGACCCACTCTTAAAAAAAATAAAAAAATAAAAAAGATTTGCAAAGGGTTCGAAGCTTCATGGTTATCACTACCACGCAACGCCATGTAGACGCGCAACGAAATCTTCGGCGTAGATGGCGTGACTGCAGTGAAACACTTGACATATAGACAGTACCATTACATACTTACAGACTTATACAGATGACAATGTGCAATATACACATACATATACTCAGTACACACAGTGTACTGTTATACAGTTATCAATACACATTATACACCGTATGTACACATATGTGTCACTTCCACTCATTTGTAACACTACTTAATTTTCTCTTCGAGATTTTATGGATCATACAGCAGCGGTATGATGATACATACCTTACCATCGACAATCTACTGCGACATTAAAATGAAAGAGCAGGGGTCGCACTTTATATGCGTCATTTGTTGAGTGGTCAATAATGGCGGCGGAAGGCTCTGAAGACCTGGGCAACAAAGGGGGACTCACAAACCCTTCAGGTTTCCCTTTAAAAGTTACCTAATAAAATACTGAGTTTTTAAGCATGTGTGAATAGTTTGTCGCATTCAATTCTTAAACGCTTTATGCATAAATTATTACACAAGCGCGTCTTCATAGCTAACGTAGCGATCTAAATAACCATTGATTTATTGATTCAAACTTGAGCATTTTTATCCCGTAAGAGTTGTTTGACACATTTATGTTACATTTAATACGAACATTAAGTTGCAGACTAACCTTTATAAATGGTTAATTAATAAATCACCTTTCGTCAACAGAATATATAACACTTTGTGTCCAGTAAGATTATAGCGAGACCACAGCGAGATTCAATTTTACTAACTTTAATATTATAAGTTGACAATAATAAAATATTCTTACCCCTATATTGTACATCATAACATAATTCAACACAGTAAATTAAACTGCAGTCTGTTTAATCAATACATCGCTTTCAGTGACAGAGCTTTATGAGCCTGAGGTTGCAGACCTTCACAAGACAGATGAGGAGTCAGCAGAGAGTGGTGCAGATGGAGGAGACACTGGCGCCCCAACAGCATCCTACACAGCGGAAGGAGAAGAGGAGGAAGAGGGAGAGATGCCTGCAGACTTCCAGAGATTTTGGAAACTTACCAGCGATAATCCTCAAGATTTCAACAGCTGGACTGACCTCCTGCGGTATTGTGAACAAGAGGTGAATGTGTTGTAAACAGATTGCAGTTTTTCATTATTGGAACGGCACTAAAATGTTAGTTGGTTTTACATTTTTCATTATTTATTGCAGGGCCACATGAGGGCTTGCCGTCAAGCCCTAAATGCGTTTCTTCTGAGGTATCCTCTGTGTTACGGTTACTGGAAAAAATTTGCGGATCTTGAGAGACGGGCCGGTCACATCGATAAGGCTGAAGAGGTGAGAACATGCATAGATGGACATTTCAGTCAAATACAAAAAAAACAGGAACAATCCCTAAACATAAAATTACTTGGCATACTATATTTCTGTAATTTTGTAATATTTAAAAATGATTTGTACATAAAATGGCAGCAGAGATGTAAAGCTGTATTTGGTTCCTTTGACAGGTGTGTGAACGAGGCTTGAAGGCAATCCCTCTCAGTGTTGATCTCTGGATCCACTACATCAACCTGCTGCTGGGAACACTCAACATGAACCTGCCTGAGTCAACACAGCACATCCGCAGGTACCACTGACAAACTTGTAGCCTTTTTTTTTCCAGGATGCAATTTCAGCTTCCATTTTTGTTCTATGATATTGTTAGACCCAGTTTGTTACTAGTTTTCTTTCTCCTCCTGGAAATAGAAGATTTTGTCTGAAAGTCAGTCGGCACTGATGCCAAGTTAACTTTGCAAGAGAAGAGCAAGAGGCAGGAGATGATGTGGTGATAGTATATGGGCAGAGTTTAGTGAGGAACATTAGTTGCATCTTTGTCAAATCTCTGTCTGACCAGAAACAAATTCAGCAAGTGTTTTTACAACAAGCAAAAATGAAATAGACGTCAAATGCTATTTAGTGTCTTAAAGGGATTAGAATGAGTAATTAATGACAGAATATAATTACAGTTCAAGCAAATGTGCACAATTAAGTCTGCAATACACTGCACGATTTTTATTTAGATTATTGCCCCAATTAACAGACTGTTCAAGTTGACACTAGTTGCGACACTAGTTAGTAGTGATTTTTTATTTTTTTTTTTTGCTTCAGGCTATGAATTCATCCTGTCACACGTTGTTTTCATTTGTCATGCATCTCCTGGCAATGAGGTGCATGTGTCTGCATTAGTTTGTTGTGTTCAGAACAACCTGAAAGTGTGGTAGTCTGTTATTCTCAGTCATTTAGTGTAGGATGTCCAGTTTTTCTCTGTAATCATTTACAAGTTGGCAAGTATATGATGCCTAGTGTTTTAAAATCTGTTCAGATTTGAAAAGTTGTTAGTGTATTCCAGACCTTCATTAAAACTTATCTAAAGGAAACTGTGATAATTTTTTTTATCCCTGTTGTGATGTACAGTATCTCACAAAAGTGAGTACACCCCTCACATTTCGGCAATCATTGTAGTATATCTTTTCAAGGGACAATACTATAGAAATTAAACTTGTATATATTTTAGAGTAGTCAATGTGCAACTTGTATAGCAGTAAAGATGTACTGTCCTCTGAAAATAACTCAACATACAGCCATTATTGTCAAAAAAGCTGGCAACAAAAGTGAGTACACCCTAAGTGACAACAGCTATACATCATTTAACCATGCAAAGCCACATGTCCTATTCATCATGTTCATGTTTTTGTCTGCTTGACAGGACCATACAAATTTGTGTATCTTGTTTTTGAGCAGTTAAAATTTGGTGTTTTGAGTACAATTCTCTCATACTGACCACTGGATGTTCAACATGGCACCTCATGGCAAAGAACTCTCTGAGGATTTGAGAATTAGAATTGTTGCTCGCCACAAAGATGGCCGAGGCTATAAGAAGTTCGGTAACACCCTGAAACCGAGTTACAGTACAGTGGCCAGGGTCATACAGAGGTTTTCCAAGACGGGTTTCATTCGGAACAGGCCTCGCAAGGGTCGATCAAAGAAGTTGAGTCCTTGTGCTGTGCATCAGGTGCAGAAGCTGGCTTCAAAAAACAGACGCATGAGTGCTGCCAGCATTGCTTTAGAGGTTGCAGAAGTGGAAGGTCAGCTTGTCAGTGCTCAGACCATACGCCACACACTGCAACAAGTCAGTTTACATGGCCGTCGTCCCAGAAGGAAGCCTCTTCTGAAGTTGGCTCACAAAAAAGCCTGCAAACAGTTTGCTGAAGACAATCTGGTCAAGAGCATGAATTACTGGAACCATGTCCTGTGGTCTGATGAGTCTAAGGTAAACTTGTTTGGCTCAGATGGTGTCCAGCATGTGTGGTGACGCCCTGGTGAGGAGTACCAAGAAAATTGTGCCTTGCCTACGGTCAAGCATGATGGTGGTAGCATCATGGTCTGGGGCGGCATGACTACTGCTGGTACTGGGGAGCTGCGGTTCATTGAGGGAAACATGGACTCCAACATGTACTGTGACATTCTGAAGCAGAAGATGATGCCCTCCCTTCAGAAACTGTTTTCCAACATAACAACCACCCCAAACACACTGCCAAGATGACAACTGCCTTGCGGATGAAGCTGAAGGTGAAGTTGATTGAGTGGCCAAGTAAGTCTCCAGACCTGAACCCTATTGAGCACATGTGGGGCATCCTCAAGCGGAAGGTGGAGAAGCACCATGTGTCTAACATCCAGCAGCTCCGTGATGTCATTATGGAGGAGTGGAAGAGGATGCCAGCAACAAACTGTGCAGCTCTGGTGAACTCCATGCCCAGGAGGATTAAGGCAGGGCTAGATAACAATGGTGCCCCTACAAAATATTGACACTTTGGACAGTTTTGACATGTTCACTTAGGGTGTACTCATTTTTGTTTCCAGTTATTTGGACAATAATGGCTATATGTTGAGTTATATTTAGAGGACAGTAAATTTGTACTTCTATACAAGCTGCACATTGACTACTCTAAAATATATCCACGTTTCATTTGTGTAGTATTGTCCCTTGACAAGATATACAATTTTTTTTTCTGAAATGTGAGGGGTGTACTCACTTTTGTGAGATACTGTATATCCAAGTGAAACGGCTTCTCAAATGAGAAAAAAGGTAGGGTGGGGCTTTTGTCCATCTGGAATTGATTGGACAGTTGTTGTTTGCTAATTGCTACGTTTTCATGTAACTGATCCCAAGTCCTAATCCCAGTTTAACACCTCTGGTGTAACTGTAAATGCAGACCTTGAGCCAAAAACTCATCACCAAACACCAATGACTTGTACATACACTATATAGACAAAAGTATTGGGACACCCCCTTCTTTAGAACAGAAAAATGCACTTCCAAATCTGTGGAAACAACGATGGGAACATAATTCATGTATTTAAAAATTGTATTTCCATCTCTGTTGCAACAGTTTTGGAAGTGTCTAAAATGACTGTACCCATATGTACAAGTAATTGGTGTTTGGTGATGAGTTTTTGGCTCAAGGTCTGTATTTACAGTCACACCAGAGGTGTTAAACTGGGATTAGGACTTGGTTTTATGCAGACCAGTCAAGTTCTTCCACACTGACTGAATCAATAATTTTCTTTTTGAACCTTGCCGTATACACAGAGGCATTGTCATGTTAGAATAGAAAAGGGTCCTGTCCAAACTGTTGCTATAATATTAGAAGCACACAATTTCCTAGAATATCATTATATGCTTTAACATTAAGATTTGTACTCATAGAAATTACTAAAGTAGTCAAACCTGTTCATTAGAAGGGGGCGACCCAATACTTTAGGCAATATAGTGTAACTTTAAACATTATTCTTTACAGTAATAAAACATTTCAAGAAACAATGTAACTTGAAAAGTAAATGTCCTGTCCTCTCCTCAGTGTGTTTAAGGAGGCAGTTGCAGCCGCTGGCTGGGACTTCCATTCAGACAGGCTGTGGGATCTGTACGCCGAGTGGGAGAAGGAGCAGGGCAACCTGAATTTCATGACCGGCGTCTACGACCAAGTACTGAGGGTCCCCACACAGCTCTACAACACGCATTATGAAAAGTACGCTATGCTCATAGATCATATGTTATATGTGTTATCATATTTTTTTTCCTCACACAACTCCTCAGATTTGAGGCACATAATCCACATACCACACACACACGCATGGATTTGTGAGTTTTTTTTTACCATTTCTTCTCACGCTCATATTCTGTGATCTCTTTCCCCCTTTATATTTAGATGCAGCTGAATGCATCAACAAAAGCCTAATTGGTAAACAGTCAAACACCTGCAGTTAAACACTTCAAATCCAGATCACCAAAATGATTTTGCTTGAGTCCATAAAAAATGAGTCCATAAAAATCATGATGACCCTTACATTGAACAAGGCTGATGTTCTCTGAATTTCTGTCTCTTCTCCTCAGGCTGAAAACTCACCTAACCTCCAACCCGCCTCAGGACGTCCTGTCCCCTGAGGAGTACAGTAAGGTGAGGAATGAGTACAAACAGAGCCAGATTCAAGCCAAAAAAGAAAGATCTGATATCAGTGCTGAAGAAGAAGAGAGACCGCCTGGAGAGGAAGAGCCTGCAGACAATGGCAAGGACTCGGTAACTCACTTTTTCATCTGTAATAGAAGGTTTTCTTCAACTGATGTGATACTCTAGAGATTATCGTTTTAAGCTTTAACATGTTTTTATGCAGGAAGAAGCAGTGCAGAAGATGCAGGAGCTCCTAATGGTCAGCAGAGAGGAATTGTACCAACAAAATGAAGCAGAAGTCAGGAAGAGATGGAACTTTGAGGATGCTGTAAGTTTCTCAGAAAGATGCTTCATAGAGGTTGAGGAAACACTGATGTTATCTATAAAAATAAATCGTACATACAGTACATTTTTGGGAATGAAATTAATACTTTTATTCAGCAAGGATGTGTTAAATTGATCAAAAAGGACAGTAAAGGCATTTACATTGTTACAAAACTTCTATTTCAAATAAATGTGGTTCTTTTGACCTTTCTATCAAATAGATGAATAGAATCCTGTAACGGGGTTTGGAAAAGTATGGAATTTGATTGAAGTATTTTCCAGGTCTGGAAAAGTATGGAAAAATATTTGTGTTTCCAGACTTTTGACCCTATTTAGTTATTTTTAATAATAGAAAATTAAGAATTTAATGAAAATAAATTTATTGTACAAGAAGTGAGGTTTCATGGCAGCTGTTTAGTGATTATTTAGTGATCGCCAAATATGACTGAATGAATTCAAGGTGCACTTTTTTATTATGCAAAATGTAGGTTATAAGCATTTTGGGTTTCTTCACACTATATTCTTAGCACCATATTACATAGCCTCAAGGACCTTTGCAAAAATAAAAAAATATACAGACTTTTATGTGCACACAATGAACCATTAACTTTAGCATATAGGACAATGCACACTGAGCCACCTATTGTGCCATCAGCCCATTTCGCGGTATGGTTTCTTGGCCCCCACAGAGTATGCGTTACCTAAGGCCTTGAAATATGGCATACTGCCCCAATGAAAGCCAAATCTTAAACACTTTTTTACAGTACCAGTCTTTTTTATAGACCCTTGAACTTGGCAAATTGTGTGCCATCAGCCCATTTCGTGTCATGGTTTCTCCGCCGCCACAGAGGATGTGTTAAATTGGACATCAGGCCTTGATATTAGAGGTACTACCATAAGAAAAGCCAGGTAGATCTCTGTTAATTCATGTGCATTCATGCTCTCGTTTTATTCATAGTAAGATGGCAGTGATACACAAAGGAAATTGTTTCTTTAAAACTAGAAATTGTAATGCGTAACCATGCAAAACATTACCATGCACATATGAGTAGTTTCTCGAATGCACAAAAAAGTTTCTTGTGTGCATGTAAAAATCGGTATTTTTATTTATTTTTTATTTTAGGGACTCTGTATGTTGTCACTTTGAGAAAATCAATGAAAAAAATATTTACATTTGACTGTACTATATACCAAATATAAAGCTGAAAATAATGCTCTATGAACCATTTATGTTAAATAATATGGTCTGTAAATCTACCGAGAGGTTTGGAAATTTGTGTCTGGAAAAGTATGGAATTTTGAAATGGAAAATGTGCAGAAACCCGGAAAACATTTTCCACTAAAATATTATCTACTGTTATTTTAAATTGTAATATTTTTCATCGATTAAAGAGACTTTCAAAAATATCTAAAAAAAATTCTGACACAAACTTGAACTTTTTATGGGTTGTGTATGAAGTTTTTCTGTCAATTTGCTTGATTCCTTCTCTCCTTTTTCCCAGATTAAAAGGCCTTATTTCCACGTGAAGCCTCTGGATAGATCCCAGCTGAAAGCCTGGCAGAGCTATCTGGACTGGGAGATTGCAGAAGCTGAAACAGCAGCAGTGGATGCTGAAGGGGCGGCTGTGGAAGGCCATGAAGGCTCAAAACAAGACTGTGTAGCTGGGCACAAGAGAGTACTAATTCTGTTTGAACGCTGTCTCATTGCTTGTGCACTCTATGAGGAATTCTGGAATAAAGTAAGTAGAAAGGAGATCCACCAAGATCATGATGATCTGTTTTATAATATTTCTGACTTTTTTGTTGCATTTTGTAAGCTATTTATGTGTGTCACAGTATGTGCATTACCTGGCACCACACGGGCTGGAGGAGGTCCGTGAAGTGTACCGCAGAGCTTGTGAAATCCATCTTCCGTACAAACACAGCATCCACCTTCAGTGGGCCTTGTTTGAGGAAAAACATGGTGAGACAGTAAGTTTAGCATAGAAAAAATAGACTAGCCTAAAATCATATTTCATTGAAATGTGGATTTGTTTCAGCTACTGCAGAATGTGTTCATTACGTTCTCTCACTTGATTTTTTTTCACTCCCATAGGTAATATTACAGAGGCACAGCGTATTCTAGAATCACTTGAGATAACAGTGCCCGGTTTGGCCACGGTGCGTCTGAGAAGAGTGGGTCTGGAGCGGAGAGCAGGACGTTTGGATGTGGCGGAGGCACTGCTGAAGGAGACCGTGGAGAAGAGTAAAGACAACCCCCAACTCCATGCCTTCTACTCCATCAAACTGGCTCGCTTTCTTCACAAGCTGTGCAAGAACCCTTCCAGGGCCCGCACTGTTCTACAGGAAGCCATAGAGCTGAGTCCGGTAAATGATGCACATTTTAGGTTACCTGAGAAAACATTTTTTTACAGTGCTGTGCTACTTACCAAGAAATTCTATTAAAAATCATTCAGAACAATCATGCAGAACAGGTCATTTCTATAATATAATATAATATAGCTAATATGAAAAAATGAAGCAGTTGTTGCTCATGAATTCCCTTTTTGAGGCCAGTTATTTATTAGGCTTATAATATAATATAAAAACAAATATTTTAAATAAATATTTTCAAATAACGTGAACATTTTACAGTTACCTAAAACATCCCCATGTAGTAGAGTTTGCATACTACTACATTTTTACCTCTGTCCTGTGCGCGGCATGTTATTTCTTCTGCGCGGTCACAATGTAAGAAGTGTGCGGCCCCGCACGCATGCAGCTTAGAGGGGACATTGAGCATAACTGTTTTATTAATAATAAAGAGAAGAAATGATTTCTGAAGGACAATGTGACACTGAAGACTGGAGTGGACTTCTTCTTTGGCACTCAACGGAGGCGGTCGCATTATTTTTCCTCCCCGTCCTCTCCCTTATTTTCCCTGCTTGCTCTCTCGTCTCGTCTCGTCATCTATTGAGAGACTCTCTCTGCATTGCTCTTCAAACTGAAAAAATCATGGATTTGATCAACTGGTCTCTCAACGCAATTGACACCATCTTCTCGACGAGAAGCTTGGGTTCTGGGGAACCCGACTGCCCTGACAGAACGTTTGCAGCTAGCTACACGAGGGACGCGTGGGAAGGATGGCGTATCGTGTGTTTAGCGGCTCTTTCCGTGGAGGACATTGAAGATATTTACCTATTCGGAACCATGATAACAGGTCTTTTGCTGATTGGATTAGGCTTTGCCCTGGGTTATCGAAGAATTCAGAAAACGGGAACAGCTGTCCAAAGCCTCACAAGGCTGCCCGTCATGATTGAAGCAGTGGGAAGAGCGGTCAGCATTGAGACTGAGACTATTAACCGCAATATGGATTCTATCATGGAGAAGCTCACTGCTTTGCAAAGGAAAATCGACGGTATCGGAGACCAGAACGGACAAAGAGAGTAGCCGTGGAATTGGAATGCGGTTACTCGCCCCAAGACTAAACAATCGCAATCTTATCATTTCGGCTCCCCCGAACCAACACTGGCCTCGGCCAAGGCCGCTGCTGGAAAATCATCCCTGGAAAGAGCACTGCAGTGTGACGCTCTTGCGTTCCATCCCCAATTCTAAAGACAGCTGCTGATTACACATACACACACATACACAAAAAAACTATTACAGATACAAACACATACACACATTCATTCACCTCCCCAACCCCGATCACTCGCCTCCGTCGCTTTGAACCGCCAGCCTGACAAGCGGGTCTGTGACTAGCGCCGGGAAATGGCTGCATGTCTGGATGGCTGATTGCCAGAGCTGGATTACTTCCCCTGTTGCAAAGTCGTGTGTCTATGGTGTATTATGTGCTTTTTGTTGCTGAGGTGTTTTTCCTGTTCTCACACTGTACTCCTCAAGGAGCATAGTCTGGGGGTTATTTTTTTCTCCTTACATTCCTCTTGTTTGCTGTATTTTTCTTCAATTCCCTGTCTTCCTGTCCTGTCTACCCCATTGTCATATATGTATGTTGTGTATGGACAGGTCGATGGCTAATTTCGCTGGTACTTGTGACTAGTGACAATAAAGGGCTACTACTACTACTAATTGCTGCTGAAAATTCAGCTTTGCCATCACAGAATATAAAAAATATAAAGAAAACAGTTATTTTATATTTTACTAACATTTTACAATATTATTGTTTTTACTGTATTTTTGATCAAATAGATGCAGTCCTGGTGCGCATAAAATAAAAAATCATAACCCTAAACTTTTGAGTGGTATTATAGAAAATTATCACAATATGATGCACCACAATATTAATATTTGAGGACTCTTGGATTCGGATCCTCAGGATAACGGTAAATTGTATCAGAACCTTCTGGAGCTGGAGATGTCAGGTGACCTGCGGGCTACTGGAGGTGTTCTGCAGTGTGTGGCCAGAGCCCTTGCTGCTCCTCTCTCCCCAAAGACCAAAATTATTTTCTCCCAACGTGGCCTGCAATTTGCTGAGGACTTTGGGACCACAGTACAGAGGTCAGAATTAATTCAAACCATTCTGGGTAGCTTCAGCACAAGTGATAAAACATGTATATTATGTTAATTTACAAATGGATTATTACTACTAAGTTTACTTAAATGTTTTTTCTTGTATATTATCAGTGTGTTGAGCATGTATGAGGATCACCAGAAGCTGCTGAAGGAACATGATGCAAAGAGACAAGCAGAGAATGAGTGAGCTAAACAAAAACAAACCCAGAGATCTTCTTTTGACATTTCGTTTTGTGAAAGCCTTTTAAATGTGTGTTTGTTTTTCCTAAAGCGATAATGATGATCCTGAAAAGATGAGCAAAATGGATGATGCATCTGCCTTGACGGTGCCACAGACAGCTCCACCCACAATGCCTCCCAATGTTCCCATGACAACACCACCTCCCTCTATGATGGGCGGAGACATGAGTGGATCATATGGGAGTTATGGCAGCTGGTACCAGGTAAAGCATTGAATGGCACATTGTTAAAGCACTGCATTTACCCAGCAGGAGGCAATTAAAGCTTTAAAAGATTAAACGCAATGCATCTTGATTTAAAATGTGTATTGTATACAAATATTGTCCCTGTGTCTCAGCAGCAACAGTATGGAGGGTATGGCAGCTACCAGAACCCGTGGAACCAGTACAATCAGTACTACCCTCCCAGCTAAGTCCCTTCAAAGACTGAGGTCTGGGGTGCTGCTTCATGTGATCCACTCATACATCCTCAATCCTCCAGAAGCCGCAGCAGTGCATAACTTGAGCCAGTGTCAGAAGTGAGGGAAAAAATTACAAACCTATTATGTTTTTAAAGGATGTTATCCTTTTTCCCTGAATGTTTTGTACCAAGTGCCATCTTACATCCTAAAATGCATTTGTAGATATATATATATATACCGGTTCATGCTTTTTAAGTAATTTATCTGTGAAATAAGTCAATTTATTGACTCCCTGAATTGTATTGTGATTGTTTTTCTGTTGACCATTTTGTACGAAGTAATTTTAAAATGTTTAAAATTCAGTTTATTGTGCAGTCACATCTTATAATTTTAATAAAATATAATACACACAAAACATTTATTAAAATTCATATATGTTGTAAAGTATTTACTTAATTGACTTTGCACAGATTTTGAAGAGACTTTCGTTTAATCTTTTTTTTTTTTTTTCATTTTTACAAAAGTGTTTTTAATGCTTTACATCTAGGGTTCTCAGCCAGGGGCCTTCATTTTTTTTATTAAACTATTATTATTAATATATCATTAATATTAAATGTACTATTAATGTATATAAACAATCTGTGTGCATCACATAGTAAAAGGTGATTTGCCATGATTGTGCAATTCTGATACAAGCTACTATAATCACTGATATGTTTAAGGTTTTTAAACCCTTTTTCAAACAATTTGGTATAGCACAATTCTCGATATTGAATATTTTAAGAGCTAATAGTCACTGTATATGCAATGCTCAGAAGCTTCTGCTTGTTTACAGATTTTGCCTTTACTTCCAATGCCAATATAACATTCAAATCATAAAACTAAGATGAGTAAGATGATTAGTAAGATTTTATTGGTGAAAATTAATTTTTTTCCATGTGCCAAAACAGAAAGCTAACACCACTTTCTCAAAGTTCATCATTGTGAAAACTCACTTGACCCTTTACTAAGCAGTATCAACAGATTTACGTTTAATGAAATTATTGATCAATTCATTACATGTTTGGTGGTTTAAGTGAAATCATTGCAGTAGCAGTCCACTGATTCATAAGTCTCCATAGAGAATCTGTTTGATCTTGCACTGACGTCTGGAAGAACAGCTTGTTTCTATTATTGTTTTGTTTCATTTCTTGGTAACCACAAGGACGGCAGTAGGCACCAAACCTGTCAAGTAAAACAAAAGATATGTAAATGCCAGATGTTAAACACAAATTCTGAAGATAAAAAAAGCTAAGGTTAATTCCTCAGAGACAAAGAACTGTGAACATTTTAGTACTATATCACTAGTCAACATCAACCTTAAATAAATTCTTACCCAGCTCACAAAGGGGTTTTTCCATGTCTAGATCTGTGTACACACGTCTGGGATATGGGGTGATGAGGTTGAAATCCTGTCCGTTTTCCCCGTTCATCTGAATATAGACCCTAACAGCAGCCAGAGGTTCCTGAGCCTTGAAGACAGTGCTCAAGGTGGATCCATCTAGAAGACGCACCTTATGACCAAAGGAGGGAAAGAGAGGAGTTTGACTTTGAATGATTTGTGGAATCATTCAAAATTAAAGTACCTAAAAATAAAATTTTCTATTTAATTCAACGTCATCCTGGGCTCTCAGGTCTACTTGGACACTGACTAATGTGTTATGAGTGAAAGGTGGCTTCATTTTGTGACAGTACCTGTATCCGACAGTCATCGTAGTCTTTTTTAGCAGGAGGAGCCCCTTGGTTCTCAGGTGGAGACTGCAGAGGGGCTTCAGAGGGGGGAGATGACAAACCTATGCTTGATGAACCACCTCCAAACTGCAGAGGTTTTTGTTATTTATTATTTATATACTTGATATTCTAGTAGGCACACAAGATAATAACAGTAATGTGAAGTGGGCAAAGTAAAAGCATTAATTAATACCTTTCGTGCCCTCTCCTCTCTGTCTCGTGCAATCTTTTCTTTAACTCGCTGCCTGAGAAAGGATCACAGGTTATTACTAGTGGTTCTCAACTAGGGCACCCCAAGATGACTTAAAATGATTTAAAACAACATAAAACAAAAATTCTATAAAGAACCAATTACTTTCAAAATCGTAACATTTTCTTTTTAAAAAGTATAATTTCTAGACCTGGAAAAGTAATGTAAATTAATAAAAATCTTATAACTCCTTGGGCATTTTTATAAGGAATATACATTTTTATAGTTATGCCAAGCTCTAAATGACTTTATCAGGTAGAGAATGGGAGAATCTTCTCTGCAATCCTCCTCTTCTCTAGCTTGCTTCCTAATCTAGTTGCCTAATAAACCTGGTATTACAACGACTATTGTTGGCTCTGACAAATTGCATGGTTTCGTCTTTTTTTAAGTCACTTTGAATAAAAGCATTGGCTAAATGTTGTAATGTAATCCTTATTCAGTAAATCACAACATACTGGAAAGGTAATGGGGTCTGCTGTGGACAATGGGAAGCCTTGAAATAAAAAAAGAATGAGAACCACTGAATTCAAGTGAAAACTACTGAAAGTGCCTGATCAAAGTTAAACAGGCATTGCATTCCTGTTCATCTTACTTGGCAAGCTTGTCCTCCATCTTCTCTCT
The DNA here is from genome assembly GCA_027422415.1 of Schizothorax lantsangensis. NCBI lineage: Eukaryota > Metazoa > Chordata > Actinopteri > Cypriniformes > Cyprinidae > Schizothorax > Schizothorax lantsangensis. Next base: position 13,091,670 of record CM049861.1, on the reverse strand, counting down.
CATGCGCTGGTCTGCTATCTTCTTCATTTCGTCGTCTTGAAGCTTCTGTTTAACATGCAGCAGCTCTTGGCCCTGTTTCCTCCTCTGCTTTTCTCTTTCTATTTGCTCCTTTCGCTCTCTCTCTCTCCTCTCCTCCTGTCTCACCTTCATCAACTCCTCCAGTCTGTAGGCGGAAAGCGTTACTTTTCATCAGCTTTTAAATGTGTGCTTTTTACGGTAATACATTTTAAGGTCAGCTGCACAAAGCACAAACCGTTTTACTTGTTCCATCCTTTCTTCTTCTGTCATAAGTCGTTCGGCATCTCCCATTTCTTCAGCAACTTCAGTGGCTGTTTTTTGTTTTGGTTACAGACAAAAATGAAAGAGAAAGTAACATTTTGTGTTGGGTGACGAAATAAGGACAACGATGTTTCCATGAAATTGAGAGTGAGGAGCATCAGAAGAACATACATTCAGAAGTTTCTGTAGGAGACTGGCTCTGTTCTTCTGTGGTGCCGAGAGTATTTCCAGCAGGCGGAACATAAGGCTCATCTATATCTGGATCATTCTCATGCTCCATTAACCTGTACAGTTATAGAATTGTAAATGCAACTTCCATGCAACTCTTTTTAATTGATTAAAATTCTTATTAATTAAATATTATATATTTAATTGGCACAATTATTGCTCTTTTCCATACAATGAAAATGCATAATGATCACTGGCTATCAGATTGAGTTGCAATTTACTAAAATAAAAAGCATTAAAAAAAATCTGATGACTCACCAGTCCATTGCTCTCTCAATGCCCTGGTTTCCAGTATGTGCTACTGCCTTCTCCCTACAAAACAATCACTGGGTGAGTGGAAGTACTGGATCAGTGTGTAAACATCAGTGTCACTGTAGATAAATCATCACTTACGCTCTGTTTCTGTCAAAGCCCATTTCCAGCAGACTGTCTAACATAGTGCACTCAGCCATTGTGCTGAAAATTAGTTTATTAAAGCATTATAACAACACAGTTACATTAGGATCACAGATAAACAGATAAAGATTTAAAAAAGACATTTTCAGAAAAGCTTTTTTATATATATGTTTTTTTTCATTTAATATACAAAACAGTCATACAGTTGGGTAGATACTAAAATCATAGGAGCTCGAAACAGTAAGATTAATTGACTCTACTCTTCTGGCTGACATGATCATATCATCACTACATAATCAAATCTGACTGATAAAATAATTAAAATAAGTGTGGCAGCAGCCAATATTTATACTGATAGATACATGCTCAAATTCAGTTAGCTGGCAGGCTAACACTGAACAGCATCCAGCAACAGCTAATTATTCTTTTGCATAACTAGTATCTTCTAGAGATAGCATAAGAATTTTCTTTATAAAGTAATAGCGCTTTTGTATATCAGGAACGATATTTTTTACTTCATTTCATCGTTAATTAGCCCTGCACGTCGTTCTACGGATACTTACATTTGTTGTCAGCACTGGGTAGCTTCCACACACATCTACGGAGAGCCGCAACGACCAATTCGCTTTCTCTGCTGCTGAGCGACTAGACCTGTGCTGAGCGGTCTGTCACATGATTAGCTGCTATAGAAGGGTGAAAGCACACAATAAAATGTAAACACAATAACACCAGCAACTACTATCTGTATCGTAGTTATATATAACCGTATCATAAGGGTAAATTATAAACTGGGACACTGTCTTTCATTGAAACGGCTGGGGAAAAATGTCCCAATCAACCTGAATCCACTATATTTGACTTTAAAGAAAAGACGTATATTTGCAGTTAACTATATCTTTTGAAATGGCATGTCATGAAATTGCATAACTTTATGCAACAGTCAGGTTTCATTTTAAGGACAATGCATGGCAAATAATAAAACCATCAGAAGTGTCCAGTGTCCATTCTCACTCTGCAGGGTGTTTAAGGTGAAGACATGATGTTACTCAGGTGGATGTGCAAACAGTGCAGTATGGGATGGGCCTCATAGCTTGTTACTTATTGGATGAATGTATAATAATTAATCTGGCAACACTCTTACTCAGGGGCATTCTTCTTCTGAATGGCAAGAGATCACACATGCTACTCTTTTCTCTTTCACCCTTTTCCCAGTCATGTGTGTGCTTTCATAGATTATCATGCTGCTTCAACCTGAGTTTCTTCATTTTGATACAGGAGAACACGGGGGAGGTATTTTTAACAGTTATCATTAGTACTTTATTTAGTATTTATGCAACTTTGTAAAGTTTACTTTGTGCAATTTCGTTTTTGGGAAGAATTTGTAACCAAATGACTCTGAGTGAAGATCTCTAAATACTTCAGAATAGCTAACAAAGAATATGTTTTAATGTTTATTATATTAAACAAAGTAAGAACACATGCAGGGAAGATTTGATTTCAACAAATTTGCTTAATTTGTATTTGACTTGATAACTTTCACTAGGTGTAAAGTGGGTAAAGTTCAATATGTCAAAGTCCTTGACTTTTTATAAGAAAGAGGTCAGCAAATGAAGGGATAAACAGTTTACAGTTTAAATAACAATACTAACATCATATTCAAAACCTGCATATTTTCTCTGTCCTTAAAATCATATGACTAGGCCTATTTGTATACAAGCAGGGTGTTTTATTGGTAATGTTTTTTTTGTCTTCTAACCATGGATCTCTTATCTTTAACAGAATAAAATATGTTGGACATTGGACAAGCATAGGAAGTGTTAAGAGCTGCTCCTGGTGCTCACTGGGTGTAACAGCCACTCCATGTGGACATTTATTGCAGTGCCAGTGGAGGAGCTGTTACCTGCAGAGAGTCACATGTGACGGAAGCCGGAAGTGCTGTGTCTATGGGATGCCTATCGTAGAGCTGTATATTATAATGTATAATGCATCTGTATACATTTACAAATATGTAACTTTTACGTCATCATCACTGGTCATACAAAAACATGGTTTGTAAAAATGAAAAATTTGTGCATTTAGAAATAATTAGATGTGTTATTTAACAATAAATAATTTTCAATGTGAGTGCTGTCGCTGCAAATTGTACCTTTAGTTGAGGCAAAGCATCGATTCCATTACATCCGTTTGTGTTCAACTCAGTAGAAATGTGTTTACCATGTAATTACTGGTGTCCACGAGGGCACGCTGTTGTCTAATCAGTGTTCTAAAATGGAATGTGCCCTACACATTTAGCTTTTCATTTTTTCTATTACAATCGTTTTAAATTTCTGATGAAATTTTTTTACAATATTTTTAAGATTTTTTTCATTTTTATATTAAAATTTGTTAATGTCTTAGATGCTGAAATGGAACATGCACATTTTATTCAAGTCAAATGGTGTAACCCTAAGAAAGACATCTTGATATTCTCGACGTCTTGATATTCCAGAAAGTTTTTACCTTGAAAATATATTTTCGGGGGACAAAAATGATTTGGTTGTAGGCTGTTACGTTTATTTAAAATGTATTTGTGTTTTGTAATGTTTTACAAAATAGCAATGAAAAAAATACTGACCAATAAAAAAATAGAAAACATGCGTATTAACTACATTCAGAAATAATATCGTCATTCATAAGAGCCACGTAGCCACGTAGTGTTTTGGTGTTTAATAGCTCCATATCTGGCGATTTCACTTCAAACATGTATTTATTATGCATATCTATGCTACCTCCCTCATATCAGTACTTTCGGTAATCCAACATGAATAAATTACTATGTTTGTGTTTGTAAAACCGAGGCTTTTATTATGAAGTATTTAAATTTCCGCATGCAAACCGCAGTCGGTTTAGATACTAGTAGATCCGATTAGATAAGAATGACTGAAACTTTAAACGACGCACATTCATAGAAGCTACGTAGAGGTGACTGTACAGGGGTGGGACAGGCAAACTTTCGACAGGACGTTGCTTGGGCCAACATTTGAAAGCAGAAGTCTTTTCCTTTCGAATTAGAATCGTCGTATAACGACCATCATGTTCAGCTGGTCTAACCGAGAAGGAAAGAAAGACCCAGAACTTTTCCAAAACGTGTCGGATGGACTGAAGCGCCTCTACCGCACCAAACTCTTCCCTTTGGAGGACACATATCATTTCCACGACTTCCATTCACCGGCTTTAGAAGATGCTGACTTTGACAACAAGCCCATGGTGCTGCTGGTGGGACAGTACTCGACCGGGAAGACCACCTTCATTAGGCATTTGATGGAGCAGGATTTCCCCGGGATGAGGATAGGCCCCGAGCCGACGACGGATTCCTTCATAGCGGTTATGCACGGCGATCAGGAAGGCATGATACCTGGCAATGCGCTGGTTGTGGATCCAAAAAAGCCTTTCCGAAAACTCAACGCCTTTGGAAACGCTTTCCTCAATAGGTAATACACCCATTTATCATGTAACATAAAGGGTCTATTGATAAAAAGCTCAATTGTGACTGTATATGGAGTTCAAGGTGTGGTATGGGTTAAACTAAGGCTTGCCTTATGTTTGTGAATCAGGAAATTGCGCTCAAGTACATGTTACTTCAGTGACTTTCAGACTCGAGCATCTCAGTTATTTTTACCTTTGGCAAATGTTTGACATATGAACCAATGATAAATTGAGATGATCTAGTTTAAAACACGCTCTTGTCATTTTTGTATTTGTTGAATACAAACAAAACAAACATTCATAGATTTTCTACAAATATCCTGAATCTAAAAAGTCAAATAGTGTAACCATTAGGTATAAAGGTATATTTATTTATTACAAATATAATTCATTTCTTAGGGTTGCTCTATTTGAGCTGAACAAAACTTGCCTTTTAAATTACTTTTAAATTTAAATTACTTGTTTTTAAAGTTTCAGAAACATATAATTAATAATAATAATATATACATTTATTTTTATTTTAATAAACCTTAAAACAGTCATGAGGGTTTTAATGGGTGCTCTAATTTATGGTTTTCCTGTCACATGGCAACAGATTGTTTTTTTGCATGTTAGTTATGTCAGACTGACTTTTGTAAACAGAATAGTGGTGAATAAAGTAACAATAATAATCTAGAATATTCTGAAACTTAATTGCTTCCCTTTTTATTTAAGAAAAAATAAATATATAATAATGTACATCATAGGTGTAAATCCTTTTGATAATAATCGCTTTTTAATGTATTTTTTAGTAACTTAGACAGACAACATGAGCTTTACAGTATCCATTTGTTTTTAATTATGACCTCATAGTAATTCAGCCATTATTCAGTTTCTAGAAAGTTGTGTGTCATAGTTTCCATGTGTGTTGGATTGAGTCATGGCATATGCTGAGAACAGGTGTCACACAGGCCATGTTCTTCAGCTTGAGTTTGTCTTGAGCTGTTAGCCTATTTGTCTTAAGTAATTTACCTACGATCACACAGTTACAGTAGATGAGGAAACACCTAACCAGGGCATTTAGCCCACGTGCAGTACATGTGTGATGTTATGTGATGCCAGTCTGAACAACTTCCACATTCCCTGTAAAATAACTGTATCAGATTTCTGGGTGGTGTCAGATGTTGAGTCTACTCAAGCGGATTGAAGCAGGCTGGGATTACCAGCGCTCTGCCATATGCTTGTTTAAAAAAAGTTCAAGGCTGATGCAGCAGAATTAAATATTTGGTCCCAAACAGAGAACCATAAAACCCACAACATTATAATAATGCTGTTTCGTTCTGAAGATATTTCCCTTTTTTCCACTCTGTGTTGGTCACGTGATTATTTGTGGTCATTGTGAAATTATGGATTATAAAAGCAGTGTAAACTAGTTCCATTTTCTGACCTCTGAATATTTCAAAATGTGACACTCGCGTACATATTCAAATTTGAGAAATTCCTCTGTTTTGCATAACAGGGAATTTGTCTGAAAAGTGCAGACTGTTCAGCACATTATGTATTTCTGAAAGGAATACTTAGTTATTTTTCAGCAACTAAGTATTCAATACTTTATGAAACCTTACACTGCAGTGACATTGCGTCTTCTAGTAACTCTTTTGGCCTGGTGGAAAAGGGTGGGTGATCTGTTTTAGTGTTGCATGTTCTGTTCTCATCCAAATTTCCAAATCATCCAAATTTCTTAAAGTTTGTTATTAGATGACACAGAATAGAATTGTCTAACAGTAAGTACAATGAAATGTAATCATAAAGCTTCCTTGGGTTTTCTCCCTTAGGACATAGAGAAACCTATGTCCTAATCCTATATGTGTCTTGTTTTTGATGTCTGTGGGAAACCGCTTCACTCTAGTGGTTTGTTTCTGTGCTTCATTAAGAAAGTTCTAGCTGTAAGCTTCAGTCTTGTGACAGAGATTCATATGTGTATTAGCAGGCGGTTAGGCAGTGCTGTAGGCTGACAGGGAGAAAGACTGTTAATCACCGTAAACAAATCCACATCTTTGTATAAGCAAAGTTCATTTCATGTTGTTACAGATTGAGACTGATGTTCTTGAGATTTCAACTTTAGTCCGGATCTCATGCTGACTGAAACATTTATGTAGTTACACAAGGAAGTACTATTTTCCTGTGGTTTTAATAAAATTGAGCAATTGTTCTACAAATGTGATTAAATATTAATATGTTACTAAAATCGGTTTGTCAAACGTTTTTAATTTTGATCTCTGTAGTATTTTTTTATACAATGAGAAAAAAGGGGAAAGAGAATGGTTTAATATTTTGGCCTCAAATCTCACCAAACCGGTTACGGTCTCTTCTACTTTCCTTGTATGACATGACATTCTGTCTTTCTTCATGCAGGTTTATGTGTGCTCAGTTAAACAACCCCGTCTTGGAGAGCATCAGTATCATCGATACTCCAGGCATCCTGTCAGGAGAAAAACAAAGAATCAGCAGAGGTCAGCAGCCTTGGGTGCTTTCTGGCTTATCTTGTGTTTACATAATAATAAATTAACAACAACTAAAATCAACTATAAAAATATTATATTTTTTATAAAAATTTGTATTACTTTAAAATGTTAATTAAAATAATGAATTAGAATATGTAAAATATATAACATTTTATAATAATTTAATTGATTAATAATACGTTGATAATATTTATATTTTCTGTTATTTTTTTGTTTTGTTTTATACACCCACATATCTATAATTTTGAGATTTACTTTGTTTATAGTCTGACATTTTTTTGATTGATCATTTTTTTCTGCAAGGAATACTTTGCCTTTTATCAATTAATATATTTTAGTACTCTTTCTTCTTTGTCACTTCTCCTTCCTTTCACATATATAGTTATAGTACATTATATGCACTTTCCTTTAGTTTATTTTGTGTCATGTCTGTAGAAAACTCTTAGCCGATGTGTTTTAGCATAATACATAAGTTAATTCCATGCAAATCTTTGGAGTCTGACTTTTTATTGTGAACTTATGTAAATTTAAGTTTGTTTTATTTGCTATGAAAAGCAAGTAAAACAAGTCTGACTTCCTTTCCTGCTCACTCTTTTGTTTAAAATCTTAAGTGGATTTTCTGTAATACAGGAAATATTTATATATCTTTTTCTCCACTAATAATAGTCATTTATGCTGTAATTCATTAAATGAAGATGTAACAAAAACAGGATGTCAGAGCTGCTCAGGCAAGTTTGTTCACTGTGCATAAATCCCCAATCTAAAAGCAACCTCTGGCCTAATGGTAATGTTGGTAGGCATAAAACTATTGTGCTAAAATAATCCTGGCCACTTTGTTCCCAGTTCCCTCTTTTAATACCACTGAAAAGATTTTGTGGGTGGGGATGCGTCATCATATGACTGGTAGCTTGAACTTGTGTTTTGTTGAGTTGTCCAATATTTCACACAGTCACTATCTGATAGTGTGCTTGAACTCCATTCTCATTCATCTGTGAACAGGAAGAATCAGAAGGAAATGCTGAGTTGGCCTGTATGTCAACTCACTGCGGACTACAACTGTAGATACAGATAGCAACATCACAAAGAGACAGCTGTTAAGAAACAGAAATGTGGCATTGTTACAGGATATGTCTCAAGATGTCATGTGACCCTTTTGTCCCTTCTGGAGCCCGTTGAGCCAGTAACCAGATACTGAGATCAAGGTGCCCCGCATACCATGGACACATAGCAGTCATGTTACAGACCCTGAGGCTTCCTCACCACTAGTCCCAGCAGAGACACAGCAGACTGTGCCGCAGTTGTGTCTGTGTGGGATTAAGCATGAAAGCCAATTTGAGCATTTCTGTCTGACTGCAGCTCAAACGGTCTTTGTGCTCCATGTGTTGCTGTGGGTTGCTATTATGATGTCATTGGGCCGCTTGCGTCTACTAATGCAACTGGAGTTTATCCATGTGGGAAGGTGTTTACGGCAAATGGCTGGAAATAGGGTCATGAGCTGGCGTCCAGTTTAAAATGTGGAACTAAAAGTTCCTGTGTGGTACAGAGTCATGTGAGATTTTGCTCAGAAAATGTTTTCCCAGAAGTACCTCTCACTGACCACTGCAATTTATTTATTTATTATAATTTATTTATTTATTTATTTATTTTTGATTGATTGATTGTGATTTTCCTGGGTCAGTACTATCATTTCTTTTCAAAAAGAGTGTGTAGATTTTCAATGCAACATTCAAAAACATTAAAAACATTATTTCATGATAATTAAAGTGTCTTTTTGTACATTTTTATTAATTTAAAATGTTAGAACTAAAAATATATAATAATTTAAAATAACTAAAAAAATTACCTGACTGTGTTAATTAAACTTTTTACTGGATTTTTTTTTATAAGCCTCATATCCATACCATATTTTCTTTCTTTATAGTTCTTACAGCCTTGTAACAGGTTATTTTTTTAAATGCAGCTTTCAAAAACAACGGTTTGTTTCGATCATTGTAGGTTAAAATAGTGTTTGTATTTTTCTTTGGTACATTTTTATTAATTTTAAGTGTTAATTAAATATGACAGTTTAAAATAAATATAATAATTTAACTGATTTTATTTTTCTTCATTTAAAATTTTAAAATACAATATTTTATATTAACCTCACATTCGTACCCATGTGTATTTTTTATAGTTCTGACAATCTTATTGCTTTGATGCAAACCTTTGGTGTTTAGACTTCACTTTAACCCTAAGTTGTTGTTGTTTTCATTTTTCCCTTCTGCTTGTAGTTTTTCATAAATGTCCAAAAACCGCAATTTATATCATGATTTTTGTGGGTTAACGAATCACCCATTTTTTTTTCCTAAAAAGATTTTTTTCTTTCTATGGTTATTACCTAGCCAGTACCGCCACAGGTTCTCTACTGAAAATAAATAGGTGCACAATGATGATAGATGCCTTTCAATTCCTCTACACCGGGGATTTCACAGGCAGCAGATCTCTTTCTCTCTGAATACATGGCTTTGTAGTTGCTGTTTACAGTTTTCTGAATTCACTGAGATCAGATGACGCTGTCTCTAATCAAATCCATTATCCCTGACCTCCTTTTCTAAAATAAAGCATGTTGCATGCAGCCCTGCTGACTTCCTCTTTCCAGAGCTTTGATTTAGGGCCCAATCTAATGCACATCTTTCTAACTTCTCTCAATTGCAGGCTATGACTTTGCAGCAGTTCTTGAGTGGTTTGCAGAACGAGTGGACAGAATCATCTTGCTGTTCGACGCCCACAAGCTGGACATTTCTGATGAGTTCTCAGAGGTGATCAAAGCCCTTAAAAACCACGAGGACAAGATGCGTGTGGTTCTGAACAAAGCTGACCAGATCAGCACCCAGCAGCTGATGAGGGTGTATGGTGCCCTCATGTGGTCACTGGGGAAGATCATCAACACCCCTGAGGTGGTCCGAGTGTATATCGGCTCATTTTGGGCTCAGCCACTTATGATCGCAGATAACAGGAAGCTGTTTGAAGCAGAGGAGCAGGACCTCTTCCACGATATTCAAAGTCTTCCCCAGAATGCGACTCTGCGGAAACTCAACGATCTGATCAAAAGAGCACGTCTCGCTAAGGTGAAAATATGACATTTTGCACATTTACACTAGCATTCATAATCTTAGGATTAGTAAAACAAATCCTTGCTTTTATTCAGCAAGGATGCATGCAAATGATCAAAAATTATAGAAAAGGCATTTATAATTAATTTATAATTTATAAACCACCAAAAGAGCATACTAAAATGATTTCTGAAGGATCATGTGACACTGAAGACTGGAGTAACTTATATTAAATAACTTGCACTTTAAAATATAATTCAAATATAAATACTTTTTAAAAAACATTTTATTTAATTTTTCCCCCTCTTAATTATGAGGGTTGAAGTTCAATATATTGGTCCATGAAAATGCCTTGTATCTGGATATTTTTATGAACTTTAAACCCCAATACGTGTGTACCAGATTTTGGTTTCACAGAGTTTCACTTCTTATATGAAATAACTTAATACTTGTGAGAAGTGTAGTTCTGACACGCTAAACTGCACAAATTCTATTTGTATTTAATCCAAGTCCATTTAATACTTTCCTTTTAGGTACATGCTTACATTATCAGCGCTCTGAAGAAAGAGATGCCAAGTGTATTTGGGAAAGACACAAAGAAGAAAGAGCTTATTAACAACTTGGGCGCTATATATGAAAAGATTCAGAAAGAGCACAACATTTCACCAGGAGACTTTCCTAATTTAAAGAAAATGCAGGTATGACGCTATGAATTTTTATCTAATAAATTAAAGTTTTATAAAGATCTTTTCTTTAAAAATAAAAGCACAATACAATATTTTTTTTGCAGGAGTTGCTAGCTGTTCAGGACTTCACCAAATTTCCCGCCATTAAACCAAAATTGCTGGAGTCAGTGGAAGACATGCTAGGTACCGACATCGCTAAGCTCATGACGCTGGTCCGTAAAGAGGAGGCCGCCATGCCCAGCCAGTCAGTGAAGGGTGGTGCGTTTGAGGGAACCATGAACGGGCCATTTGGTCACGGATATGGAGAAGGCGCAGGTGAAGGCGTTGATGAGCTGGAATGGATCGTGGGCCGTGATAAGCCATCCTATGACGAAATATTCTACACGCTCTCGCCAATTAATGGGAAGATATCTGGTGCCACGGCTAAGAAGGAGATGATGAAGTCCAAGCTGCCAAACACAGTGCTTGGAAAGGTTTGGATTCTGGCAGACGTTGACAAAGACGGCTATCTGGATGATGAAGAGTTTGCACTTGCGAATCACCTGATCAAGGTAAAGCTTGAGGGGCACGAGCTTCCAGCCAAACTGCCTGCTCACCTTGTGCCACCTTCCAAACGGCAGGAGCAGAATTGAAGAGTTGGTTGGATCTCAGTGGTCTCAGCTACATTCCAAAGTGTATTCCATCTTCTAGCTTGTTTTGACCATTCAGTTGACTAACCAGTCTTCAGGAACTTGATTTCTGTCTTAATCAAAAATGCTTGGCTAAGAACGATAGGACTGAGAAGACAAACCAAGAACCTATGTGCCAGTGAGAGACTTTTTCTTTCTTCTTAATTTTTAATATGACTTGGAGAAACCACTATGAGCACAGAAAGAATTTAAATTGATCACAAAGTTCTATGGTACTGATGATGGGCATTTGATTGAGATTGTAAAGCAGCAGGCAAAAATTTAGTTGAATTTAAACAAAAATGTGAAAATATTCCATATATGGTTTGTAATTCCAAAATGTTGATTGCTGTTTTTCTTCTTTAACTTATACTTTTCCTTTACAGCAATATTATCTGTTTTTTGAATACTGTTTTCTTTTGATTTAATATCTAAACTATATCAATACATGTATTCGGTTATTTTGAGGGTGTATCTTTCCTTTCCTTTGGGATGTTGTGATCTGAAATGCTCACCTTCATTTGAATGCAGCAATTGCATAGACCAATAAACGAGTTTATTTGTAAACTGTGCTTCAAAGACTGCTTGTTTTCTGCATTCAGAAACATTTTTCAAATTGCAGTGTGTAGTGAAACAAACACCACCATTGACAGTTGTTAAAGATGCGTACATTTATCTGTCATCTGTTTTCATGAGGGCTGACAGAAAACTATGTACTTGCATCGACAGATGTTGAGCTTGAGTGGAAAATGTGAGGTCTTCTTTGGAATGGTAGTAAATGCAATGACAGCATCATATTTCTCTCTACTTATCAAGTTATGTTGAGCCATGCTGAGGTACTTTACTGTACAGTCTTGTTTCCTTTGGCAGTTATTGGGAGCTGAGCACTGATTTTTTTTTTTTTTTTTTACTACTTATGTGGCTGGCTATATATACTACTTTGTTTTGGCAGTGTTATGTGCGTTTCATTATCACCTTATACTATCAGCATACATTCTATCCGATTAAAAACCTCAGTTTACCTCCGTTTGAACTTTCTCATTGCCATTTCTCAGTTAATGCATTCTGCTTTCACAACACACTTTGCAGGAAGGTGCTAAAGTTCCCAGTAATGTCCTAAGTAACAGTAAGAAGGCAGATGTGAAGAGTTTAAAATTACCACCATCAACTTTTAGGGTGGCTATATTTGTGCTTAATCTTAAATTAAAACAGCCTTGCTAGATATACGTATGAAGTATGAAGGTCTAGTTACATTGTGAGGGACACTAACATGCAATTCACAGCCTTTTAAATTGTTTATATCCATATAATTTGTTAGACGTGACCCGTTTAGCACCTCCTGCTTACTGACACAGTAACCTAAACCCTTTTATTAGAGATGCTGGTTAATAACAGCCATCTGTAAAAGGGTGATGCATCTTTAGAAGAGGTGTGAGATTACAAAGCAATGACTCAGATTTCTAGCAGAGAATTGCTTCACTGCTCTGTGCATGTTTATGAGTAGGTAAACCATATTGTTTATTTTAAGCTGCCCATTAGAAATAACCAAATAAAAAATAAGCAAATTATGTCCCTACCCCGTGGTGTATGTCACCATGTTAATCTTAGTTCCCTGTTGAACAGAATAAACCACATTAACAGAATAGATGGAATCAAATAAAACCAGACATTCAGTTAAAAGAACTAAACTGATTTATTGAGGATTTTCCAACCGCATTTGAAGCTGAGTACATAATGACTGTGTTGTTTGCACTCATTTTCATTCCAGTAGGTGCTTAAATAGTGTTTTGTTTGTCCGTTTCCTCTGTGTTTGTTTTAGAAACACAAATGCACAGTCACAGAGAGAACAAGGAAAGGAAACCAGCATCGAACAAACCGTCTCATTGTGACCGGACATCCCAGGTCCTTTGAGGGACAGGACGTCTGTTTTTGTGTTGGAGCCTCATGACTGAGCGGCTTGAGAAGTAGTGCCAGTGGCATCACTTTTCTGTTCTTCATATTAGACGGCTCAGTTGTGACCTCTTTCAAAACTACTGATTATGCTTCAACATTAGCCTCAAAGAAATCTCAACTACTAAGAAATGAGGTCAGAAGAGTCCTCTCGGCCAAGTGTAGTTGGTGGTCTGTGTGGTTTTAGGTTTGATGTACAGTGAGAGTCTTCATTTAGCAGCAATACAGAGTTATGATCTCAGAGAGGCATCAGTCTGGAGGTATGTGAGGTGATCTGTGTGTCATGATCATTTCTGAGAGTCTTTTCATCCGAACATGTCCTGGGATGCATAGGTTATGTAGAGGAAGCCATCGGGATCTCTGAACTGTGAGTAAACTTCTCCCATGCTGGCTGACAAACAGGACATGTTCTTTCCTGTGATCAGTAGGTACAGAGCTTGAGATGCCTCTAGCGCTATCTTACTTCTGAAAGAGAAAGAGCGAGACGGGAAATTGGCATTACTGAAAATAATTGCTTGAAAATGCCTGAAACTTCAGGCGGTGCCTCATACAGCGATCCAGTGATTGAAGCAACATGGCACAGCAGCACTGGCCTGATTCACTGTTTATACAACACACATTCACACTGACTCAAGAAAACAAGCCATGACTCATCTTCTTTTGAGCTGCAAAATCTGACACATGCAGCTAAATCTGTATCATAGAATTTAGAGAGAGAGAGAGAGTCTACACACCTGAGCAGACTGAGGAACTGCCCTAATGTCAGCTCATGTGGGACAAGAAATTTGGTTTTGTCCAGTAAGGGAAGCTTTTTCTCCCGGAGGTATCTCTCCACAATAACCTTAAATACAAAACAAAATTTCTTAAATATAAAAAAGCCGTTGTGTCATTTTTCTTTAAACACTTTATATTAAAAAGGTATCTTACTGGTAATTTGTTGGGGAACTTAGACCGAATAGTGCAGACTTCATCTTTTCTTGTTGCTGCATTAGAGGAACAAATATTATTCATTTTTCTGAGAATGGAACATTGTTTTACATAAAATAGTGCAGACATCGTTTTTGTCACACTGTCACATCATTTCTCCTTGTTGCATTGCTTTTTTTTTTTTTTCTGAGAATTGAAAACCATTTTCCTTACAATTAATGTAGAAGATGAGCTAAAAGAAAGTACATAAGAGGCTAAATAGTAACTTTACCAACCGCATTTGAGATTTTTTTTCTTTAATAGGCTACATAAAACTTATATCTCTGAAAAAGATGAGCATGTATTTTAAAAACATAATTCATTTTTATTTAGCCTCTGTTTAAAAATATATATTATTTTAAAGTAGGCTACAACATATTTTAAAATGTTTCCCCAACAATCCAAAACGAAAATGCAAGAGTTGAATGTTGATGTCATGACCTACCGAGGCACTTCCTTTGCTTGAAAGGCGCAATCTCCATGGATTTCTCGTAGGGAGGCATTCTGACTGGAGTTTGGCGAGGCTCAGGCTGGAGAGCTGTACGGTGGTGAGGTATGAGGAGGCTGGTCCCGAGCTGACGAGGTGCCCACGGGTGGAGGTTGTCTCAAATGCCTGCTCTCAGCTCGCGGGGCTCGGCCTTTATATGAGTGTGTGTGTGTTTAGGGGGAGGACAGTCTGAGGTGTGAAAAGATGATAAATGCTTGCGCGTAATTAAAGGCCTTGCGGTGATATTAGGATATGAAGCGTTACATAAGCTCTTCAAAACCTCTTCAGAGCCTCTATCGTCCTCGCGCTCGATCAATAATGAACCGTCACTGTAAACGAGCAAAACATTCACAGACACCGGCTATTTGAAGTTCAGCTCCGTTTTTTCTAAAGTGAGTGCCATGACAGCTTAATTGCGAATCACGGCATCCGTTTGTGTAACATCTCAACAACAGACGTGACAGACGTGAGAAACGGAGTTCCCTGAACTCAACTAACGGGACAAACACACGCGTAGGCCTATACTCAAGCAAACCGTTTATACCGCAGGGTTTGACACGTTTTAAATACATTCTTTGTATTGAAAAATAGATGAAATCACAGAATTTTAGTCAAAAATTCATGAATCATTGAATGTACGGCATCCAACATACATATTAGCCTATATAATTGAAGAGTTCAGATGCAAAAGCCCTAAGTGCAGTATTACATTTTCTTCTAATTTTTTTTTTTCTAAGGCTCCTGTTTATGTTCAGTTATTTCACTTTAATGGGAATGAAAAGAACCTATTCTTTTTTAGAAAGAAGATAGAACCTATTTTTTTTCTAATTTTCTAAAAATATTTTATTTTCCAAAGAAATGAAGTCACGTGGTTAGTTTTGGAGCCACACATGGTGAGTAAATGATGACAGAATTTTCATTTTTGAGTGAACTGTCGTTTGTGTTTTTGTGATGGATGACTGAGCCCCAAACACAATGAGGTTAGTATGTTACGGACTGCATAACCATAGTGAAACAGAGCCCAAGCGCCTCAGAGTTTGGAACAAAAGCCAGTTTTTCACTTACCCTGAGGCCCATCCTCACCATGATCCCATTCTCAATGAGGTCAAGCAGATACGAAATAAACAGTGTATATGCCTGATGGGCATTAGGGTATATAAAACAATAACAAGACCAAGATAGCAATAGGGTTTGGCATATTAACAAAACTTTTTAAACATACATTTACACCTCACTGGCTCAACAATATATTTGCTGAACCGCTTTTAAACTTAACTATACCATGAAATTTCAAAGCAGATTGAAAAGTTATGAATTTTGATAGATCTGACTTAAAGGTGCTCACATTAGTGTAATGTATGCAAAATAGATTATGTAAATTATTAGGATATTACAAACAGAAATTATGTTTGTGGGAAAAGAGGATTTAAAAAAAACCTGAAGTGGAAGAGAACTGCCAGAGTTTGAGGTTTCACATTTAGTTTGATGGTTTTAGCAGGAGGTTTGCCTATGAATAGTCAAGTTAGTTTTATTTTAGAGAGTGATAAAAGAAGTAAGAAAGCTGATATGCAGAAAATATTGTGCTATAGGCCTGCTTCATATATTTAATTTAAACTTAAGGCAAATTAATCACAATTGTAACTGTTTTATAAATTAACAAATTAATTTGACATACATATGCATCATGCTGAAACAACTCTTATATTATCTATTTATTTTCATCTGATGTTTTCATTTGTGATTTGGTTTCAGTATAATCTAAACTCTATTTCCAACATGAATAGACCTATATGGAATATCCAACCTATATTTGACTATATTTGTCTAATCTTCCTACCCTTGTGTCAGAGTGATGGTGATTAAACGATTACTGGTGGAAATCTTGTTTGTATAGGTGAGACAGGCAGATACTGTCACCTGCTGGTTAGAAACAGTCTTGGTCGTTTGTGTCAACAGTGGACGTTCTCGTCGCATAGCAGCCGATACAGGAACCTGCCATTTGAAACCAACAAAACCAAGCGGATATTTGATCATTTGGAAAAGTACACAAAGTAGGGTAATACACGTCATAAATGTAACAGCATACTCTTTTCAATGACAATGTGGGTCATCTTTTTTTTCTTTATTTGCGCATAGTTGAACGTGATCCAATATTTCTCTAGTAGTGGTTCGTGAATGATTTAAGTGAACGAATCCTTCCACGAACTGACTCATTTAAGTGCGCTAAAGAATCTTTCTAGTGAACGAATTCAAAGACTCACATAGATTTGAGTCACTGGGGTGAATCGAAAAATCTGTTCCGCTCATTTTTAGTCTTTAAATTGATAAATGAACACAATTCAAGTTTGTATCAAATATTAGGCAACGCTACAGTCTCAACACATCGTACTAACCAGCAGATTCACATTCCTCGTCTTAAAAAGAGCTAGTCAATTCTGTTCGAAAACTTCCCCGGCCAATCAGCAGCGAGCTTTCGCGTCTAACTCCTCCCCATTCATACTCTTTTCTTCACAGCGGTGAGCTGTGTGCAAGACTGTCGCATATGATTCAATCCACATCTTCATCATCATCATCATAATCATCATGAACCGAGTGATAGCTGACGTGATGGTTGTGGCGTCTTAAAATGGTTAGGTGGGAAAGGATTTTTCGGGGGTGTAAATTAAGACCTTAAAAGTATGCCTTTGTTACATGTGCCTCAGTGCGAAAGTTGAGTTGCGACCGTACTGCATTTTCGTGATACATTGTTACGGACTCTGAATTTTAAGCGTCGTCTCCGGTGTTGCTCATGTCGCACAGCGTTCATGCTGCATTGACAGTCGGTGCTCAGGCTAGAAGTGAGCAGTGAGCCCTCCCGTTCACCGGCGAGCACCGTGTCTGCCTCCAAACCGATTTTGTGCGCACAATGGCCGGTCGCCGCGGTTGTGTGAATTCGCTATGGTCAGGGAGCGATCGGGTTCGTATCGGAGAGCGGCTGAAAGCCACTCTGGCCGGCATATTGGAGCTGGACCTTCTCAGAGGACGACAGCTGGAGATGGTGGATGCGGTGCTGGACATGAATGGAGCGCCCGCTCACCAGGGGGAAGGACTGGAGAGCGCCGCCGAGGATTGCGCCGCAACCTCCCGCAGGCAACAGGTCAGTGGGGACGTGGGAAATTCCGAAGGAACATAATGTTCCTCGTAATTTTAACTTTGATCTCCTGTTCGAGGTGGAACCCTGCTGGTGGCACTTGCTAAACATTTCGGTGACAGTGGCATCCAGTGGAGCTCAGGTTGCATGACCTATACAGGACGCTGCTGTGTTTACATTTCAGAATTGTTCACACCTTTTGTTTTTTCAACGTTACTTGTCAAGGTTGAGTTGGAGTGCACAGCTATTTTAGGCCCCTGCTTACAATGCATGTTGATTGCGCCAATACAAAATACCTACTAGTGGAAATTATATAGGGGGAGTGGGGTAAGCGGTGTCATTTTTAAGTTTGCCTCTGGGAAAGGAAAAATTAGATCTAATATGTCCAATTATATATCAGGAAGCTTGTTATCAAGTGAAATGAGAAAACATCTATTAGAAATTTGAAATGTGACCTCAGAAAAAGATGGTTGCTTCATGTTGGGGGTAAGTTGAATCATTGCAACATGTGAACATTTTACATTTAAAAATATACTCAACCAGTTTACTAATATATTAGTCTCATTCCAATGTCTTAATTTTGTAGATACCAGCCTGGACATGTTTAATATTTCGCATATTTGATTGTACAAACAATTTTACATTTTGCAGTTGTATTTTTAGTAATAGTTCCATATTTTCCCAGTTCAACATTACGGGGAAAATGCTTTATTTAATAATGAAATAATTTGCACAAATTTTACATGGTTTTGTACACAGGTAATTCACAGACTGAATAAATTTGCTTTGACATGAAATTAATTTCACCTGCTATTTAGAAAAAATTACTTTGGCATGCAAAAGAGAAAACATAAAGTAAAAAAATTGCTCAAAAGTTGTCAACTGTAAATGAAAGGCTCTTTCGAAACGTGATAAATAACAGTGTTTTGTGAGTGGCACAATTTACCCACTGGCACATCTTACCCCACTATCAATCTGTATGTTGTACAGACTGTTCAGTAACAAAATGTCGATTTTTGTCATGGTGATGTGGCAGGGCTCTTGACCAGGTATGGAGGACTGATAACTGGTGCAGTTCAGGTGTGTGCTTGTGTAATGAGAGAAGGAGGGAAGTGCGAGAGTTGACAATAGAAGCACCATTGTGTGTTTTAATATAATGGACAATGTGCAAGTGAACTCAAGTGAAGCCACAAATGTCCTTCATTTATTTTAGGGCATTTATATAATTATCCGGGATCTCCTAGATCAAAGTGATGTGATTAAGAGCGTTTCTTTCATGGCATTTAAAATTGTTTTTGCAATTTCAAAAGGCTTTTGAAGGACACTTACAAGTAGCCATTCAGTCCAGCAAAATGTGCGCATGAGAAACAGCAATATGTATCATGAGACAAAAGTATTAGTCATCATCGGGGCAATGTTGTTGCCTCTCCACCTACGCGACTTCCATTTGCATAAACATCACATGGAGAAATGTTTCTGTTGTCGGCGTCACAGATATCACCTCTCCTCTGCTACCCACTGAGGGAGAGAGAGGATGGAGGGAAATGGACAGAAAGATGGAGAACGGGGGTGTGCCATGCAGAGCAACTGATATGTTAACCCCTCGCTAGGATGGACTTCTGTGCAATGGCTGAATGCAGCATCAGATTTCATAGCTAATATGCATATTTCATTTTACTGTTCATTTTACGGTTCCAATATATAATATGTTTTTCAGACAAAGAGTGGATTGCTCTGATTCAGTGGCTGAAAAGCTGTCTTCCTGCTGCCTCCCACAAGACTCACCTTGTTATTAAAATATGACGTTAAGCCATTTCCTGTGTCAGTGAGGGAATTGAATGAGTAATTCCTCTGTCAATGGAACTGATGGCCAGACTGGGTATTCATCTCATTATTTCCATTATTTTATGTCCATTTGCATCATTAGCCTCATATAATGTAGTTTCCATGTGCCAGAGCACTCCTTCATGAATTGATCGGTAGCTGGAAAATGGCCAGTGCACCATGCGTGAGACCCGTATCAGGTTTCCCCCATTGAGCAAATGCTTCTTCCAATTCCCCTCCTGGTGAAATGAAATAAATTGCAACTGTATACCGGGATAATGCAGTATAGATTCTGTCTAGATGTGCACATGGGTGTATATAAACAAATTTGTACTTTGGAGGCAAATTATACGTCTTTACGCATTTCATTCAGTGTTGGCAAGGAAAAATGAAACTGAAGTAACTAACAGGGTGACTATATGTCGTCTTATTCCTCGACATATCCTGGCTGGAATTGTCTAAAATGTCCAAGTGTTTACTTTATTTTCCTGTTCTTCTTATATTTGCTGAAGGTAATGACTGAAAAGTAGTTTGACCAGTAGCATGCAGGCATTGCACATAATTGATCCAATTGTGGTGTGCGAGAAGGTGGGATCTACAGAGAACGGTCAAACCGATGCAAATGTATGATGAATGTAGAGAGAAATATAAAGAGGAAAAAAAAAAAAAAACAGGCATTTTAAGCAATTTAGAAATCCTGAGCCAGATATGTCTGGTAAATAAAGACCCTAGATGTGTTTTTTTGTCAAATGCATGTGAAAGTGTCAATGCACGTGTTGGTTCATATTCAACCAGCAAAGAGAGAGTTAAAGTATTGCTGCTAAATCGGATGTGTGGGCGAGGAGAGGAGAAGGAGAGCGAGAAAGAGAAGGAGAGAGAGGGCAGGAAGAGTGGAGAGGCCTGACGGTTCTCTGAAGTGAAGTGGGGGAGGCAGTTATATCCAGGAGTGGTGGTGGTGGTTGGGAGGGGGTCTCACATTAGAGATGCCTTCTTCATGCTGTTCCTCTCACTTGGCAACCCATCCCCCATGCTCTCTACTTTTCTTCAAAACTCTTTTTTTGCTATCTAGTCTCTTTATGCCCCCCCTCCATGAGTTTTCCACCTTCATCTTTTTCATCCCTGAATGAAACCCTGAACCCTGAATGTCCTGCTCACTCTTTACTCTGTATGTTTTTCCTTCCATATATATTTTTAGAGTCCAAGACAGGAATTGTGGGTAAACTGCTGGAGCAGAGATAAGCCTGGTCAAAGTCTGTCTTTCAATACCCATTATCCCCCGTCTTTTCTCCCTCTCTCCTTTGTTTCATCGTCTGTCTTTCTCCGCTCTCTGCTTATTAACAGCCCTCCCCCGACTTTTTTCATTTCGCCAATGCATCTCCTGCATTGTCTGTGTAAAAGTCTGACAGAAGGTTGATCGGACTTAACAGGATATGCACAATAGTCACTTGGTTTGATGGGATTCCTCAGAAGTGCTGCAAAGGGAGATTCCTTGCAACGGGGGGAGGTTGGGGATCACAAACAACTAACCCCATAAACACTTCTTGTAGATAAGTGATTCAAAACTTCTGAACTTTAACCAAAGCTTTCCCTTGATGGACCTCAGTTTATCAGTCCTTTAAAATCCTCTCAGAAAGCAGGCTTATACATCATAAAGTCACCGGCTAATGATGTGGTTTCTCCTTACAGGTGTACTGTTTTGTGAATATATACATCAGATACATGATTATATCCTGGTATTAACATCTGTGTCTGGTGATTTGATCACAAGTGGTCAGCTGAGACAAATTGCGGTTTACATTAGGTATATTGACATGCGTCTCAAATGCACCTCCAGTGACCAGCTGTGATCGTATTTCAAGGAGAGGATCTCTGATTTCAGGGCTACGTACATCACTCATTGTGTAAATGTGTTATTGCATGTTGATAAAGCACAAAAAAAATTCACAGCACAAAATAAAATCTAATTTTAATTGTGGACATTGTCTTGATGTGATGCTGTAATTTTAGTTGAGCATATTAAAGGGATAGTTCACTCAAAAATGAAAATTCTGTCATTAATTACTCACCCTCATTTCGTTCCATACCCTTAAGACCTTCGATCATCTTCAGGAACACATAATGAGATATTTTTGATTAAATCTGAGCGCTCTCTCACCTTGTATAGACAGCAACACAACTGACATGTTCAAGGCCCAGAAAGGTAGTAAGGACATCGTTAAAATAGTTCATGTGACATCAGTGGTTCAAGCTTAATTTTGTGAAGCTACAAGAACACTTTTTGTGTGCAAAGAAAACAAAAATAATGACTTAGTTCAACAATTTCTTCTCTTCCGTGTCAGTCTCCGCTGCGCATTCAGTAGTTACGTTGCTGTCTATGGAGGGTCAGAAAGCTCTCAAATTTCATCAAAAATATTAATTTAATTATTTTTATTAAAATATTAATTTTTGTTCTGAAGATGATCAAAGGTCTTACGGGTTTGGAACGACATGAGGGTGAGTAATTAATGACGAAATTTTCATTTTTGGTTGAACCTAACCCTTTAAATGAAATGGAATCCCAAAATTAAAAATGTTCTAATTTACTCACCTTTTATGCCACCCCAAAAGTATATGACACTCTTTTTTCAGATTAGCAGAAACAAAGCCAACAAATCCATCTATGTGAGTTCATAATGCAAGTGGATGTTTCCCTCAAAGTTAACACTTCAAAAAACACACAAAGTGTGTGGATTCATTGATTCATAAGTGTGAACCCAATTGATAAACCAGTGTGTTCTGAAGCGATTGGTGTGTGTGAGAAAAATACTAATATTTTAAACCATCTGATGTAGCACTTCACAACACTCATGAACCCACTTATGAGAATTTTCCTTATTGGGTGGAGTACCCCTTTAACTTAACAGTTGTTTGTGTAGCACAGTATCTGTTTGTCACTGGTATTGATGTTTATTGATGTGCATGTCTGCGTATTCCAGATTTTTCAATCAGATGGTTATTTTCTTCTAAAACCATTTTTAAAAAAAAGTTAAAACCTTTTGTTTTGGTGAAATAATTGATTGACAGGTGGGTAGGCTGGTCCTTCGCTGCTGTCATGATGGATTAGTGTTTAGCTACAAATGCAATGCGATCACATGCATCATGATCGTATGTTAATACCAGGTGTAAACGGGGTCTTTGTGTCATCACCTTATCTTGTAGTAACATGACACCTCCATCTGTTTCAGAGTCTGTCGCCTGCAAACCCTGATCCGTCTTGCCTCGGCATGACAGGAGAGGGGATAAGCTCCCGCTGGTCCACGATGTCCTGGGACATCCCGTCTGATCTGCTGTCCTCTTCTACTCCAGACTTTCCTGGCACAACACCGCTTGACTGCGACTCTAGACCCAGCTCAGGTGCTTGTACTCCAAATTCCACAGTTAATAAACCTTTGGTGTTTTTGAACAGTTCAGAATGTCTTTGTGTGGATACTTAAACCTGTAGCAAAGACCGCTTGAAATATCTCATGTTGAGATGCTTCTCTAAAGCTCTTTTTTTCCACAAAGAGGATTTGTGTGATTAATCATTCTTCCACAGTATTGTTTCCATTTTTAGTATTTGGCATTTGAAGCATTATATAATTATTTAGTCACAGTTGGTTATTCTTGATACTGTATTTTATTCAGCAGTGTTAGTCAAAACCTGGTATGAAAAGATGACTAATATGAAACCTTAAAAATAAATATCATAAAATGTAAATACTAAGATTTATAGTCAGAAAATCCATGAACACTGACTGGTAACTAGGGGAATTAAAGACACCCAAAGAACTAAATTTAATATATGAGGTATTTACTTACAGTCAGATTTGTTGTCTCTCTGCATCCAATACAGTCAAGACATGCTACAGCTTAAAATGTAATATTTTTTAGATTTGTATGTAAAATAAAATGGAATATCCAGATATCCGGAGAAACAATAAATCATATATTCAGAAATAATATATCTCATACCAAAATAGCAATGTTTTGATAGTGCCACAAAACCCCAAATGGCTCTCTTAGCTGGGATAGGAGAACATCAAAAAGATGATTCACTTCAGCACTTTGTGATAAGATTAACCATACACAACTAAATGGAACCATTTTGAATAAACTATGTAGAGATTCTTCAATCAGTTGAACTATGTCAAATACCTAAATCAAAAGCAGTTATCCTTTAAGCCCTCCCTGAGGAATGAGCCCTGCATGAAATAGTAATACATTTCACACAAGTGCATGACTCATAGCTCGGATAGCTTGGGGCTCTGTTTGAAACAAATGATTCAGTGTTGACCTTTCAACTTCAACATGACACATAGTTTCTGTGTTTTTGGCAGTTCTCTTTTTACTTTGGCAAACATTAACCCTGGCTTTTTATGGCAAACCCATCATTTATATCATGTGTCACCCCTGAAGCACTGCTCCCCCTAACGCTCTTAACTTCATCCATCATTCTCTTGTCCGCAGGTTTTTACTCGGTCAGTGGGAGTTCTCTGTCAGACTCTTGTTACTCCGTATCCAGCGAGGCGGCTCCTGGAGGGTCAGTGAAAGTCAGCTGTAGGCCTCGCTCATTGGATCATAGTGCCACTCATTGGAGGGAGGCTGAGTCTCATAGTACAGAGTGTCCTGAGGGCACAGTGGAGAAACAAGAAAGAAGGCCCTTTTCTACTGGTATGACTTGTAATCTTAAAAAAACCCATGTCTGAATCATATTTCATTCAAAACACAAAATAAAAAAGAATTTAAAAACCCATTTTCCCATTTATATAAGCAAAAATTGTTAGAAATACTTATACATGATGGTAGGATTTGTTGGACATTTGCATTTTTCAAGATAATTTAAATACTTATAAAAATCATAAATCATACTATAAAAAGCTTGTAAAATAGTAATGAGCATTTAATGAGAAGCACTATTTGCTAGTAATAGGAATTAAAAACTAAAAGTACAACAAAAATGTAAAATGTCCATATACATAATTATTATTTACAATAATAATAATTTTGTTGGGAATGTAAAAAAAAAATGATGTTAATGTAATGATGTTACATGTTAAAAATGTATTTAATAAAAAAATATTCATTTTTTAATAATTTGGTGTTTTTGTTTTGATGCTGTTTTTTAATTAAAATCTTTACATAATTTATTGTATATTAAATAAGAAGAATGTAAATAATAACTTTATAAACTTTTTTTTTTTGTTCTTTATGAACAGGGATCTTGAGATCAATAGCCTCATGTTCCTGACAGACCTTTGTTCCAGTTTGGGAGGCATTCATCCCGGCTCTCTTTTACCCTCTTCCAACTCCAGTCCACAGCTTCAGCTGGACCCTAAATTTTGCTCTGACCTAGTTTCTAGGAAGACAAAAGAGGTGTACCCTTACCCTAGTCCACTTCATGCTGTGGCCCTCCAGAGCCCCCTGTTCACCACCTGCCAGGAACCTTCCCCCACCCGCCTCTCCCCCAGTCCAGAGAGCGAGCAGCCTGTGGAGCCAGGGCTTGAGCAACCTCCTGAGAAGGGCCAACCCCCAGCCTCTCCTTCCTTTACTCAGCTGGAGCAATACATCAACAGATTAGTCCATCAACATCACTGCAGGGTGGCCGCTGAAACTTCCAGTCGTGGACCTCAAATAAACATTGCAGGTGCTGGTTATGACCCAAGAAGTGCTTCCTCCTCCAGCCTGTCCGGAGGGAGTGTTACTCCTTGCAAGTCTATCCTGGGCAATTCAGCGAGAGTCAGCCTCAGCAGTATTGGTAAACGAGCAAGTCGCAATTCCATCAACCTAGGAAACTTGCCCTCCGTGACAGGGGAGGATTTCAACATCAGCTTCCACTTAAATCTAAATTTGAACCTGAATCCAAACCTTAACAAGACTTTGAGTGTTGATGCTAAAAATGTGAAAGAAGAGGTCTCAGGATCATGTGGGCATCTCTCTGCAAGTATAGTCACTCCGACTGCTTCCCCTTCCTCTTCGACATCCACTATCACCAGCACTCCAAACTGGAGCAGGAGACCAAGGATCTCCACCTGCCCTTCCTCTGTGAACAATCGAGGGTCTCTGGAGATAACTGGAAAGAGCTTTGGGCAAATGGGATTCTCCAAGTCCCTAGACTGGAGTGGAGCCTCAAGAGAAGAGGCAGAGGGTTGTCCTCCAACCAAAGCTTCAGACAGCCCTCCCAAACTTAATGAGGACTCTGCAGTTGTATGTGAAATCTCTCGTGTATCTGGCCTGCCGAGATCTGTAGTTCTTGGCTTGATGGAGGAGGGGGTGGAGTTGGATCCCGAATGTTTTAGGAGTGAACGAGAAAGAGGTGTAGGGTCTGCATCTCCAAGTAATGTATCTACACTGCACTCCTCCCGCTCATCATTTCAGCACCCGTTTGGATTAGATCGAACTAATCTGTCACCAGCATCAAACGCCTGGGCAGGTGCAGGCACTGGACAGGATTACATATCTCAACAGCATCGCCTACAAGTTTCACACTCGGATTGCCATTCGGCACTGACGTCACAGTCAGGTAGCCCTCATTCGGACCATTCTGGTCCCACTCCTACTCGTTCTTCTCCCATTCTGCCTTTCCCACATAATCAATCAGACTCTGCCTCCTCTCCAGGCTCCTCCCACACCAGAGTCCACTCCCCTCCTCGGCTACTTTCAAATTCACCCTTCACTCCGGCCCAGCTTTCAGTATTTCGGCGCGACTCCCCATCTCAATGCTCTCTTCCACGCTTTCACCCATGTAGTTCCCCACTGGAGGGTCCCATTCGGCCTCGTGGAGGTTCCCTGAGGCAGAACGCAGGGGCTGGGTGGAGGCCTCAAGATAGAGGGTGGAGGAGGAGTGGGGATGGAGAGCGGCTCTATCAGGGCAAACATGCCTCAAGAGAACTTATTCGAGCATCCACAGTTAGTAGCTATTCGGGCAGGGACTATGGCACCGGATGGGAGGATGAAATGAGCACTGAAACACCTAAAAAGGGTGGAAAGTTTTGGAAGGGGTTCGAAACAAGATTTTGGGGACGAGAGGAGGAGGAGGATGAGCGAGATGAGAGAGCTGGAGGATTTGGTTGGAGGCACACCTCATTGAAAGAAACATCGTCCAGTAGGCAAGATCAAAGGGGGAACAACTCGAAAAAGAAAGGTACGAGTTGGGACAGTCGCAGTTCCAGCCTCCGGTTGTCTAGGCGAGCGTTATTTCGAAGCGAGTCTCAGGGAATTCTCGAGCCACATTCTCAGAAACGGGAAAGCAATCAGTGGCGTTCCTCGTTTGAGATCAGCCGTGCAGGACGGGGCTCTGAACGTGCTCGCAATCTTGTGAGGAAGGAGGAGAAACATAATTCTTCAACTGCCAGTCTTTTCCATCTCTCTCGCTCCCAGAGCCTGGAGGGAAGCAGTCACTCGCTTTCTCCTCTTTCTTCCCCATCGCTCTCACCCTCGCCACCACCATCAGCTCCTCTCACCCGTTCCAGATCGTTCCGCGACCTTGGAAGGAAAGTGTTTGGCTCTATGAGGTCCCTCAGTTTCAATAAAAACCACAAGTCGAAAAAGAAAGATTAGTATGAACATTTCAAAATGGTAGAAGCCAAGCTGCCAACTTTTCCAAACTTGCGATTTTCTCTCTTTCTGCTTGTTTAGATGCTTCTGCATGCCATGCTGTGTCTATGTGCACTCTTATGGTCATAGTGGTGCTGGTGTTGTTTTTACTATGAACATATGCTTAAAAAAAGCACTCTAAAGTATATGCTGACCAAATAAAAAAGATGTTGTTTGAACTTATGCTCAGGACTTTGAAATATAGAATTTGAAATGATTGTTCAAGTGCTGAAACTGATGAAAAATCAATAAAAGTATTTCCAATTTAAAACAATCCTTACTGATTTGCTTGGCAATGAATGCATATGTTGCTACTGCTGAGTGAAATGTTTTATGGTACAATAGGATTAAATGAGATCTCACATACAAAAATCTGCTGTCATAGACCTGCATTAAATGTCTTATCGCAGGCTTTCCATAATCATATTAGCATAATCCATTAACAATCGAACAACAGCTTTTGAGCATTGTTTCAAATAAATTATGCAGAGTTATTTCAAAAATATTTATTAGGATGACTAAAGAAAAGACGAGAACTTTCATCTGAAAAAAAAAAAAATACAGATACATAACTGGAAGAAACTGAATGCAAAACAGAAGCAGCTAGACAGTGTATTGGCCATACAAGACCAGAGTACAATGCATTTAAAGTGCATTAAAATTCTCGTTCAAGCTGCCACGTTGCACCAGATTTCAGCCACACATCCAGTCCTGCTACTGGACCTTCAACACCAGTTAATGCCATATGTAGCAAATTATCCATGCCCTGAAGCGAAACATCCCACTTTCTTCCTGGAGACGTCAGCTCAAGCTTCGTTTAACTTGATGTATGTTCCTGCTGAGTCATGTATTTGTCCGTTTAGACCAATTTCTGGGTTTTCTCCTCTGCTAACTGCTCCTCACCCTGTTTCTGCTTGCTGAACATGCCTTTGTACAGTGCCTTCTCTTTCTGATAGTCTTGGCTGAGTCTCTCCTCCACTCGCTGCAACTGTCTCTTTACATCAGGATCTGAGAAATGGAGAACAGGATTATATAAATACCTCATTATTTCCAATCTAAGCACTGACATCAACTTTGAATGCAGATGTGAAACAACAGCAGTTCAATCGAAGGCTGCAGAACAGAGATGTTTGATCTTACTAACTCTTAAGAAAATGGATGCATCCACAAAATGTAATGACACAACACTGCATTACGTAACAGGCTCCCACACTGTATTCCCTTGTGAAAACTGTATCTGAAAATCCCTGACAGCATATTAATTAGACCAGTATTTTCCAACCTTTAACTCGGGGGATTTTTTTCATGTCATGATTTCTGACATGCACATTTAAACATATGCACACATACACTTTTTTATTTAATAGGACAAGCAAACTTGTGAAGATAGGCAACAGATAAACCAAAATAAATGAGTGTGGAATACTGTGGAAAATTTGTTTATTAACTTATCAAATGACCAGCCAAGTTATATTTAATGGGAATCATATGTCTGGCTTTTTTTTCCAGCAAGCAGTGATATATCAAATCATATGATTGCCATATGATTATCATTGCACACTTTCAATCTGTATAGCATGCTGAGAATTTTCACTTATTCTGTGTGGCATTTAACCATGCTTAGATGCCTGTTCACACAGGACACATTCTTGCATTTAAATATAGTTGAAGAGAATGCAGGGGTCTTGTGACATGTTTTTGAACTATATTTAACTTGACTTTGCTCATGGCATGAGACACTGAAAAAACAGCTAGACAAAAGCAAATATCTGACACCCACATGGACAGAGATAATTAAAATATTACATAGACACAATGCACGAGCCACTGCCATTTAGATTTTTTCTCAGCTAGACGTCTGTGTTTATATCATAACAATAATTTGACCAACTTAATCCAGCAAAATCAATTAGTTCCACTAACTCAACTTGGCAACCCCTAGGAGAGCTCTGGCGACCCCTGGTGCAGGTTGGCGAATAATCAAACAGACAAGAAAGGTGGGATGTGGTTGGTTTTTACCGTTTGGTTTCCCCCTGCTGGCCTGTGTGAGGTAATGTCGAGCAGTCTGAGCATCACCCAGCTCTAATGAGGCCACTCCAGCTCTGTAGAGGGCCTTAATGTCACCTGACCTCCACCGGAGCACTTTCAGACTGTACTCTAACACACGGCCATAGTCCACCAGCTCTCGCTGCAGCAAACATGCTGTGAAACACACAAATAGGTAAAGAGGAGAATGCTTCCCCAGACGAGGTTTACAAACACTACCACTCAAAACTTTTGTCGTCAGTAAGATTTTTGAAAGAAGTCTCTTATGCCCACAAAGGCTGAATTGATTTGGTCAAAAACACAGTAAAAACAGTAATATTGTGAAATACAATTAAAATATCAAATACATTTTAAAATGTGATATATTCCTGTGAAGGCAAGCTACATGTGTGGTACATTTTTCTGATGAACACAAAGTTAAAAAGAACAGTAATTATTAGAAATAAAAATCTTTGTAAGATCATAAATCCCTTTACTGTCACTTTTGAGTTTAGTGTGTCCTTGCTGAACACAAGTATACATTTCTTTAAAAAAAAAAAAAATGACCACAAACTTTTGAATGGTAGTTTAATAAAGCAAGATCTCTTCTGCTATGGGCGATCATGAGATCAAGGACAACGTTAACACGATTTTGTTTCCTGTTTCTCGTATGATTAACTGCTATGGTTAGAGGTTTTAATGTGGTCAATATGATGAGATGCCAGCAAAGAGTGAGAGCAAATAACAGGATCCTAGTCATGGGGGTAAAAATAGATGGAAACTGTTATGCTGAGATAGACAGAAATGGAGATATTTGGTTCAGAGGTTTCAAACCAATAGGAAATGGTTAAACCAAATAGTATGACAATGCATGACAGATAATAATACTATGATAATGCATGACCAATGATGATACCTAGCCTAGCCTGCCCGGTAAGAAACTGTTCCTATAAACGTGCTTAAAAATGCAAAATGCCTGCAAAATTATTACACTTTAGTGTTGTTTAATTCAGTACCAAAGCATTACCACCTTACACCGCCACAGTATCTCTTTTGGAAGAAATACAAACCTGCTAAATTGTTATAGCAGTCTACTTGAGTGCTCCTCAGCAGGTCCTCCTGCTTCTGGCTCAGTTTAGGTACCTGAGCCCCAAACCCTTGCAGGGCAGAGGTCACCTCAGAGTCCAGGCCACGGAGAACGAGCAATGCACGATGATAACGTCCAATGGCAGTGCGCACATTTTTCTCCCGGTAGAATGCATTCCCCTCCGTCTTTAACCGAACTGCCTCCTGGAGCTGTGACTCCAAACGGGAACCAGATGATCCTCCAGTGGCCCCCAAACATGACGATGCACCGGCCTCTACCCCTTCATCCCCTGCAGTAGGATCTAAAACCTGCCACACATAACCAAAATAAGAGTTGACAACACAAAACTACTGTATTATTATGTACATTACTAAATGTAGCCACAGCCTCTGCATCAGGAGACCAGTCTGTCCATATGCTGGTTTTAGAAAATTAAGAAAGGTCTCCCATCCTGGCCAAGCCAAACCAGTGTATATCTGGTCTTCCAGTATGACCAGGTGAAAAGTAAAACCATCTTAACCAGGCTGGGAGACAAACTAACACAAGCAAACCACCTTAGGCTGTTTTCCCCAACAGAACACTCATCACTTTCATGTTCATTCATTAACTTAGGTGTGTAGTTGACAGTTTTAATCGCTCACTAATAAATAAATAAATAAATCAAATCAAACAAGCTCATGAAATCTAAGTACATATAACAGAATTCTATTTTTTTTTTAAACTAAAACACACCATTTCAATGAATTTGAACTGCGCCCCGCACAGCATGCAGCCTCGCCTCGTCTTGCTTTTATCACATAGAAAAGCAAACAACACGTCAAGTATCTTTTTACCTTTTCGTCCATAACGTTTAAAGCTTTAAAAGGGTTGCAGTCTGCTTAGAAGCCAGTTTAATGAAGAAACAAATCTTTGACACTCTTCTTCGTGGTTCTTCTTCTTCTCTTGGTTAATGGCGGATTGCAAACAACTTCTAGGTGCATACCGCCACCTACTGTACAAGAGTGTGTAACATCATGTCATTTTAAGTGTACTCATATTCTGCTCATTAACCCCGTGTCATTAAGGAATTTAAATAAGGCTTTCCTAGCTATCATTATCCCCCCTCCCTCTCCTTCTGTTCCTAGTATCCCCATCAGATTCCCTCTCCTGAACCCTATCTTGAAACACCCTCTTTCCACCTCATATAATATACAGTGTAATATGACATGCTCAGCATTTTTTTAACCCCACAGTTATCACAATTTCCACATTAAAAACAAGGTGCTATTCAGTCCTGTGTGATCCACTCTCATTCTTGTCATTAAAATTTATTCTCGCCTGTTCCTTTCTCTATAATTTTTAATGCTAACAGACTTTTGTATTTTATAATATCCCCTTCCTTTCTAGTCTTCCCTTCTTCGTGGTTGTTATGGTTACAGCATTGCATTTGTCAATACTACCTCCTACCTGTAGAATATTAATAGCGCAAATTTATGAGCGATTTACATAATCTATTCTACATCATATACATCTTAGATCTACATCTCTAAAAATGTATGAACAAATGATAAAAAAAATCTTCACATGTAACACACAATGAAACAAAAACACAAGAAAAACACACCCACATGTAAAAATAATTTAAAGTATTAAAGAATTAAATTAAAATGATATAACTATCTAAAATTATATATGTACATAATAAAATGTATTTATATAATAAACAAGAAATTAATGAAGAAACAAATAAAAAAAATGGAAAGCACTATCAAGTAGAGAAAAGTAGATCTTCGCGTCTATCATGTTTTATTGTGTTTTGGGAATGTGTCACCTTTTTATTATTATTTAAATAGAGAAGTGAGTCTGTTTGAACGGAAAAAAAAAGTTAGAGAGTAGAATTTTAAAACTTCTGTTGATGGAAAAAAAAATGTACCAAACAAAAGAAATCCGATATAGGTTTCTATCTGGACCTCATATTTGAGGCATCAAATGTCAGCTTTTCTTTTTATTTATTTTACAAACTGGTGGGTGTAAAATATCTAGCACTTTTTTTTTATTATAAAGCGAGTCTGATTATAAATGCCAGATCACTTATCAGTTTCCATTGGTAACAACAACCAGGATGACGTTTGATTTAGAGACAGTCTGTGTATGATGGAAGTGACCCATTTTCATCATAACGCTGATCCACTGACCGAGTTAAGCTGTAAATGGGGCGTGGCGCTGCCTTTGTCATGGAAAAACCCAGCACACACTTTTAGTGACATTTTTAATTAAATGCCAATTCAATATTTAAATCAAATGAAATAAATTACAGGCATATTTGATATGAAATATGCAGTTTATGGTGCAGCTCAAGAGTCGTACGTGAGTCTCGTGAGGGTGCGTCAGTCAGGTCAGAGCAGCGCTGGACGGTTGTGTAACGAGCAGCGTCCCGCCGCCGGAGGGAGGAGTCCCAAACACACTCCTCTGGTGAGCTCAGCTGCTGGAAAATTCCACTTACAGTGTAGTGTTTGTGGTCTACATTTGCAGGTAAACAAACGTCGAGATTCCAGCAGGTAAGGTAGGCTACACTCCTCTAGCGCCGGCTGAGACTAATCTTCGGGAACATGGAGCTGGATCGGCGGCTGCTGCTGGCTCACTGCGCCGCGCACGCCCTGTCCGTTATAGCGGGACTCCTGGTGGTCGTGCCGCTCGCTCTAAACGGATCCGCTTTCAAGGGGAGGTGCGCGCTGTTTAGTCAGGGCTTCTGGAGGACGGAGAGCCTGACGCTGGCCGGGGAAGAGTCCATAGAGGTCACTCATCTGGTGCTGCAACAATGGGGTCCATTAGCAGCGTGTCAGTTCGCCACATTTGTCGGTGTTTTCACCGTGCTGTACGGCGCTGTTCAGGGCTGGAGGAGCCTGTTCTACCTCCATCAGCGGCACGACGAGTGAGTCTTAACAATGTGACATACAACTTAAATAAATACCATTAAAACATTAGAATGCATTTATGGTACTAATACATACTAGTATAGGCATATTTTATCAACAACATTAAATTAATATACAAGTAAAAAAAAAAAATATATGATACAATAATTTGATTATTATATATTGTCAGCTTAACATTTTTAAATGTTTGTGCATATTAAAAAATATGTATTTTATATTAGTACAATATATAAATATATATTTTAAGTATATTAAAGTTATTTGATGTTTTAATAAACAAATATGTATAATTCAGTTTAATATTCTGTATATTAAAAAAATTAATGTTTTATGTAAATGCAATATATAATTATACATACTTATATTACTGAATTACTTTTAATTGATAATTAAATATATTTAACGATACACACACACACACATGCTTTTGTTTATATTAAGGAAAAATTAATTCACATTTTGCATAAAAAATATATATATTTTGTATACACATTTTATGTATGTATGTATATATTCCTTTTCCTGCAGCACGCTGTTCTCTGCCTTCCTCACACTGCTGCTGAGTCTGTGTGTGCTCTTCCTCTCTGGAGGGGCCAGTGTTACTCTCACCCTGGGCCTGGTGTCCTGGTGCAACACTGTTACAGACCACAACACCAAACCCTACAGGTACACAAACCTTTAAATCTATAAGCTGATGGGAAGATTGTTTGTTTGTGTAGCACTTTACACAATACATATAGTTTCAAAGCAGCTTTAGAAAACTGATTATGGTCCAAAATCATAAAAAGCATGCTGAATTCATATTTAATAAAAAATACAATGTATACTATTGAATACACGTTTCATGGATGAATGAAATGCCTATGTAATGTTGTCCCATAGTGATGTATTTAATGATTCTCTCCGTCTCTGCAGTTGTGCTGAGTCACAGTCAGTTCCTCTGTATCTGGACGTTGAGACATCCTCGTTCTACTCTGAGCTCAATTGTGCGCAGGTAAAGGAGCAATTGAAGTAACTTGTATTTCGTTCTCAGTTTAAAAAAACATGCATATTTTACATGGAAACACATTATTGTAAGCGTCTCTCTTTGCAGATCTCTCTGTGGTGTGTAACGGCTCTGTGGTTGGCTCACTCTATTTTGTCCTTCCTGAGGCTCTATCATTCCCACAGTCAGCAGATCAGCCGACCGTGTTTATCCAGGGAGAAGGAACTCCTCCTGGGCCAAACTCAAGTGGAGTGTCCCATTCATCATCCACAGCCGCACTCGCACCCTTCACATACTCCCAGTGTTTTAGTAATTCAGTGTTCATAGAAGTTGCACTTTGAGGTTGAGCTAATGCCAGTTTTATTGATTGGAAAGACTGGTCCAAGATTAGCATAAAAGGGAATTAACTTCTAATCTAAACAGACAATCCTCACAATTCTCATGCATGTTACACCTCAGTAATCGGAATTAACCTTGGTTTTATCTATTCGTTACTTTTTATGCATTTGTTAAGAAGTTTTTGTCATGTAGCTTAGTGCTTACATTGCGGTAAAAGTTTTGTGTGCACCCATTTATAACTTTGCCATAACAAATGTCAAAGGATTCGAAAATATATATGATGTATTGCACTATTAATACATTGCTCTTGCATATGCAAGATATCGTCTATATGTTCAGCCATATAATGTGAACTTTAACTGAATGGGAAGGAAAGACTAGCCTGTTGCATGTGCTCGTCTGACCCATGCTTGTTTTGTACTGTGAATTTATACACATACAGTGTGACTTTTTGCATAGCCAATGGTACTGTCACTCAAACCAGATGTTCTCTTTCTAATCCGGTGAAGGTTTCTTATATGAAGCTGTTTGTGTTGATGCATGCTCCTGGTTCAAAATCCACTTTTTCTGGATATTGCATTATGTAATTTATTTGATGGAAATTCAAAGTCAAGGAAAAGCTGGAAAAACATTTGATGGAATGTCAAGAATGTTGCTCATCCTTTTTGAATCCTGAACCTTTGACCTGGAGGATTGTTGTGAAACACAAACAGTTGAATAAGAAACAGGAGGGTTTGGAAATGTGATGATGCTCGTGTTCTTTATTGCTGTTTGTATCCATTATGTCCTATTTATAAGATCTTTTTACTTGAGTAAAGGTAATAGAACATGGTGTCTTGATCTTAAGCTGGTCAACTTTGTTGTATTTTTATTTTTTATTAAATAATTACTAAAATAAAATATTCAAACTAAAATGGAAAAAGCATGGTAAGCAAACAGAGCAAAAAAAAAAAGAAAATATATTAATCAAAATTATGTTATTAAACAAATTAATTAAATGTTAATACCAGACTATAACAAATACAATTTTTTAAATAAACCACATAGTCTCAAAAATAGTACAATTTTCAAACATATATTTGTGTGTCAATATTGCAATATAAATAGTTTAAAAATGTTAATACTTAAGGACTAAATCTCTGTAAAAGTACACAAAAAAACAAGAAATAAACTTTTTTTTCCAGGGATTTGGAAAATATTAAGTGTGACATGCAAATAAACAGTTAATTGCAATTACATTTTCATTAAAGTGCATTCACTGACCATATAATACAACAAGTTAAAATGTAAAGCTGCTCCTAACTACTCTTATTATTCATAATTAGTTTGATCAACATTAATATTTATTAATATATAAAATCATGTAATATAAGGCCTTGTTTCCTCCCTGTAATAGTGTTAGTAAAATGGTAAATACGGTAATTATTACTTTATCAACAGTTTCTATAAAAGTGATAAATGGCTCAGCAGTTAATGAAAAGGTTATCTGGTTACTATTGCTCAGAATGCATTTTCCTCCTCAATACTGTTTGCACCTGTTATGCTACACGTCCTTGGCAACCTTAGACAGCTGATTAAACTTCTCTGTCTTTCATCACAGTCCCTTGTTGTAAGTCAGCACCTTGCAATCTGTTGCCATGGCAATTTCCGGCTCAAGGTGAGATGCCTCAATCTGTGAGGAGCAAAAAATGATTAGCAAGCTATTCCCTGCTAAAATATTTATTATTCAGAACACACACACACACACGAAAAGATTAATGGAAAGAGATGACAGACAAAATTAAACCTGCAGCAGCAATTGTTTGCTGTAGAGTAGAGGAAGTGATGCAGGTGTTGCTGCAGTACCTGTGACATCTGTGGGAAGAGACTGATAGCCAGCGGCAAGGACAGACCAAAGACTGCCAGACATACTAAACTGTGCACAGGCAGCATCATCCTGCGATGGGCCTGCATCAGAGGAAGCCTGGCAGAGGACAGTGACAACAGACTCTCATGACTGTTTTTGTAGCTATTAAATCATTTAATTATCATTTAGAGAATTAATTGCAAGTAAAATTATATATTAATATATATAATGTTAATATGTATATATATATATATATATATATAAAAATGCAAGTGGAAAAAAAGTAACCCCATACTTTTCCAAGAAGGCCATTATGATTGGTGGAAGGACAAAGATTGGCAGTGGTAGGGCTACTCGTGTTAGTGCTGTTTCTATCAGCGCCTGAAAGAAAAAAAAACACTTTTGAAAATTCATACAACAGTGCAACATGGCTAGTAAGAATGCAATTTTGTATACATTGATTTAAAAATAAAACACTATTAACAAAAAAACATTTTAGGCAAAAAAGCTATCAACAAATTGAAGTGGGGAGTCCCAACTGTAACTAACATACGCACATGTTTGGCAGCTATCCGTGAGGATCCCACTACATTCCCGTTGCTGTCTAACACATCTATTCCCTCAGACAGCTCGTTGTGTCTCATCAGAGCCACGTTACAGATGTTTGCACTGGCTGAGAAGTAAAACAGAAACACAGCTTAATGATGACCATCCATGCTAAACAAAACATGACATCCAGTTTCTGTGAAAGGTCATTTGATCATCAATATAAATTCCACCACATGGACAGGTGACAAAAATAGCCTGATACAATATTAATTTGATATGTGTCTATTATTTTAAGAATTCCCAGTTGAATCTGCAATTTACTTGATTTAAGTATAGCTGTTCTAGTTGTTTTTCATAATTTTTTAGCACAGTAATAGACCCCAACACTTTGATAGATTTATTTGGGATTCTTCCAGAAAATGTTAAACTGACAGCTTTAGAAATTGATAATATTGCACTTTGCACATCTCCTCCAACATATCATCAATGGGTTTTTGCCCTCAAACTGAAAAGAATAAATTCAAAGTCAGAATGAAAATATATATTTTTATATAATCTTGGAGCCCCTTTTTAAATTATTTGAAGGAGTCAGGGTCTGGATTAATTTTTTTCCCTCCCTTTGTTTATTTTGATGTTTAAATATTTGTATAGGCAATTATATGTATTTAACATTGCCTATAATAAGAAATGTTGCTTGAGCATCAAATCAGCATATTAGAATGAAATCTGAAGGACCATGTGACAGTAAAATAATGGCTGCTGAAAATATTTACATTTTAAAATACTTTTTTTTTTTTAAAACTGTTAATTAAATAGAAATGATATTTCACAATATTACTATTTTGCTGTAATACTGATCAAATAAATCAATTGTGATTAAAACAAAATCTTACTGACCCCAAACTTTTGAACAGCATTTTATGTGTTATGCTTTCATACTGACAGCAGAGGGAGCTTCATGTAATGCAGAGTGTAGGACTGCTGCTGCTGAGTGGAGCAGAATACTGTATGTGTGCCAGGACGTACCTACAGCAGGGAAAGGGATAAACCTCTGTATGAACAGTCTGGTGGCAGGGTTAAATTTGCTGGATTTCTCGATAAGTACATTCAGTCCCACCTACAGTACGACAGAATATTACAGGAGAATTTAAATGACATTTACAAGTGAAATATTACTTAAGATGTTAAGGTAGTATATAAGAGCAATGAGGGGTATTATATTTTTTTAACATTATTTTCATATCAAACATTAAACATCTGGGCAAACATTTATACACAGCTCATTTACATTATAAATCACACATAAATTTAATCTCAAACGAAACTTGCTCATCACTTGCAGCACTTACTGCAATAGAAACAGCGCTGGTGACGGCTCCCATATATCCCTGAATAAACTTTGAGGTTGGTGTTGGCTAAAGATAAAATTGGGGGGAAAAAACAATCATCAGGTGTAGCAAATGCAGACTGCTGTGCAATGAAAAAACACTGATGTTGTGAACCACAGTCAGATGCAGAACAGACGTCTGGCCCTCGGGACACATCAATGATCATTCAAACGGAATCGAGAAGAGGAAACGCTTCACTGAATGAGCATCTGCAGCCACATTACAATAGTTAAACCTCAGAAACTTGACCTGAATTAAAAGAGCATTTCAGATCGTACCTTTGTGGCATTGCGGTTGGCGTAGTTCACACAAGCGTTGTGACTCTGGTTGAGCCACTGTAGAAGAGAAACTCTCAATCAGCCGGACAGTCACTTGAATTATTGGTTGATTATTGTTGAATTCCTCTGTCAAATTATGATTGATTTGAATTTTCTATGAAGTCAGCTTCTTGTAAAAGTCAAATATATAAGAAATCTAATTAATTAGGACTACTTTCATCTAATTACGTATTTCTAACTGTGAAAGTGGCTGCTGGGATACTGACGAAGCAGCGTTTAGGCTTCCTGGCACTGAGGCGCTCAAATGATGGGAACAAGCCACTTTACCTGCCAGAACACAGTAGAGGCCAAAGTCTGGTTTGGAAGGAGAAGACCAACAACCTGCAAGAAAATCAACTTCTGATAACAATTTGTCTAGTAAACTGGGCATACAGCAACACACTGGTTAATAATTTACACCTACAGAAACAAAGGTTTATTACAATGCAGATTTCAACAGCTCTCATGCTTAGAAGATTTGGATGTGTCAACACTGGATGCATAATGATTGGCAAGGCTTCCTTCTCTCATATTTGCTCTGTCTGTGTGGTCTTTGTTTCGCACTTTGATCTTTTTTTATAAGCAAACAGAAGACTTACGATTGGCGTTCCAAACGGCACATAGCCTGTGAAATGCATCCAGATAAAAGAAAGAGCAACAACAAATTAGAACTCAGAAATCAGAACAGAGTAAAATAACCTCCATGGCTCTCCTCACCTCATTTGCATTTGTTTGAATATTTATTACTTTAATTTTAAACAGTGGTGCAATTCTATTATTAATTTCATGGCGTGACCAAACTGCTGCACACATGCATAACTAATCAATGTTTAGGGGTGTACACATCAGAATAACATCTATAATATTCATTTTGCTGAAGTCTTAATTCCTTGCTAGTTAATATTTTGTGGAAACTGTGATACAATTTTTACAGGATTCTTTGATAACTCAAAACAGTTCAAAAGAACTGCATTCATTTACAATATAATATTTTGTAACAATGTAAGTCTTTGCTGACACTTGATCAGTTTAATGTATCCTTTCATATATATATATATATATGAAAGAATCCTGAATAATATGTATGCATTTCTATTTGTGTATACAGTAATCATTTTATATTATTTAA
Organism: Schizothorax lantsangensis; assembly: GCA_027422415.1. Taxonomy (NCBI): domain Eukaryota; kingdom Metazoa; phylum Chordata; class Actinopteri; order Cypriniformes; family Cyprinidae; genus Schizothorax; species Schizothorax lantsangensis. The sequence goes on along the minus strand of CM049861.1, from coordinate 13,051,804 downwards.
ATGCTTCTAACCCTCTCTATGCTCTTACCTGACATGCGGAAAGGCATGAAGATTTTTTCACCGGTATCGGGGTGAATGATGGCCTGAAAGCAGATGAGTCAGTGACTGTAATTCCAACCATCATTTAAAAGTGACAGTGAACAATGACCAGAAGACTGACCTGCTTCACCTTCTGAGCTTCCCAGAGCTGAACACAGAACACAAGTCATTATGAAGCACTGCACCACATATACTACACAAGTATCCATTGAAATCTCCAAGATTCACCTGGTGATCTGTAATTCCTGGAGGAAGATTCCCTTGCTTGAAATCATCCAGGAGTTTGATACATTCTTTTAACCGACTCTATAAAAAAAACAGAAATCTGAAAGTATAACTACAGGATACAACTCATCCAGAATTTTTAATTAGTTGATAAGAATCAGCATTCATTTTTTATAGATGTGACAATTACAATATATAAAAGAAAGGAAAGATCAGAAGCAATGCAACTCACTGATTAATTTACCATAACACAGACAAGATTTCCATACCTCCGTCACAAACAAAGTGGAAGGATCGATGATATCAATGAAATGTCTCAACCTGCCAAGAAATGTGCTCTGAGGAAGAAAAACATTCCTTCAGTTCTGCAAACTTACATTCTTAGCCAGAACCTAAGAAAAAGAAAAGATGCAAACAGGACAACCTACTCGCAGCACAAACCAAAACATGATTAAAACTTGCTGTCTTGTACCTTAAATTGTCAGGAGCTGTTCTAATTTTAGTTTTAGAGTTAGACTGAAATATTTTAGGGCTGCAATGACAGGTTGTGCAGAATGTGCTCAAAGGAGCGACGTCTGCCTGCATCAACATTCCCACCGTCTCTGAACCCCAGGCAGCAATGCAAGCGGTTTTCTGAGAGCCAACTGTTTCAGAGGCCCGATGGTTGAGCATGCCAAGGGTTTATTTGGCAAAGAACACAGTGTAAAAAAGCAGCTTCAATCAACTGCATCTAAATGATTTATCTAGGGGCAAGGCATACAAAAGCTGAAATCCATTTTACCTTACAATATATGGTGAAGAGAGCAAGAAAAATCTGACTTTGCTCGGCTAATAATCCTATTTCTAGGCTACAGACGCTTGCTTCAAAGCTGTTGCAGAGCCATGTGAGCACATGTCTGCTGGAGAAGACTTGTTAATTATGCATGTGTTTCTGCTCCTCAGAGAATATGCAACACAGTTAGCAGAGATGGAGCAGGAAGAAAACATACACCCATACCCTTCAGATGCATTGATTTCACCTAAAAACAGCAGCAATAAGAAAAGAGAACTGTCTGCATTTGTCAAGTGCACTTGTGCTGGATTTTGCCATAAAACCAATTCGATTTTGATTCAGTCTTAACAGAGAATGATGATAAAGACAGGGACAGACCACAGGCACAAGGCTGTATATTAGCATATATATATATATTCCAAATATCTTGGACCAGCTTATCAGCAGGGCAGTGATCTTTTGTTTGGTTGTATTCCCGGTGGACCCAAATCAGACTCATTTGGGCAGCATATCGCATAATAATCAGATGAAACTCATGACTGCATCAAAAAGAACACTGAGCGAAGTATTTCATTTGGATGCATTCAGAGACAATATACAGTATATATGAGCAGACTATACAAAGGGAAGGCAGATTATACCTCGCCATTCTGCCCTCTAAGACAACGGTAATGTAAGGTTCTTTTCAAATGAAGTACTGCAGTTATAATATCACGCTGAACATTTTTTTTGACAGTATGCCTCAATATAAGCAAAAGAGGTGTACTGAATACGACTGCAAAACTGACAATTTTAGTAACAATCAACTACAAATTTGCACCGTTTAATGTGTTTAGAACATTTCACAACATTAAAAATAAATAAAATATATATTTTTTAGAACATTTAGGTTTTCAGAAATAAATTCAAAATTGTTACTGATTTCAAGTTATCATTAATGTAGCTACATATTAATGCACATATACAAAAAAAAAAAAACTGAATCTACTATAGTTCTTATTCACATTTTTATTTTATTTTAAGTGTTCTTGACATTTTAAATCAGATCAAGCATGAGTGTTGTTCAGATCCAATATGGACATCAGAACTATCTATTGAAACATTACCATAAACAATTTTTTTGACTGATTATCATTTATGAATGAATTCACGGTCTAAAAATAAATTGGTCATATTTTTGACTCCATGGAACATAATTCGGGTCTGAACGGGTTAATTAGGATGTCCGCGGTGTTTCCATGGAGCCAACAGGACTTAAATAGATGGTCATTCATTTGATGACACGAGCGCGAGAGATCTCACAGATCACACAATTGATGAGACAATTATTTGCATTGGTTCAGTAAAAGCGGCTCGATTTCAAAATGCAAAACTTGAACAGCTGAGTTCATCCGGTGTATAAACATGTATTTTAGAAAAAAATAATAAAACAGGGAGGACACAGTTTTTCCAGCTTTTCAGAAAAAAATTATGAACTTTGATAATGTCCCGCAAAATCACGCCGACGTAATGCAAAAATAAAAGTGACCAGTAAAATTGTATTCAACAGCTTTTAAAAAAACAAAATCCTGCCCTACTCGTTTCCTGCTATTTGCATATAAAAAGAAAAGCTGTTGTGCATGCACCTAATGTTTTAGGGATTTCTAACATAACGGTGCTACCAAAACCTCTGTTACGCTCATCATGAACTATTACATCGGCCATTTATATTGCACTGAAGCAACGAGCAAAAAAAACGCAACAAAAAAAGCGTGAGAAATGGGTGACTTTCACAGTACAGTGCTGGAGCAAAGCAAAGGTATCTACACATATGTTGTTTATCAACGCCCATCAAAGATGCCCAGACAAAGATGCACTTTAACATCGCGGTAAACTCTTTACCTGCTCGTAACGCGGTTTTCCCAGCTGAAACACCGGACAAGACGCAGATTCCGCCATCTCAGCAGCGCTGGAGTGATGTTAAATAATAAAAAGGTCCATGAGACGGAATTTGTAAGAACAGTCAACTCGGGTACGAACTAGTGAAGCAATAGCTCGCAGGGGTTCATGGGAAGTGTAGTTTCCTGTTGAACTCAAGACAAAGCAGATAGCGCACATTCCACACCCATTACAATGACAGAAGTCTGAAAGATTTACAATGTTTTTTCAAACTATTTTTTAAAAATCTGTTAACTTCTGACAACTTTGAAGTTGAGCAAAATAATTTGCATCTAAAGGATTACCATGGTTTGCACCAAATAGACCTTTTAACCATAAAAATACACATCTATAAAAAATTAAATGAGTGATTCTGAAATCTCCCTTTGATAAACCATTATACAAATCTTGCATGGTTCAAATTAATCATAAATTAATTCTAAGAGTAATATCTCAAATAATTTTGATCATTCATGAGACAGAATTTAAGATGAGTGTGGTTGGTTGGCACACTGCATGTAATACAAAAATAATCATTCAGATCTGATGATTTAACTCCAAATATCATCCAAGTGCATATATATCAGAGCCGTAACCACATAGATATTCTGAGGGGTATTCAGATAGATTTTTCAATGGATGATTCTTAAATATTAAATGTATTCCACCCCCATTCCTAAATATGAGGATTATGTAATAAAAAAGGTCACTGAAGGAGCAGAAAACATCTTCCCGGCAGTTAAAAATAATCTCTTGAATCATTTTAAAAGTCAATCTTAAATAATCACATTTAGGGGATGTGATTGTTTTTATGATTCATAAACAACTGTATCATATATGAATCATAAAAATAACCATATCAGACAAATAAATGTTGAGTGATGTTAGTTTGGTTTAAAATAAACTACATTTTCCCTTTGTCGTTTTATCACTGTGCCAATCAAGCTATAGTCAGGACATAACTACATTTAGGGAATATTTTGTGACAATATGTTTGTTCCACCAGAGATAATTAACTAAAAATGAAAATGAGTTTCCTCTATCCCTATAGGAATTGTTAAAGATCAAATTTGCATTACTGTGGCATATTCATGTTAAAACAGGCAAAATGTCATTGCCATTCAACAATGCAGGCAGAGACACTGTCGGTTTGAGCTTTGATTCCCACAACATTAATATTTCATGAAACACATCTGCACAATTTGCTGCTGTTATGAATCACTTGACTGTAACATTTTATATATGTACAATTCATTATGTACTTTTTACCAATAGACTTTTTTATGCAATATACAAAATTTTGTTACAATTACAATTTAGTCTAACATTCACAAAGTGGGCCAAGCACAATTGAAGTACAATAAATAACCTTATTAGTTCCTGTAAGTGCGGTAGTGCCACCCAGTGGTAATTCAATATCTCACTACTGTGATTGTGTTCAGCACAAATCTCATAAACCCATACAGGCCTTTCTACAAGTCATTTATGTAAAGAACTCAAACAAACTGCAATGATTTTAAAACTTTATTTTCAAATAACTTTGAAAATGAAGCTGTTTGAAATATTTAGCAATAAATAAAACAAAATAAAAAAATACAAATGTGAATGTTGTAAATAAATCCACAGAGGCACATTGCAAAATGGAGATTAAAAGGCAAAATGAATCGGCAACAATCTAGAATCACAGCGATACATGGTTCTTTGCTGCAACATGCTGAAACTCAAACTAAAAACGTTTTATATATATATATATTTTTTTCAGGATGTATTGTTGGTGATACACAAAAAATGTGATGCCTTGAGTGAACAAAATTAACAGAACCCTGTACTTTCTTTACGTCCAATACTGAGACACAGAACTGATGTTCTTGTGTGACAATGTCATTTTCATCAGCCTAATAAATCAGGAAACATCAACCAAGAAAACACTGAATACTGTATAATGAACAAGTCACAAAACTTTATCTTTGAAAACAGAACAAAAACAATGGTATAAAACACAATCAGAATTAATATCAGAGAAAATCATAAAGCCACTCTAACACGATGAAGTTACAATGGAGTAAAACACAACAGATCTTCCATTGTTTTTGTGGTTTAGAAAGCTTAGGCATTTGCATATCACTAAATTTGCTACTTTAGCAGTGATCTAAGTATGCTGCAGTGCTAAGGCTTCATGGATATATTTTGTGTAGCATATATGAATTCAAGCTACAGCTTAGCAGGTTGTATTGCATAGCTTTCATGTTTGCAGAGACGATCTCTGCTTTTGTGCGAGTGCTTGATGGAAGTGAGCATGCACTAATATCAGCGGTTTCTATGAGGCAAAGCTGACTGGCTCAAGCACAACGGTTTTGCATAATGTGCATTAAGGTGCTTTTAAAGCTATCAAGAATTTATTTTTTATTATTTACATAATATTATTTAAAGCAGTATTGTACATCAACTTTGACAAGGTGTATTAGACTACATATTATGTATTAAATATTACTGTTTTTAAATCTCTGGATTCATATTGAACAATGTAACATTAGTTTTAATACCATGTCAATAAATCTGAAACAATATTTTCTTGAAATATGGACAGGACTGAGATACGGAAGTTTGACGCATTAGTTGAGAAATTTCTGGGGTTCTGTTTTTAGTGTTATTTAATAATTTTGTTCCAAATATGTCCAATTATGAGGAAAGATGAGTGTTAAAGTTTAAAGAAGTCAATTAATAAAGGCAGTGCTTTTTTACTTGCATTTGTGGATTTTCATAACTTTAGAGACAGTTTGTTTGGCATTCTGAATGCATCATGATCCCAGAACTTATTTCCTATTATGGAAATTTGCATATTTATAAAGAAGACGTATTTGTGTAGATTCTATGAATATTTACATCTACATGTGATCAACAAAATCTAATTATACATACTTTTTTTTACTTTTAACCACTGCCTTGTGCTCATAGCATGACTAGGAGTATGCTAAACCTCAATGATTGTGAATTTGGAAATCCAGTAAGAAGCATGCAAAGCTAAGTTTATCGTGTCTACGTGAATCTGGCAGTTTTGAAACTTAATAGAGCATCACAAATGGCTTTAGATCAATATGAGGTGTTCTCGGGACGGAGCAGGTCACTCACTGTAGTCATTTTGGTCTGCCGCGTACCTGCAGCAAGGTCGGCGTCTGTTCCATTATGCGCACCAGCAGCTTGTCAATGTAGTCCTCCAGGTCTCTGACCTGAACCTTCATCTTCTTCAGTTCGGCCTCACGTTTCTCCAATAACGCCACCTGCACCTCAGTTTCAGCCCGCTGCTTCTTGATGTCCATTTCCTGCTGAAGCAGCAGGGCTATCAGCTCCATGTTCGTCATGTTCTGGTACTGAGCCCGAGCCTCCATCACAGCCAGCTGCACAGGAAATAGGTAGAGAGTCATGAGAAAAACAGTAATGAGGTACTGTGTCATGTAGAGAATGATGAACTAAAACTACTTCATTAAACGCTTCAGCTGATCTTTGATCACTTGTGTGTTCTTTCAATATTTTTATTAGTGCAATCAGCACAAGTCCATTTTCATTTTAATTAGACCCTAAATTACCTCTCAGATCAATATGCTTGTTGTGTCTGCTTGTAATCAGTGTCTGCTTGTAATCTGTTTGCTGATTCCACTTTTCCAGAACCTGGGTCAAAGCGTGTCTTCCAGCTCCTTATAGGTGCTGTGAAATGTTAGCAGTTTTACTAATCAGCCTAAATTAGAGCCATGTTTAAAGGGATAGTTCACCCAAAAATGAAAATTCTGTCATTACTCACTCTGATGTCGTTCCAAACCCGTAAGACTTTCATTCATCTTTTCGGAACACAACTTAAGATATTTTTGATAAAATCTGAGAGCTTTCTGACCCTCCATAGACAGCAAGGGTCCTACCACGATCAAAGTCCAGAAACATAGTAAGGACATTGTTAAAATCATCCATGTGACATCAGTGGTTTAACCGGAATTTTACAAAGCTACGAGAATACTCTTGTTCTCTTTGCACACAAAAAGTAACAACATATTAAACAATTTGTCTCCTCGGCGTCACCCTGGTGCCATTTTGGAGAGGATCCACTGAACGTAAACAACGTATGCTGTGTTGGGAGCACCACGCGGATATGTTGTTTACGGTTTGATCTGAACAATAATAACATTTCCACGTGGTGCTGCCGACACAGAACAGCATACGTTGTTTACGTTCAGTGTATACTCACTAAAATGGAGTAGAGGGCTGCATTGGGTTTGGGAAGTTATTTGATGTTGTGCTTTGGCTTATTTACTTAAACTGTTTGTTATAACAGTTAAACTGTTTGTTTAGTTAATCGTTTGGTGCATGCATCATGCAGTAGGTTTAAAAACTGAGGTGCCGCTAGTTGTGGCTTTGTTTTAACGGTTAATGTTTTACAACGCTAATAAAAAAAATACCCGGTGTTTTTGACATGTGTGGTGCTTTGGTTTAGCATTACTTCATCTTATTTAAACGAAGTCATGTTTAAAGCCTGTTATTCTGGATGTGAACTTGAACGAATATTTATTCTGATCGTATCTGTGAACATTTTTCACAAGCTCTGAGAGAAAGTCCGCGGGAGCGGGCGGGAGTGGACACAACCATTGCGGGCGTAAGCGGGAGTGGAACTTGCAGTTTGCGGGAGTGGGCGGTCCTGGTCAGAAATTCAGTGGGAGCGGGCGGGTGCGGGTTTAAGAAAACAGTACAGCGCAGGGCTCTACTATAGGGTGACGTGCAGGAGACGAATTGTTGAATAAAGTCTTTTTTTTTTTTTTTTGTTCTTCACAAATTATTTTAGTAGCTTCGCAAAATTACAGTTGAACCACTGATGTCACATGGATTATTTTAACGATCTCCTTGCTACGTTTCTGAGCCTTGATCGTGTAAAGATCCTTGCTGTCTATGGGAGGGTCAGAGAGCTCACGGAATGCATCAAAAATATCTTAATTTATGTTCCGAAGATGAACACAGGTTTGGAACGACATGAGAGTGAGTAATTAATGACAGAATTTTCATTTTTGGGTGAACCATCCCTTTAAAATGACTGATAAGCAATAAATTCTGGATTCCACGGACCACTACATTGTAGAATGGCTATCATTTACTTTTATGTAAAAAGACCAATTTTACTGTGTGGATAAAAAAAGTTTTTTTTATATTTCAATATTTTAATGTAACATTAAAATGCTATATTGAAGGAAATTATTAATATGAATAAAACACTATATTTTAGTAGGGAGTGGTATTAGATAAAACCATTGCTTACAGCACCTTTAAACTTCCAGTACCTGTTTTTTCTCATCCTCAGCAGTGGTTGGTGGTGCAGATCGTCCTGGGTTGATGGTGGACTTGAGTTTCTCCAGCACTGAGCGGCTTTCAGGTTTCTTCTCTCCCTGCAGAGTCGTGTTGGTCAAGGGCTTCACTGGGTGAGGGCTGTACAGCGGTGCAAAAAGAAGATAAATTAAGTATTTACATTGACCTAGGCCTTTCATCATGGTTTAATTGGTACTGTGTAAGCATATTTTACTTTTCCTTTAAGCCATTTTTTGGATCTCATGTTTATTAACTTCCTGATGAGTTAGTATAGCTAAAGCAATAGTGCACAGTTGAGGAAGCAATGGTTAAAAGTAATGAAAAAACAACAATTTTATCACTCAGGGTTGCTTCTTCATATCTCAAGAGAGTTAGTCCTTAGTGTTCTTTCATTTAAGCAAAAACTTGTTTGGAGATCTTCTCTTAGCAGTGTTGTTAATATTAACTAAAAGTTAAACTTTTATCATAATTTTTTTTTTATTAATTGAAATAACTGTAAATATTAGATGGAAAATATAACAAAAAAGAAGAAAAAGCTGAAGTACTGAAATCACTAAAAATGAAATATATTAAACTGAAGTCCTTCAGATAAATAAAAATTTAACTGAAGACATTGTCACTTCAAAAAGTTTTTTTTCTCAAGTCTAAAGCAATTTAATATCAATACTGTCTAGAAGCACTTTGAGAAGCATCTTCTTTAGGAGTTTTGTCTCTTTAGGTACTAACAAACAGGTCAGTGAGCCCTCATGATAATACAGTCAACATCTCACATCAAACCTCTCATGAACACTAGATGCATACAGTACAACTGTCATCTAACTTTAGTTACCTCTACAAAGGAATGTGTGTTGCTGCTAAAACAGAATGAAGGCTGAAAGAAGCAACAGAAAAGCAAAGATGAAAAATGAAAGAACTAAAAGTAATGCAGCATGAGAAAACCAGGAGGAAACATAAAAAGAGATGGTGCCGGAAAAATGCATTTACACATTTGTCAAAGTCCGAATTATAGCAAGATATGAGTGCAAAAACAAAGTTTGTTCTAGGCCAACATATGTGAGAGCATTTATGAGCCTGTCTTAGTGCACCTGTGAGAGAGAATGAGGTCATTTCTCAGGTGAGAGCAGAGGTGAGTGCGCTTTTAAAGGCAGTGAGGTCTCACCTGCTCTCCTCATGGGGCAGGAGGACGTTAGCTGGCTGTGTCTCCTCAGGTGAGAGGGAGAGCGGTGCGTCAACGTGGGGCTGGGCGGTTGAGGAGCATGTGGAACCCATGCTGGGCAACTTGATTGAGGGGTTCACAGGAAGGGAAGGGTCAGGGTGGAGACAGGAATTAGTAGCAGCTAATGGGGTGGGTGAAGGGGAAGGATCATGCAAAATGAGATCTGAGGTAGGATGAGGAGAGCCTGGGAGCGAATCGGCACCCGAGACTGTTTTGGGTGAGCCTGTGGTTGAGCGCGGTCTGATGCGGGCTGATCTGACTTCCGTTTTATAAGGGCTTCTGGAGTTTCTTGGAGCTACTCTAGCATGCAAGTCCTCGAAGCTTATTTGTTCCTCCAGCGTGGAACAAGATTCCTCGACCTCGTTGTTCTTTGAGAAGCAGACTTCAGAGTTCAGGTTACCTTCTGTTAAATGATTAGGCTCCTTATGTGTAGTGAGCAAGTCATTGTCTTTTGCTACCTCCTGTTTGATTTGCATTGTCACAGTGTTGTCTTTGCTTGAGCATGTTTGAGTGATCACGGTGATCTCTTTGTTGAGGAGAACGTCAGCCACGTCATGAGACTCACAGTTAAGGTTTGAAGCAGTGTTTTGGTGTTCACAAGCGTCGACTTTCTGTCCTCCCAGTTCTTCACAAGGTCTCTCAAAAGGTGACGAGCAATGATTATGGTTTTGTGAGTCAGACAAATATGATGTGATATTACTACGGGTGTTTTTTGGTGAAAACATCTCCAACTCTGATGACATTCTGCACAATATATCCTCTGGTAATCCTGGGGAGCATCTGGGAAGCGATGAACCATTCGAGTGCAAATTTGAACAATCTTTGGATGATTTAACACCATCTTTATTCATTTCAAAAGGTGGTTGCAACTCAGATGGTGAACTTCCAGAATCAATAAAAGCAAACTCTGAAGTACTTTCTGTATTGTTGTTTGAATCTCTAGGTGAGAGGGTCAACAAACCCACGCCATCGATTTTAGTCTTGCATTGTTGTTCATTGGAGACCTTTATTTCACAGGACAATTCTGAATCGTGTTTTGGTTGGGTCTGAGGTGAACTGCAAAGTGATTCGGTCACTGTGGTTTCCCAGTCAGATGGGAAACACAGAGTTTCAGGAACAGTGTACTCGCATTCAGAACTTCCGAGTGCATCTTCACCGAAATCATTCGGTGAGCCGTTAGCATTGTTGTTTGTGGCGAAATCATGACCCCTTGCTTCCCCAACCATGAATTCGTTACACCCATCCATCTGGTTACACCCTACTGAAGAAATATGGTGCAACTCTTTATCTGAACATAAAATCTGAGAGTTCCTCTTCACATCTCCATCTCTCACATGCTGAAGGGAGGCGAAGTCAGTCTGGGAAAGGAAGCAGGCCTCTTTCTGCACAGCCAGCTCCTGGGCTCTATCCAACCAGCTGTCCATGGTGATCCCTTGGGTCCTCATGGGTCTACGCGGTGGTAGAGGAGGCAGATCCCATGGCCTTGAAACACCCATGTCAACTTCATCGACCCTTAAACCAATGTTCGTTTTGTTGTTTACACACTGGTTTGTATTTGGTACCTGTGAGAGAAACGGTGCCGATGGAGGTCTGGTTGGAGTCCCACTTGGTGATTTGAGCCGGCTGGTGGCAAATGCTTCAAAATCATCCCATTCCCCAGCCCTCTCAAACAGAGAGTGGTTTGGATTAGTGTTTGAGTTTCGATCTGGTGTTTCAGGCATAATAGCCGGAAGAGATCTCTGTCTGGACATACTTCTGGGTCTTTCCCGTTTTACTGCATACATTTTGTTCTGTGCTCCATTACGGAGGGGACTGCATCCGACTGGATAATGATAAAGACTGGAATTAAGAGAACAGTAGCCAGCAGTCGGAGACTTTAGTGCTTCCTCGGCTATAAGATCCTCAAAAAAGGGGTTTTGCTGTAGTCGTGTGAGGAAAGGGTTGGAGGGAGAGATGGAAGGGGGTGTTGGGGAAGAGTGGGTGAATGGGTTGGTGGGATTGCCACTAGGGGGAGATACCGAGCCAGTAGTGCAACCGAGGGGAAGAGAGCACGGGGGCTGACTGGGGGAGCAAGGGATCTGACAGGGGGTGTCTGAGCTGCTCTCTACCTTAGGAGAGACTCCCAGCCTGTGGAGGGAAGGCACAAGTAGTCCTCTTAGTCAGTGTGCAATGGGCCATAAAATCTAACTATGAGTGGGGAGGGGAGAGAGACAGTTCTTTCCTATTACAAAGACACCTCTTAATAGAAGAAAAACTGTCTTAGGATTCAAATTTGTTCATGTTTTGATCGGAAGTGTCTGGCATGTTTTGACCAGCTTGCACACTGTTCCTACATAAATAGCTTAGCAGGAACAAAAGGGGAGAAAAGACATTTCCTGTCAGCCTATAAACTCTAACTAGGGGTGGGCGATATACCTGTAAACATGATAAACGGGTACAAATTTAACAAATGGTATAAATCTCGGATCATCGTCTCTAGTGTGATTATGCTAAAGTGACGTTTCGATGTTGTGTTGCCTTTAAAAAGTTTAGCATTTGCATGCATTTTAAGCCTTGCCAGTTTAAACTTAAGCAATTTTAAAACATTCAAGCACAATAAGACATAAGACATGAAAGAATTCAGTTTTGTTTCCCCATTTCACAATGCATGAGTACTGAATTACATTCTTTTTCATGGTTTATTTAGCTTAAATTGTCAAATATTCAAAAAGTTATGAGACAATGGAAATACCGGTTTATTCACATCAACGCAGTTGGTGATGTTTTTAGTGAATATAGACAGTTGGGAGAAAATGGGATGTGTATCAATATACTGTATGATATATCCGTTTTAGGTCCTAAAGTGACAGCAGCATAATATACCTGCTGTCTGTGTCATTTAATGTCTTGTAATCAAATAATGGGAAAAAAACAAAACAAGAGAAAGCACTCACTGATCTTGAATGAACTACTTTTGTAGCTTTAATAATAATCCCTGTATATTTAGTTGATGCAGTGAAGATTGTGCAGTTTTATTGTACATTTGATTGCTTTATTCAATTTCTGTAGTATTTCTTGCCCGTGTGAGAAATACATACTTAAAAAGGCACTATTTCATTTTTTCTTTGTTTTATTGTAGTTAGTTGTTTACTTGTTTCCACTAAGCTTGAGAACTTATTTTTATTAGTTAAGCTAGTATTGTGCATGTGTAATTGTAAAATTTCAATGTCATCTACAATTTTTATAGCAACCTAATTAAGCAAAAAAAAAAAACTACATCATTTTGTGACATTGTTATCATGACATAAAGCTACTAATAAAGATGTCATATCGCCCACTCCTAACTCTAGTAAAAATAAAACAGGTGTAAACTATAATAAATGGCTGAATGGGTCAAAAAAAATCATGCTGATGAATGAAAAAAAAAAAGAAATTAATTACTGAAATGTGAAATAATAAAAAAACAACAACATTTATTGTAAGTGGACATTTCTTATAAAAAATAGCTGATGTTTTTGAATGCTTCAACAAATTCGTGGAACTTGACAAACAATTTTTTTCATGAAAACGCACACATTACCAAAAATCTCTTGACCTATGTTCTGCATACCAAGAGCAATATAAAGGACTGAGATGTAAAAAGCTGCTGCAGTAACTGTTGCATCAGCAAATTCAAACACTCCTTTTTCTAAGAATATTCTCTAAGGACCAAAATGCAGGCTGACATTCAAAGCCATTCACCATTCACAAAGTATCTCTTTAGAAGAACATCTGGCAATAAATATACAGATCATGGGGAACTGCTATTGATGATACTGATACATAAGCATAGTCAAACATCTTTTGTACTGTAACATAAAACCTAGTAGCCTTGCTTGGCCTTCACTCACCTTGGCTTGTTCTCGGAGTCACCGGAGCCAAACCATCCTCTGCGTCTGCCCTCAAGAGGAGCAGAAACCTGGCTCTGCTCCGGCTTGGCTGGGAGAGAGTCACTCCGCCCGCTAGAAAACAGAGTTTTCCTCAGCTTTTTTCCTTTATCCACCACTTCCACAGGTCCAGCGGCCTGCACTGGCTTCCCCTCTGAGGTGGCGGCTCCTTGAGTCTGACTCTGAGCTCCATCTGCCTCACCGTCCTCCTTCTTGCTCTTTTCAATGGACCAACGCCTCCCATCGCTCTTCTGCAAGTCTTCACCACGTCGGGTCAGATTCTGGAGAGAGCGAGAAAGGGGTGCACATTTCTCCAGCAGGGAGCGCTTGGCCGGGATGGTGCTTGGACTCTTGGGGCTGACTGTCTCAGATGAGTAGATATGGCTACCGTTGATGCAGAGGGTTGATTTGGAGAGCGGCATACTTTGGCCTTTTAGGTTTTCCACAGCAGGGCTGGGATGAGGAACACCTGTGATCTTACTGGCTTCATCACTGTGTGCACGCTTGTGAGTCATCACTTTAAAGACAGAGGTCACAGAGAGAAGAGAGAGAAAGGATACAGACAAAGATAAGTATGGCCCAAACCATACATTTGTCTTTATTCACTCACTCACCCTCATGTCATTCCAAACACGTTTGACATTCTTTCATCTGTGAAACACAACAGAAGATATTTTGAAAAATGTCTCAGGGTTTTTTTTGTCCACACAATGTCAAAAGTCAATGGGTCTAATGTTGTTTTGGACCCCAATGACTTTCATTGTATGCACAAAAACTGTTGAAACATTTTTTTAAATATCTTTGAATATGATTCTCATACCAGTTTAGAACAACACAAGGGTTGTCATAAACGATCATATGGAGCCCACAACTGACCTTTTATCCCACCTTCAGTGTCCATTCGGAAGGGCTCCATCACTCTGCTGCTGTAGATGGGTGTTCTGGACAGCTCTACCGAGGTGAATGGATCCCCGGCGGAGGATGCCATGCTACCGTCTGACGCCAATGATGAACACGACCGTGTGTCTGAATTCTTGCGCAGTTTCCCCTTAAGGAAGAAGTCTTTCACCTTGCTCCGGTGTACATCGACCCCCTCTTCCTCGCCCGGCTCATCTGGTCCACCGTCTCCTGCAAAGGGAGGACCTACAGACCCTGATATTGCAGCGTAGCGGCCAGGTAAAATGGCCGAGGAGGACTCCACGTCTCCTCTCTTTCTTCCTGTGACGCGGTCCTTCAGCTTTCCAAATGCAGAACGAGGCTTGTCCTTTATGGTCAGATCGTACATGCTAGCGGTCATGTTGTTGCGGGTGAACTGGACTGTGACCTGCAGCTCGCCCCGCTCCTTCTCCTTCCGACCAGCCTTGGAGTGCAGCTTTAGCCACCTTAAACATAGAAAGAAAAATGTCAGCTGAAAGCAAATTTATATTAATCACTCAAAGTTATTTTTTAAAAACTTAAAGTAATCCTTAGCAAATACCTAATGACAATTTTTCACTGTACAATATAATGCTGTAATAAATAAATTCACTTTTAGTATTAAAAATGACTGATTTCAGTCTTTAGTGTTTTAATTTAGACAAAATATTATTATATTATATTATTATAATTAAACTTCAGGCCAGAAAGGTGCATCCTTACTTTTAGAACATCAATATCTTTTAATAGTTATCATAACATAAATTATGAATCTTAATGATCCTAGTTTTCTTTAAACAAAGTATACAGTAGCAGTACCCTTCAAAAGTTTTTATTTTTATTTTTGAAAGACATTTCTACTTTTATTCAAGGATGCATTAAATTGATCAAAAATGACTAAAAGATTTACAATATTACAAAAGATTTTCTTTTGAACTTTCTATTCATCAAAGTATCCTGAAAAAAAGATCACCGTTTCCACAAAAATCTTAAACAGAAAAACTGTTTTGAACATTGATAATAATAAGAAATGTTTCTTGAGCACCACGGCATAGCATTATGGCATAAATTAAATTTTTGTAATATTACAATAGAAACAGTTATTTAAATTGTAATAATATTTCACAATATTACTGCCTTTACTGCATCAAATAAATGCAGCCTTGATGAGCATGAGAGACTTTCTTCAATTGTAATTATGTTTATTTTTATTTTTATATTTTAGGATGAAATTTTCACACTTATAAAATTATGCTCTCACTGTCGGCCTCATCTTTTATAACGCTGGCTTACAATTTCCTGCTCCACACTGAAGCAAGCGGCTATGATCTATACTGCAGCGGGGGCTGACATTGAACGAATGCTATTGATTTAGCATGGTGCCGTCCCTTTGTCTCACACAGAACCAGTGGTGAAACTATTTCCTCCATTTCCGCTAGAGCAGAGAGCACCTCATGTGCGCACACATGCAGAGAGCCAAGACAAACGCCTTACACTGGGAGACGCAGAAGAGAGAGAAAGAGAATGCAAGAGACGTGCAACTCTGAGCTCAATTAAAGCCAGATGTGCAGAACAGCCTCACGCCTACAACGACATGTGATGACTCAGAATAGTGTGTACAGAGACGGGCATTTCTCCATACGTCTCTCCACATGACCTGAAACACTGAGAGACGTACATGGCAGTGCAAACTTTAATTAGAAAATGAAAGTTTGTCAAGATAAACACTGAATGTTGACTTGACAAAGTCATTTGTTATTACTAGACCGATTCTCCCACCACACTCCTGCATTATGGTGTTCAAGATGGTTGCTAGGCCGTTGCTAAGGTGCATTGTAGTTCAGTGGTTCTCAACCTTTTAACTCAAAGATTCCTCATTGTCCGACACAATATTTGAAGGACCCCTTAAGATATTTTCAGTATTTCTACCATAATTATGACAAAGCTGCTTGTTTTAAAGCTTAAATTAACAAATAGATTAATATATTGATAATAATAAATATATATTAAAATAAGTAACCACGATTAATTTTGTAATTCCAGACATTTCAAGAATCGTATGTTCTTTCAAAAAGAAAAAAATAATAAAAAATATTAAGCAGAGGAAAATATAATTGCAGTTTACATCTTGTATTTGTGTGTTTTTTGGCATTTGTATTTAGATTACAATTAGACTGTTTTTATATATCAATAATAATAATTAGTATTAATTTAAATAAAAATAGTGATCCTGGGCCCACTTGGAAGTTGAAAAATCTAAGTATTATTTAGATTTTCTTGAAACACTTTGGCAGATTTGGGATTTTTAAAACCAGTAACATGCTTATACCAATAAGAAACAAATATACTAAATATATAAATGAAGTTTTTATCATAAACTCACATTAGGCATTTGGTACTTATTAACATCGTAACGGTCTTTAATTAAATCAGTTTTGTTAGTTGAACACTATGTGAATTTAAGAGTTGAATTGTGGACGTGAGAATAAAGGAAGGCATATGAAATATGAAAATAACAATGTTATTGTTGCTCAGCATGGCTCACTGACTTCCTCCCTCACTTGTTTATAGAGGTTTCAGCCAAGAGGCCCCCACCTACCTCATCTCTTCCTCCCCTCCCCTGACAAATGATTTACTCCTCCTAATGATGGCACTGCTAGATAGTAGTTGAATTTCATCTATTAGATGTGCAAGCATTTAAACAAGAGTGATATTCAAATAAAAATTAACAATGAAAAAACAAAAACCAGACAAGATTCCAGGAAGGTTACGTCTGTTGGAGTGCAGTGAAATGTGTGTTTGTTGAGTTCAGTGCAGACTCTGTGACCATTCTGACACATGCTGGTACTGCTCTGTGTGGAGGCATGACTCTAGTGCTACGCAAGCACACTGATGAGGACTAGATGCAGCATGCCCCTCCAAGTATGTTGCTGTTGTTGTGTCTGCAAAAACATATCTCATTACTCTGGTATTCAAAACAGTGTTGGTTTTGCACTTCCCATATTGCTTGTGTGGCTTCAACCACTCTGCATTTGTTTAATATTGCATGTGACATCAGTAATTTAGGTTAAGTTTTGGTGGCTGGCCAAAGAATCTTCCTGCAGTTCTGTTATGTTGCGAATGGCAATGTCTGTCCAACTGTGAAATGGGTGCACAGAAATTCTTCCACCCAAAATCACAGGCTCAAGTTTTGACATGCCTGTGTCAAATATCCCAGGAATATATCAACTGAAAAACAAGGAAAGCTGCTCTTTAAAAAAAACATTCAGCTTCATGAACATAAGGCTATAAAAAAACAAAGATAGATCCTGTATCTTAAGGCTATACTTTTTTTACACTCACTCTTGGGATGAAGAGAAGTGGTGAAACAACACTAAAAATGCCATGGATTTTTTTATCTTTTACATGTACCCTATAATCAGTGTTATAGTATCACTGAGATACTACTATAGTTTTAATATTTATTTAATTAAAAACAAAATGTGTTTCTTATTTGTTTTGTTTTTTTAGTCTATACAGTTTCCATTTATTTTTATTTCAGTTTTATGTTTAGTTATTTCAGTACATCAAATTTAAATATTTTATTTGAGTTAACACTTATTTCTTTCACGTGAAAACATGCCTATGGTATTTCTACTTTTACCTTGTTTTACATATACCTGCTGAAACAAACCTGAGCTGGTCAGCTTCCCTTACGAAAATTAACCATGGTTTCACTACAAATTAAACCATGGTTACTATAGTTAAACCATGGTAACCACCAATTAACCATGTTTTTGCTACACTAACCATAGTTTAACCATGGTATTTGTAGTAAAACTGTGTTTATACATATGGTAATCAATACGCCAAAAAAACATGGTTAGGCTACTACACTTTTACCACAATAAAACCATGGTTCATTTTCGTAAGGGTTGTCTTCTAGCTACTAGTCTGATGGTTTAAGAAGGGTTTTAAGCACTTTTTTTTTATGTACACATGAATATGGTAATCATTCAGTACCATGGTATCTAATGCCATCACTGTGCCATGGCACTGCCACAGTACAAAATCTCAAAGGAGGCTCTAAGAGGCCTATTAATTGATCCTATTATTAGCTTCAATACTCACTCGTTTCTGGGACACATTCCATCCTGAAAAACTTTGTCGAGGGGAATAACAGCTTGACCGAGAAACACGTCGAGCCCGATCAGCACGCGATACATGACTGTGAGCACCAGGTTGCTGCTCATCCCACCCGCCTCCAGCAGCCCAGGCAGCAGCTCAAAGGAGCACTCCTCGCTCCACTGCGGCTCCTCAGACTTCTCCACCAGGCCGGTGGTGTACTTCTCCTTGCCGACCTGGATGATGGTGTAAACGTAGCGGCTGCCTTGCTTGCCCTTCGTCCGCAGACCCCTCGCGCGAAGGACGGTCACGTTGACGTGCGTCGGGACCCATCTCTGCTCGTCGTCGTCCAGGCTGATCAGAGGCATCCCGCTGCGGTTGGAGACGCAGTTGTTTGGGATAATCTAGCAGAATGACACTTGCGCACTGGATAACTATGCACTGCCCGCGCCCTTGCGCCTGTTCGCCGCCCGAAGTTGCAGTGAGACAAAGCGCTGCATTATCGTCCAGCTCAATTCAAAAGGACAATCACAATCGTAACGTTTATAACAACAATCCCTGGCGAGTCAAACTTCACATCAATTTACCGTAGTGGGCGTTCTGGACCCTCGGCGTCACCACCACAACAGATTTTTGACAACTCACTGCACTGCTGCTGCTGCGCGGCCCGCCCTCCAACACTTTGTGGGGGCTCCGCAATAATCCAGCTGAATTAAAGAGAAAGACAACCCAAATCCGTGCTGCGATAGTTCACCTCAGAACATAGCGAACAATCCAGCAGAGATCTCTGGATTCTACTTCGACAGAATCAGGAGCACGCTGTGATGAGTGAGGGGAAACTTATCCACGCTGAAGAAGTTTATTGCAGTAAACGGCGTTTGTGAACGAGTTTTGAATGAATCCTTTAAGTGAGCGAATCGGTTGGTTTGAACAAATCTTTTAACTGAACTAATCGTTCTCGTTCTTTTTTATGCAATGAAGCCTTCAAATATCATTTGAGTTGTGCCCGTTTTGAGGAGTATGCTCAGGTGTCTCTTTAAAACCAAAATGTTTCGCAAATCAGTGGCAGTTTAAAACGTTTTTCAACAGCTTTACCCAATTTGCTAAAAGAAACAAACATGTAGGCTCATCAAAACCCCACCTCTAAACCTACCTAACCCACAGTGGGCTTGAGTAAATCGGGTAAAGCCCTTGAAAAGTTCTTGGCCTGCGTCCCAATGTGCATACTATCCATCCTAAATTCTACATAACTGATTTTCAATACTATTTAGGGCAGATAGGGTGGATAGTACGCACATTGGGACGCAGGGCTTGGTCATGATGAGAACGCGCACTAGGAGAGATAAGATTTGAGTCTGAGATTGTTCAAGAACAGAGGTTCTCAACCCTGGCCTTCGAGATCCAGTTTCCTGCAGAGACCCAACCTTGATCAAACTCACCTGTCTGTAACGTTCTGCAGTTCTGAAGAACTTGATTAGCTTGTTCAGGTGTGTTTGATTAGGGTTGGAGCTAAACTCTGCAGGAAAGTGCACCTCGAGGACTAGAGTTGAGAACCCCTGGTCAAGAAAAATGAAAGACAGAGGAGTCTGAACGAACAGAACGGGAATACTGACCGACAAAACCCGAAGAGCAATAAAAGGCGCGTGAATGATTTAATGACTCGCTCCCGCTGTTACCTACAAAAAGAGTCAGTGAGTGAATCAGAATCGTAATTATTCTGTCAGTAACCTATTCAAAAGATTCGAATAAATGAATCAAAATCCCCATCACTTCTGCAGTACAGTGAAGATAGTTCTTCTGTGTGGAAAATATATTCATGTAAAGAAATGGGCTAAAGCTAAGCCAAATTGTGAACATTTTATTAAAGAAATTAAACAATATGGTACTACCTTGCACAATATTAGCAACAGAAAAGCTAAAAAGACTTATGAAGCACTTTGTCAGTTTAATTTGGTTAATTAAATGTTTTAATTTTTTCCCTGGCACAGATCTAATTATTTTTTTATCTTTTCTTTCTCTGTATACCCTTTTTCATTTGTCTTTTCCCCACTGTTGTGAGATGTATATGTTTGTATTAATATGTACATAATTGCATCATAAAAAAGTACATTCTGTGCGAGTACATGGGGTGGAGTTCGATGCTATCTCTGCTTAACTGTCCCATGATGATGATTTTTTTCCGGCTGAACTAAATCTGTTTGAGCCACATGTATTGCGCAATGCCTGCGCATTACATAAGTTAAAGATATTTACTTACTATTTACAATGGATGGTGATTAAACTGTTGAAGAACAACAAGAGTTAAACTAAAACTGTTTGCTGGCCTTGGTCTCTCAGCTTGGTCCATCTGGTCTGCTGGCTGATTTTAAAAGCACTTTTCACTTTGAGCCCAATTTTGCCCTCTTGTTTATCATAAATAGGCTAATATGCTGCATCCGAATGATTTCATAAAGTGTACTCACATTCACTCCAGACATCTGCAATTACTCACAATGGAGTGAATTTGACAGCCTTTGAATTGGTTTCACAAAGAAACGTCGCAGTGGCGTTATTGTTCTCTACTGCCATCTATTGTTCAACGTCTGGAATTAATAGAGCAGCTACCATTGAAACAACACAGATGGCATTGTCTGGATCACTTATTTGCTTCATTGTCTTTTCTCATTTTTGTCCACATTACATAAATGCATCTTCTGTTTGAAAAGAAAATATCATTAATAAGTAAGAGCAAAAACAGTCTCATCACTTTTGGCGGGGTTCACAGTGTTGACACGTTCTTTGAATAGACTAGAGGACTAACAATTTCCAATTACCATGGATTTGTACAATCACAACAGGCTACATATCACAACAACAGAGGCTTCTGTATGTCTGGTAGTCAAAGGCAACAGCAACTTGCTAACTTATTTTGAAGTCTTTATACCACTCTGACACAACTTCATCAGCTGTTTAATGTTTGGGAATGGCTGACATTTAACCCTGAACATGAACTTGGGCGATACAGAAGCCATTAGTAGCAGAGTAATGAGGCCACAGAACTTCAGTTAAGAAACAGGCTTAACGATCACAAGTTTTTATGCTTCGTGAGCAGGTTTAAATGTTAGGGATTCCCCACCATCAGACATCTGATGAAGCACCGTGGAGAATGAATTCAAAATTAGTAGTTAAATGACATTTGACTGAATTCTACCAGACATTACACAATGACCTGCATGTATAAACATTTCACAGACAGAGACTTTGTCTAAGGCATTAAAGAAAGATGGTCCGTTTTCAAACACATTTTTCTTTTGTTTGAAAACCCAAACAGCCGGAGGCCACTAATGTAACAGGAACACCAAGAGATAAACAACAGTCTGAAATTGGCAGTATTTGTAGTTCTTAGTGGTAGATGGTGTCTCTTTTTAAGGCATTTGATTTAGTCTCTTATGCAGTCACACAGAATTTTATAATGTGGTAGAATAAATGAAGTCGGGTTGATCCTTTAAACATGATCTTTGTGGTGCTTGAACTAGAATCAAGAAGCAGCAACACAAATTACGAACAACATCGCTTCCTTATTGGATCAGAGGAAAGATTAGGAAGCCACCCAACACACTATATTACAGACTTACTGTATCTCCACAGTCACAGACACGGACAAATTGTAGAGTTGAGTAATTTCATCCTGCAGCCACTTGGAATTTTGATTTTGCAACATCAGTTTGTTTTTTTTAAACATCACAGATTATTCAACATCATATGATAAAATAGAGGGCAGCAATTTAAATTTAACCATATCAGAGAGAATAACAGAAAATCATATTAGCAGCTCATTTGCAGGCTGTCTGTATGAACATCTGACCAATCTGACACAAGAAAGGAAGCTCTCCTTATTATTTACAATGGAGTAAAATGGATACATTCATGTTGCTATAGATCACATTCGATGGAACAAATTAGGAAATGGAGCACATAAACCTGATATTGTGTAGAATTCAACCAACTCTGCTGCCTAGTGACTACTAACCATTTAAACAATATAGCATGGAAGAATCCCACATAATTTAGTGGGTAGGTGTGAACGCCCTGGAATGTTTTGACAGGAAGGAATAAGGATTATTATCATACACAAACCACGTTAAGATCATGTATGTGCTGCAACTTCTGTATGAGCCGATCTGCAGGGCTTGATCCATGATTTGGACGTATTTTTATTCTTTAGTCCCCCAAACCATTCTGTGAGCCCTTCAGATAGAGCTCATCCTGAGAGAGCTGCCCGTCGTAGCTCTCCATGTATAAACTACCACTGCTGCTGCTACAACTGCCTCCGTTCCCCAGGAAAGCGCCTACAGCCCGGCCCTGCCGCGCATGCCCTACTGCATCGCTGAAGACTTTGTTTATCTGCTCCTCAGAGGGCATCCACCAGTCAGGATTAGAAGCACAGTGCATCCGGATAAACTCTGTGAGAGGGAACGCCGCGGGACAAAGATGGATGAGGGAGATAGAACGTGTGAGATGCTAAATTAAGTTTGCATAATTATCGCAATGATAATCTGATTAAAATTTGATGCTAAAATTAAAAAAAAAAAAGTGTAAGAATGTTTTAGCTCACTACCTCTGAGACAAGTGACCTTGACTGGGTTGAGAGGTCTTCTCTCCGGCCCCGGATCCCCTGTGTGTACCGAACGTTTCCTCTTCCCCAGACCGCATGAGTATTTCAGCTCATCTGTGGTGAACACGAACCGGATAAGGTAACGCAGGAGCCGCCGGCCATCTTTTTTTGAGGAGTTGACTGCCTCGTCCCACTGCTTATTGGTGATGAAGAGAGGATAGTTCCCCAGAAGCTGTTTACTGCCCTATTTAGAAAAGACAGAGATTATGAGATTATAGTTTGTAGAGGAGAAGAAATCTTTAATGCTGTTTTTAATCTTTAATGCGCTTCAATGAATCAACATTTAAACAGACGCTGCACTAAATACTGTACCAGAAAACAGGCAAATTCAATATAAAGAACTGAAACTTTACTGGGATGCTAAAAGACTCTTTTGCTTTTAGTTTTACGTAACAGTTCTTTAAAGTGATTTTCATAACCTCAGATTAGACTTTCATTTGACTGACGGTTTCAGTTCTTTTCCCACTGGTAATCGTTTCTTGCGTAAACCTGTGTCTGTGGTTTTCATGACTATTTTAACAGCACTGAAAGGTCTTTGTCAGGCTCACCTCGGTAAGCTGCTCTTCAGGCTGGGGCTGCACAAACTGGTTGTAGTGCTGAAGAACAGTCTTAAAAAAGTCCAGAACATTCTGGCAAGGAGCTGTTAAAGGCAAAACCAGCAAACATGTTGGCTGATGAACTTTTAGTTTCATTTAAACCAAACAAGCTGAAATGTTGTACATAAGCAAAATATAATGTACTGTTAAGAGTGCACAGTCCCCCCCCCCCCAAAAAAAAAATTTTTTTTTTTTTGCTATCTTTACTGTTTACTATAGTTTCCCCATTCGATGGCAAATACAGCAAACCATTCGGTGGCAAACAAATATCTCTAACCCATTTTTGGACACTTTCAGTTGTGGAATAAATAAATCATAGCTCACAAACACACTGTGAAAAGGGCTTTTTCCACAAAGGTATCCAAAACTGAAACTTTTTCATAATTTCAATAATTTCCACTGCAAAATCAGACGTGTTCAGCAGTGTTCCCCCCTTTCTATATGACTATACAATAATAATATTAAAATAAAAATGAACAAATTTAAAAAGATAAATATTACTATTGCAACATTATTGTTATACTGAATAATTAAAAAGTGGTATTTAATAATAATAATTTTATTTTACAGAACAACAGTACAATTACAATACTAATATTTGTCTGAATTTCTCTGATTTCAAACATTACTCTACATACCTTTATTTTGGTGGCAAACAGCTGGGAGACTTTAGAACTTCTCTTTTGTTGACAACAGATTTTTAAATGATTCTCTTTACAAATTTGTGTAATGAGAATCTACTGTGTCTCCAGAAAGTTTGATAAATATTTAGTGAACAGCCTGAACCCCTTTTAAGTACACTACACAGTGCACCTTTAAATGCTTTGGATAGTTATAATGATTTTGTGGATACAATGATTACAGTGGATTATGTGTCTCTAATATCAATATCTAATATCAAAGTTTAATACCTGGGATATTGTCCAGTTTGTGTCTCAGTTCCTCGTTTTCCTGCTGTAGACTAAGAACTTCCTGTTCCAGCTCCATACAGCGTGGACAACAACCTTCTTCCTCATCTTCCTCAGGCAGTGTGGACGAGGGGTGTCCGTATGATTCAGACGGTGCTGGAGAAGCCCAGCCGCCTAAGTTCTGCCTCGGGGACCCTGAAGCTGCCGGCTCAGCCTCTACCGGGTGACACCGTTCACTGTCTGATGACTGGGGTCCGGAGAGCAGGTAGTTCTGAAGCGACTCTGTGAAAATCCGGAGGAAAGCGGAAGTCTGCTGCTGGTTCCAGTGGTTGCCCCGTTGGGTCTCCTCACCTGTGTTCTCCAGGGATGAGTCCTCTGACCTGGTCTTAGAACTGAGCCTCTCTCCTGGAGACAGGCAGCTGTCCTCCTGTTTTATGAGAGTGGAGATGGAAGAGGATGGAGGGACGAGGGAAGGTTGAGGCTCAAGGAGCCGTCCGTTGCTGTTGAGGAGGCTGAGCACTCGACTGCACTGCTGGGCAAAAGCATCCAATATAAGACGGTTTTCTGAGGGGAGAGCAAAATCACTCATAAGTACACAATTATTGCAGCAACAGATTTCTTTTCATTCTTCATTTTTTGTATACAAAGAAACAGTTCAACCATAAATGAAATTTGAAATGAAACTTTTTCTCACTAAAAATCTTAGTGTTTTACTCTTAAATTTTACTCACTATCATGTATTTTAAAACTCTCATCTTTGTCAAAAAGGGTTATTTACAGTAGAACTTTTCTATACTACCACATGTCCATCATTTATTTTAATTATTATATTGAATTTTTGACTGAACAATGGCTTGTTACATGCAGAGAGAGCATGAACTAATTTAATATAATATCTTTGTCATTCTACAAGTAAAATAAGATTTATTTTGAAACTTCCAAATTGATGGTAAAGCTTCAAAATAGAAATGATTTAAAATGGCAATATAAAATTATCAATTATAAAGTTTGCAGCAGTATTAAAATAGTGCAAATAGCTCAGATGTGCAATGCAGCATTAAAACCTAAACAGAAAACATTGTAATAAAAACGGTAGGGGTGAATTTATTATTCCATGTACACTTGAGGTTAATGTGTGTACTGGGCTACTTTTTAGTTACAGCAGCTATCATTGTGTTATGAAATCAGTTGTGCCACACAGTTTTGGAGGCAGAGACAGATTGTGGCACTAACAGGGAAAAACTTAAACTGCTGGAATAAAGAGTTTTAAAGGGTTAGTGATGGAAAACTTGCAGGTCAATGGGCATCAATGTTTAAGGTTGGTAAACACTTGTACACTGACACATATAATACTACCTGTCTGACATTAGCATGTGTTATTCAGGTGTCAAAGTTGTGCAGAATTGAAGGAAGAAAGCTCAAAGACAGTGCCAGAAGGATGCTGGACAGGTAAAGCCTTAAAAACGTGCCACACATTGTGGTGTCAATACTCAGTAAGTTACAACGCAAATCAGAAATTTAATAAAGAATTTCTTTACTGGTCATTTTGAAATGTCAAACTTTGTCCGCAATTGTTAACCACCTCAATCTGTATTATATTTTAGGGTTTTAAAAAATTCCCTCATGTCCAAATTCAATATGAAGGGGGGTGGTCCGCTGCAGAAAGAGGCATTTGAAAAGACTGCACTGTTCTCGGTCATTAGAGGTATTTATATACAACATAACATTTACCAGAGAGCTTCTCTCTTTTTTTAATACACTGAATGGTGATACACAATATATATCTCGTTTTTGTTTTTAGTAGGCATCCAAGCAAAAGAGAATGACTCCCTGTCACAATTAGTGTAATTAAAGTAAAAAATTATGTCAAAAAAGCTTTTCTTATGCCATTTTTTTTTTCTTATTTGGCAGATGCTGTGATGAGCAACTTCCCGGCAGCAATAGAGTTGGACTTCAGGAATGCAGTTGGGAAGCATTTTAAACAAGAAATAAAACCATAATGAATAATTTCCTTTAAGTTCACTGTTGGTTGTTTTATTTGTTCAAATAAGTAAATCAACAAAAGGGTTCATTTTTTTTTATGTTGTCATTTATCCGTAATGTTTTAATGTTAAGTGTGAGAACATGCTCTTGATTTGTATTAGATTTTTTTTCTTTTAAATATCTTAAGTTATTTAAAATAATTTTTTATTATCTTAAGATAATTAGATTTTTTGTAATATTTATATTTAAGTGTATAGTATGTATACTTTTATTTTGCCATTAATTCTTTTGTATTTTTATCATTTTGTATTGTCTTAAGTTGTTAAAAAATATATTTTTCTTAATAAAAGCTGTATATTTAATTTGTTTGGATGGATTGCCATTTTGTTGTCTATTAGATGTATATATGTAGGCATTCATTAGCTGTCTATTTGATGACTAGTCTATTCTTGGGCTATGGTTAGACATCTATTAAATTTTCACTGACAGCAATAGATGTCTGGGCTGTGTTTGGATGGCTATTAGACGTCTATTAAACTGAAAATTGCTTGCTGTTTAGTCTCTTCTTGGGCTATGATTAGATGTCTATTAAATTTTCCACTGACATCCCAAATTCACCGTCTATTAGACGTATATATATGTAGTCGTTCAATAGCGGTCTAACTGATGTCTAGTCTATTCTTGGGCTATGACTAGACGTCTATTAATTTTTCACTGACAGCCCAAATTTAGCCTTGTTTTAGCCTAGACGTCTGGGCTGTGTTTGGACGTCTATTAAACTGAAAATTGCTTGCTGGGTTTGTGTAACCACCCTAACAAAATGAGAGCTGAAATGTGGTACTTTGTTCACTAAAATAAGTTTAATCTTACAATATCCAAAAACTCGCTCACTCTGCTGTTATTTAATAGATTAAATGCACTAGAATTTTATTGAATAGTACATGGGGATACGTTTTTAATTAAAATATTCATATTAATCAAGGATTTATTGACTTTTAATGCACCTTATTTTGAAATGTACAGAAAGTGCTTTCAAATGTCCTTTAGTTAAGATTATTTCATTTATTCACTATACGATTTATTACTAATGTCTCATTTCAGTTTTAGTTTGGCTCTAGTTTTGTATTTATTCCAGTTTTTATGAAACGGTTCATGTAGCGTGGATTAAAATTCATATATACAGTGTAAATACTTTTCACTGAACCTTAAAAATAAGTTTGAGAAAGTTTTCGGGAGCACGGTTGACCATTTCCCTACACCTAAACCTAACCTTACCCATGAGCAATCCCTAAAATCAGAGGAAATGATAGATGAATGACACTGATGTACAAGCAACAAACACTGATTGTAAGCCTAAACTTCACAAAAATTATAAACTTGTTCTTCAAATCTGATTGGTTAATAACAATGTTGTTCCAGGGTCAACAAAGATGTTGATCCAGGAACATGTCGCACTCGGCAATATCAGGTTCTGTGACGCTGAAGGCGAGCGACCGTGGTGCTGTAGTTTGATTATAGCCTAAGTTTAGCTTTTTAGTTCCGGCGCTTTTATTTAGGCTTCAAAATTCGTCAAAGTTATATTATTTTGTGAAGATTATCTTGGACAAAACGTGAAAGTTTCATGAACTATGATGATTGAACACAGAGCTTATTTTTTTGTGATAATCCAAAAGCCTATGGAAAAATCCTATTGGCTTTTTGTCGAGGGAACAGTTTCATGCTAACAGCCGATCCGCCTACAGAGTGACGTCATAGTTCCCCCACTCTATTTACTACACAACATTTAATTTATTATTTTAGTTTTCACAATTTCACAATACCATTGCTTTTAATCTTTATGAGCTCCATTTTTGCTTTTTTGTTATGTCCTTCATGTCCTCTGTTTGCACTTTCCATCATTTTTATCTTTAAATCTGCAACTTGGTCCCGCATGCCTACAGATTTAGGAGATAAGGACGCTGTGAATCTGTCCACGCACACATATACACACGGTGTCACTGTTCTAATAAACACTATTCATATCTTCCAAATCCTCTATAAATATGATGAGAAGAAGCAGAAAGAGATTAATAAAAGGAAAATGCTGACCAACCAACCGCATACAATTACTCAGTCTCCCCACAGCCTTCTGGCCGCACCCAGATGCAGAATCTTAAGAGGATGATTATGAATTTGCCACCCTCACACAAAGACACAGGGCAGACAATTATCAGCTCAGGCAGTCGCTGTGGCACCCGTATGAGTGACGGGAGCGAGCCTCCGCCGTCGCCTGGATGTGTCTATCAGGCTTAAGCAGATGTGGCCATTTATTAACATGCGCAGCATCTCTGTTTACCCCCAGCAAGATGGATTTGATATCATTCTCCTCTATCTTACCCTCTCCCTCCTCCTTTGCTGCTGTCGTTCCCTCTCTTTCCTTTCACTTCCCCTCTCTCCTTCTCTCCCTCCCTCCATTATGCCACGCAGAGTGAGCCTCATGAAATTTCATTAAACACAACATGTGCCGCAGAGCCAAATTTATGAGCCACATTTGTTTTAATCACAATCCCTTTGGAGGAGCTTTTAAATGCAATTTGGATTATTGCACTGATCTCAGAGCTGTGTCCTTGGGTGTCTACGGCTCCTTTCCCCAGGGCTAGAAAGATGAAACCATTAGCATTGTCTGATTGGCCAAAAAATCCCCCATGTATTCTTTTGCAGTGGATATTCCATAACAATAAACCAAAAGGGCTCGCTATGAAATTAGAATGCACTGTTTACAAGCAGGCGCTGTGAACTCTGATCTTCATTGGAAACATCTACTGCGTCTCCAACAAGTGCAATTAATATTTAGTGAACAGCCTGAAGCCCTTTTAATGATGCCCAGGTGAATTTCAAAATGGACTCTGCATGTTAAACACTACATCAAAAAAGAAAAAAAGGGTTGCAAGGTTGATCTTAAAACTTCCATATCCAATCCAATAACTCATGTGGAGAAAAATAGATCAGCTGAATGTTTGTACAGACACTGAGGCACCCTGTTGTATGATAATGACACACTTCTCAATTTGTGAAGTCCAGAGGCTCTGCTGAATGAAAACAAACTCTTGCAACAAGCACATGAAAAACAATTACTGAAGTTGACAAGTTTAGGTAAATCAGAGAGAGAGCTGGTGAGAAAAACAAGATGCTTTCCACAAATTCATGCTGGGAGCATCTTAATGCAGCGTGTAAAGAAATCTGACAGTACTTGATGACTTTCATTTTTATGACAGTTACTCTCTCTGATCATGGACCAGTGTTCACATTTCATTGTAAAACTCTACACTATACCTTCATACTGATACTCGTTATATATTTCTCTTTTTAGGCAATATGAGGGGTTTGAGAGCATTTTAGAAATTTCCTAAGCATGTTATGTCGACCACAGTGTTAGCAGACTAATAGAAAGATGTAAAAGAAGATTTTGGTAAATATAGGCTACCACAAATAGACTTACAATGCCATCATAATATAGGCTAACAGATACAAAACATTTTATTGCAGGGGTGTTATTAAATTATCAAGCCATTGTTGTTATTTTTTTCCTGTCATTACTTTTAGGTAAAAACTGATGTGAAAGTAAACATGTCGACAATGCTTGAATGAGTCGCATCATTTGGGCGTGGGTCCCAAATTGTGGTTGTATTCGAGTCTAAATATAATTGCAATGTTCGTAAGAAAACACACCCCAAAGTTAGACACTTCAAGTCCTCAGCTTCGTGTTGGATAAAAGTTTCCGAGGCAAACTCGTTCACTTACCTGAGCTTATTCCATAGGTGCAGTCTGGAGACTGGTGGCGACTCGCCTGGTATCTGCCGGGTATCTCCTGGCCGGCGACCCTCCTCTGGCTGCCAAACGATGCCGCTACTGCCGCCGCGGCGCTCCCCGCTGATGCCGCGCTGGGTGTCGCGACTCTGCTGCTGGGCCTGATTTCACAGGGGAGACGGTGCTGCTGACTGCTGCTGATGGAGAGGGACGCTTGCGGAAGCGGTACGCGATGTGAATACTGCTGCTGCTGATGACTGAGAGGATGAGGATGGTCTCCGAGCTGCGGGATGTCCACCATTGTGGGTCTGTCATATCTCGCCTTGCCCGCCGCGCGTTTGCTCGGGAAGGTCTTGAGGGAGCTGTACGGACTCCGCTGTTGCTGCTGCCTGCAGATTTTGGGCGCAGAGAGACCTTCGTCTGCTGGTAGCATCTCCTCCTCCATCTCCCTCGCACTTGAGTGTCGTTCTGTCCCGGTCTGGTTAAATCAGTTATGCCAGTGTCTCGCCGCCTTGCTCTGTGTCTCAAACACTTCTAACTCTGTCTGAGATACTCAGAGGGTGGGTGACTTTACTGACAAGTCATTGCTCCAATCCCCTGGCGGTAACAGCACTCGCTGGCTTTTATTCTACCAACAGGGGAATACCGGCGGCATCCGCACGCGCCTCCGCCGCTCGGTGTGTATATGTGGCTCGTGCTCTCATCAGTGGGAGTGTCAGATGAGAGAGGTGCAAGATGATATAAAGAGGTGCGCGCGATGCCTCCATGTTTTCTCGCATAGCCTTGTTGTCAGTGATGGGGGTTATTTGTTTGTTTGTTTGTTTTTAGTTTGAACTAACTGAAAAAAGAACTTTAGGAGTTGTAAGAGCCGACTGGAAATACAAATGTAGCCTACATGCAAATATAGGCTAGATACTTAAAGGGATATTTCACCCAAAATTTAAATTCTGTCATGATTTACTCACCACCATGTCGTCCCAAACCTGTATAACTCTCCTCTGCGGAACACAAAATAGCATATTTCAAAGAATATAGGTAAGAAAAAAACTGTATGGACAAAAACAAACAAATACACGGAGACATTTCTCAGAATAGGCTATATTGTTCCGCAGAAGAAAGTCAAACAGTATCGGAACGACATGTAAATGATGACTGCATTTAATTTTTCGATGGACTATCCATTTAATATTTAATATCACATTCAATTTAGAAAAAAAGCCAACCACCACAAATATTAAATTAGGTTGTGTAAATAAATAAAGTTCCTGTGTCTACTGTATCACTCCTGCAGCACTGGATGGAAGCACAGCAGGAAAACTCAAAGTATGTTTTCTTACGTGAATGGAAGTGAAGTTGTGGGATATATATTTATACAACAGTTACTTCTCCAGCAAGCAATTTTCAGTTTAATAGACGTCTAATATCCGTCCAAACACAGTCCAGACATCTAGGCTAAAACAAGGCTAAATTTGGGCTGTCAGTGAAAATTTAATAGACGTCTAATCATAGCCCAAGAATAGACTAGACATCAGTTAGACTGCTATTGAACGACTACATACAGGTGCATCTCAAATTAGAATGTCAGTGGTCCAAAGTCCTCTTTTGAGATGAAAGTAAATTTTGCATTTCATTTGGAAACAAGGTCCCAGAGTCTGGAGGAAGAGTGGAGAGGCACAGAATCCATGTTGCTTGAAGTCCAGTGTGAAGTTTCCACAGTCAGTGATGATTTGGGCTGCCATGTCATCTGCTAGTGTTGGTCCACTGTGTTTTCTGAAGTCCACAGTCAACGCAGCCATCTACCAGGAAATTTTAGAGCACTTCATGCTTCCTTCTGCTGACAAGCTTTATGGAGATGCTGATTTCATTTTCCAGCAGGACTTGGCACCTGCCCACACTGCCATAAGGTACCAAAAGCTGGTTCAATGACCATGGTGTTACTGTGCTTGATTGGCCACAAACTCGCCTGACCTGAACCCCATAGAGAATCTATGGGGTATTGTCAAGAGGAAGATGAGAGACACCAGACCCAACAATGCAGATGAGCTGAAGGCCACTGTCAAAGAAACCTGGGCTTCCATACCACCTCAGCAGTGCCACAAACTGATCACCTCCATGCCACGCCGAATTGAGGCAGTAATTAAAGCAAAAGGAGCCCCTACCAAGTATTGAGTACATATACAGTAAATGAACATACTATTCCAGAAGGCCAACAATTCACTAATACATGAAGTATTCTTTTGTTGAAAGGACTTAAACTACTTCAGGTTTTTGTTAAATGTGAGCATATCACAATTAAAAGATTAAACTACTTCAGCTGAAATTGCATTTTTAAATACACGATCACAATTATTGAATAGACAACAAAATAACAATCCATCCAAACAAATTAAATATACAGAACTTTTCCACGACATTTGACAACTTAAGACAATGTAACATCTAATAGAATATCCATCCAAACAAATTAAATATACAGCTTTTAAGAAAAATATCATTTTTAACAACTTAGTGTATTTGGTGTAACAACTTTACATGTTCAATGTTCAAATAAAATATTATAAATACACATTAAAGGGGTTTCAAATATAATTTTGTGTATTTGGTGTAACTGTACATTATTTCAAAAAACACATTATTTTTCAAATACTGTAGTTCCTCTATGCCCCACCTCTCTCAAATTATTTTCTACAAAGCCCCTCCTTCCAACAAGCACAGTCTGCTCTGATTGGCCAACTGGCACAGTGCATTGTGATTGGCCGAGCACAACAAGCACTCGTTGGAAATGTAACGCCCCTTTCCATAATCGCAGCTTCAGCTTTCAAAATGAATGTACAGACAGTTAATAATGTCCTTAGGTTTACATCAGTTCAAGCACGAGAGGGGAACAGAGTCGCTGACAGACACCGTGATGATGCTCATATGTGTTTGTACACAAGCAGCGATTAAGCTGACGTGCTGTGATATGACCAGAGCCGATCCTCCCTATACACAGAATACGCAGGCTGCGTAGGGCCCCCGAAACAACAGGGGCTCTTAACAACAGGGGCCCTTGCTCTTAAAGATTTTTTAATGTTAGTTTCGTTTTTAATTTTGGTCAGCAGTTATGAAAACATGAATGATCTTTTCTTTTAATGCGGTGTGCTGTCACCCTCTCTACATAAAAATCAGTCAAATTATGTAACATGAATGTCGTACAGTCTCTTGCTCGAGACTAAAAAAAAACAAGTTGAAAGCATACTGAGCCGCAGAAGAGATATGCTACTGTTTCTCAAGCGCTTTCCGTGAGTGCGATTCGAGACGAAGTGAAACACGGACAAATGCATTTCATCTATTCTTTAAAACCCCAAAAGACCCCCCTTTTGCATAGGGCCCCCAGAAGTGTAGGATCGGCACTGGATATGACCCCATCTCTCTCTCTCTCACACGATGCGCAAAACTCCGCATTTGAACAGTCAATAGCAAATACTTAAACTAATAACAAAACATACAGTCGCTGATTCAGAAGCGCCAGATTGTCATATCAAAGTCAGAATTACCTCCTCTCCTAGGTTCACGAAACTGTCGTCCATAAAATGCATTGCTGTTCTGTTGTAAGTAATCTTAATGATTCCTAAATGCATCTGCTTTCTGAAGGCCAAATAAAGTGCTTTTGCTTTCACAGAAACACACAGCTTCTCCCTGACATGACTGCATCAACACTACTGCGGTTACTGAAATCACGCCTTACGCAAATATTCACAGCATCTGTGG
Source organism: Schizothorax lantsangensis (assembly GCA_027422415.1). NCBI lineage: Eukaryota > Metazoa > Chordata > Actinopteri > Cypriniformes > Cyprinidae > Schizothorax > Schizothorax lantsangensis. The sequence continues at coordinate 13,017,694 of CM049861.1, read as the reverse complement.
TCATCACAGCATCTGCCAAATAAGAAAAAAATAGCATAAGAAAAGCTTTTTTTGACAATTTTTTACTTTACACTAATTGTGACCGAGTTATTCTCTTTTGCTTGGATGCCTACTAAAATTGTATATACAGCACACAACATTTACCGGAGAGCTTCTCTCTTTTTTTAACACACTGAATGGTGATGCACAATATACACTATATTGCCAAAAGTATTGGGTCACCCCCTTCTAATGAACAGGTTTGACTACTTTAGTAATTTCCATGAGTACAAATCTTAATGTTAAAGCATATAATGATATTCTAGGAAATGGTGTGCTTCTAATATTATAGCAACAGTTTGGACAGGACCCTTTTCTATTCTAACATGACAATGCCTCTGTGTGTAAGGCAAGGTTCAAGAAGAAAATGATTGATTCAGTCAGTGTGGAAGAACTTGACTGGTCTGCATAAAACCAAGTCCTAACCCCAGTTTAACACCTCTGGTGTGACTGTAAATGCAGACCTTGAGCCAAAAACTCATCACCAAACACCAATGACTTGTACATACTTTATATCTCGTTTTTGTTTTTAGTAGGCATCCAAGCAAAAGAGGATGACTCCATGTCACAATTAGTGTAATTAAAGTAAAAAATTGTCAAAAAAAGCTTTTCTTATGCTATTTTTTTTTCTTATTTGGCAGATGCTGTGATGACCAACTTCCCGGCAGCAATAGAGTTGGACTTCAGGAATAATGAATAATTTCCTTTAAGTTCACTGTTGGTTGTTACTTATTTGAACAAATAAAAAACCAACAGCGAACTTAAAGGAAATTATTCATTATGGTTGTCATTTATCCATAATGTTTTAAATGCTTCCCAAGTGTGAGAACATGCTCTTGATTTGTATTAGATTTTAAAAGTTGTTAAATTTCAGATTTTTTATCATAATATTTATATTTAAGTGTATTGTATTTATAATATTTTATTTTGTCATTAAATATTTTGTATTTTTGTCATTTTTTATTGTCGTAAGTTGTCTAAGTTATTAAAAATGATATTTTTCTTAATAAAAGCTGTATATTTAATTTGTTTGGATGGATTGTCATTTTGTTGTCTATTAGATGTATATATGTAGACGTTCAATAGCGGTCTATCTGATGTCTAGTCTATTCTTGGGCTATGATTAGACGTCTATTAAATTTTCACTGACAGCCCAAATTTAACCTTGTTTTAGCCTAGACGTCTGGGCTGTGTTTGGATGGATATTAGACGTCTATTAAACTGAAAATTGCTTGCTGGGTTTCCAGCCGTGTGATATTGTACCAGTATCAGCATGTGAACAGTTTCACCGTATACTCAGCTGGCAGCATTTTCTTACAGCAAGTTTCAATGGCAATGTAGGTTTAAGGTGAGAATGTAGTTGCTTAAACTTCAAATATGTGGTTTATTTTAAAATACAGCGCCTATTTCAAAATTTGCTTCAACGTTTTCGGAGATGTGAGCTCTAGGGTGTCACCGGGCGTTCAGTGCTCACAAACCTTACCTCGGCCAGTTAATTTTGTCTTTTTTTTTTGGTTAACAATAAAGACATACAGCAGCTGTTAAATTAGGCTGAGGTCACTTTAAGAAATAATGCACAAGTCTAATATAATTATATACATCTAACTCTTTTCTAACCGAATGTTTTTGAGGATACTTGCCAAAATGGGTATTTTGTAGCTATTTCACACTCCTACTTCTGTGATATTGCTCATATATACAAAAATTTGTATTTTTAGTCTAAAACATAAGTCACTCTATATTAAATACTTTCACTTTTTTCATACAGAGCTTTGGTGCTGAATATTAACATAACATCTGGTGAATCACAGCAGTGTTGAAAAGGGGAAATAATAAATACACTGTCAAAAGATGGTCTTTAAACCTAACTATGTGATGGTGTCACATACATAGATATCTGTCACATGCAAAACTATTTGTAAAAATGATAATGACCATTTGAGCCACAGAGGGGAAAAAAGCATCTGCTGTGGAAGAACACTGGCTATTTATTTTCAAAAAATGCTGACTCGTTTCAGATGTATTCATTAGTAATACAAATGAGCCTGTACCAGTAAGCAGCCTTCACGCCAGGGTTGTACCAGTTTTACATGAAGCAATAATAGCCAGAAGAGGGCGACAACATGACACTAATTTTAAGGCAAAGCCTCCTCACCCCTTTCCAAACGACTGAATGAAGGTAAATTCTGCCAATATAAATGAACTGACCAAATGCAAAGAAATGAACCACTTTAATTTTAAAGACTCCATGCTATGAAAAAAAGTTTGGTTTTACTAAACAAAAAAAGCAATAAATAAAAAGAAAGAAGATCTTTCTATTAAAGACGTTGGACACAGAATACATTCTGCTGTCCATCTTGTGTTCCCAGGACAACAGGACGCAGACACCAGCTACATGAATGCGCACGTCAGGCCAGCCAAATGCGTGCGCGTCAGTGAAACGGAGCGGGTGCGAGTCTAAAACAAACTTACTGGAGCTGAGCAGCACATTTGGCTTCAGTGCAGACGCGCACGCGCCTCTGTGCACTCACAACTTATTGAGGGAGAACTGCAGGATAGAAAAGTGCTTTTACCATTCTTTGATAAAAACGTATAGGTGACAGTTTATTATTTACATCCACATGGATATCAAAAGCATTCCAATGAGTACTTTACAACGAGACTCAAATGTAAGTAAACAACGGGAGCGGATGAAATGCGGATAAAATCATGGGATTTCTGGAAGTGATATTATAAAACAATCCAAGACCGGCGCTGGATGACACTTAATTTTGGATTTGGACATCAATTCCTGGATTTAACTCCAGTGACTTTTAAATCTTATGAGCTGATGGAGTATTTTCATAAATCAATTCAAGTTCGTTTACCGCTCGCTTAATCCAAAAACGGGCAGTTTATCAGGCGCGCTCTGTTTGAGAGGAACTGAATTAAAGCGCATCTCGCCGGTATGGTGCGCCTGCTGAATTGCCTGGTCTTGGGGTATTTGACATGGAATCTGCGGATATCTGATGCCCGAGGAGAGTACTGTCACGGCTGGCTAGACAGCAGTGGAAATTACCAAGAGGGCTTTCAGTGTCCGGAGGACTTTGATACGTCGGACGCGACGGTGTGCTGCGGGAGCTGCTCGCTGCGCTACTGCTGCGCGGCCCCCGACGCGCGTCTCGACCAGGGGACCTGCACAAACGACAGAGAGGTGGAGAACAACACGCAATATGCTGCCCGTAAGACACAGATTAACTCATTAATAAAACATATCTCAGAGAAAAGAAGCATTTGCGTTATGTATAAAAAATATATATACAAAAATTGAACAAATATGCTATAAAGTTTCTGTTCTAGAAAAAAATGTTACCTGCAAAGTTAAGTAGGCTAGTGAAAGTAGTTTTATCCTCTTACTATTAATTATTTTAAAGCGTTTGTAAAAGCGAGTACTATATAACACTATTTTATGATAAGCAGTAGGCTGAATAAACTGCATGACTAGTTTAGAACAGGGATAACAAATTAACCCATAATGACATCTTGTTGAATTGTAATAGTTTACTTGTTGCCAGCAAAATGATCACATTACAGAATGTCATTACAGGATTATGTGATATTTTAGGTCTTAGTCATGAAGTGTATTACACAAAGTTTTACTCAGAATAAATACAAACAGCAATAAAGTGATTTCAGTATGCCGGCACCTGTTATAATATCTGAGAGCAGAGCAGAGCTTAACCTGACACACCTGCAGTCACTGGAGAAAACTTCTCATCATTAGAACTTCTTACAACAATTTGTCATTTCTACAAGTTGCCAGATTTTCTTGTTTCCTTCATCAGAAGTTAAGTGTAGTCAGTCTCATTTCATTTAATCTTAAAGTCAATCTCAACAGTGTCATTTAATCTTAAAAGAGTAGCCTGTATGTTCACAAATATATTTAAATACCATAATAGCAGGTGATGTTTTACGATAAAATCCTGATGATGCCAAAAAGGAAATGTACAGTAGGTCACCACTGTAAGTCTAATTACCTTCAAGCACAAACTAAATATTCTTAAATCAGAATATTTATATACAGGATTCATTAATGGTTTTGATAACCTGTCAAACTCTAATCTGTTTGACCCAATTATCATTATTCCTCATTCCACCTGATATACTGATCTCAGCTATATATATATTATATAGCTGAGGTATTATATAGGTTAACATGTAAAACAAAGCTTATGCCAACTTAGATATTGAAAAGATATTATTATGAATTAATTACAATGTCAAATAAGCAGTAGAGGTTAAGATAAGGAAAAAAGTTAAAATATATAGTAATTATTGTGATGTTCTTTGTGCTTTTTAAATTAATATTTCCTATTAAATAACCTTTTAATTAACAATTAATGAAATAACTTGCACATTATCAGTAAATAAAGTTAAAAGGAAAATTTAAGAAACAATAATTTACAAAACTGTAATAAGATTATCTAAATATTAAGAACAGTTAATGTTGTGAAATATTTTAAACCTACTAGTATACTCTTAAAAATAAAGGTCCTTTATTGGCTTCTATGCTTCCAGGAAGAACCATGGAAGATAGTTGATGTTAAACATTTATGGAAACATTTCCATTACACAAAAGGTTCTTCAGTGAATAAAGGTTCTTCAGATTATTAAAATGTTCTTCACACTAAAAAAAAAAAAAAGATTCTTTTAAGAACTGTTCACTTAAAGATTCTTCAGAGGAGCACCATTTGTTCTTCTATGGCATCACTTCTGGACCCTTTATTTTTAAGAAAGTAAACTGAGAAAGATTAGTTTCTCTGACCACCCGTGCTGTTTATCTCTTTCACAGAGCCCATCTACGTGCCCTTCTTGATGGTGGGCTCCATCTTTGTGGCGTTTGTGGTTGTGGGTTCTCTGGTGGCCGTGTACTGCTGCACCTGCCTGCGACCCAAGCAGCCCACACAGCAGCCCATCCGCTTCTCACTGCGCAGTCAGGGCGAAACCATCCCCATGATCCTCACCACAGCCCCTCCCAGCCTGCGCACGCCGTCACGCCAGTCCAGCACGGCCACCACCAGCTCCAGCTCGGCGGGAGGAGGCAGCTCCGTCCGGCGCTTCTCCCTGGGCCGGGGTGACGGACTGGGACAGTGTTCACAGCAGCAGCTCCTGATGGTCTCATCTTCCACGGCCTCCACTCCTGTGTCCGTGGCTCCGGCGCAGCCACTGTTGCCTCCACCGCCCTACACCTCCCAGCAGGGCCTGCAGGGCAGTAACTCTCTCCAGCACACGCACGCTCACAGCCAGTTACAGCTGCACCACCAGACCCTGCAAAGCTCCGGCTACCTCCTGCCACAACAGTACTTCTTTCCCCTGCCGCAGGAACCGTTCTCCACAAACAAGGGCTTTGCTGACTTCAGCCAGAGCTGACCTGGGCTCCCTGCTCAAAAGGAAACGGACACCAAAGAATCTGTCATTCACAATGTCGTTGTTGTAGACTCATATTACAGGGGCTCCCGTTCAAGGAAACAGGCACTAATGTGTCTTTCAGCAAGCTCGATTGGCACTTGTGAGACCGCAGCTGGAATTTAAGAGCCATGTGGGCCGCTAAAGCTGGTGAGATAGTGAACTATCAATCTGACAGACACTCAAGTGCTGGATACAACATGGAAGCCTAAATCTACAACTGATCGTATCTCATATGCACTTTCAATCTGCTGGTCAATGACACTCCACTGAACATTTAGCCTCTGTATTTGAGATAATTTGATATATATATTATGGACAGAATATTACATGACAATTTCAATCCCATTTTAGGGGTCCTGCACACAAACGGTGCCATGTATGAATGAGGGTTTTATAGAAATTATCTTATTTTTCCAATGGGTCAGAGATTGAAGGTTTAGTTGCCAGATTGAGACAAAAATAGTTAATGTTTAAAACAGGCATTCATCATGCATTATTCTTGCTCATAGAGTATCAGTCACATGAGGAACAGGTTAACATCATACGAATGTACAGCTACCTTTGGGAAAACCTGTTTTTAATGTTTGGAGAGCATTCGTTCTTCAATTTTGTATAATTTGAAGCAATCTGAAAGCCATCATTGGCTTAGTTTCAGATTACATTGGCAACACAGTTTGTTGTATTTGATATGAAACGTTTTGTAAATGATCAGGTGTATCTAAATGTACAGAGCAGCTGGAAGCACATCATGTGACGAGACGGTCTTCAAATAAGTATTACAGTCTCTAACCAACAGTGTTTTTGAGCTAAATTAAACTGTTTTATCTTCCACTTATCTTAGTTGGTCTCATCACTCTTGAATGACAGTAATGCATCAGATATAAGAATGAAAGAACATTCAAGAAACTGTATGATATCAGGTTCGACTTTAGAACAGACTGACTGAGAATAAGTGATATTCCAAGTGTCCTGTTACCCAAGAAGGGAAAGCTTGTTTTAACCCATGTACTAATTCTTTCTAGGGACAGAGCCGTGGATACATTTACATCAAGTGCGGCCAACATAAATAAACGGCTGTTATTAAAATATGGAACAGATAACAACTCTATTAATGTCACTGACCAACAGAACAGTCAGAATGATAAATCTAATCTACAGGGGATGTCATCTATTTGACGTATCTCCACCTTTTCCTGTTTAGATTGATATCACATCCTGTTTAATGCCACACACGATGACCAGCTTCAACATCATTTGTCTTTCCAAAATGAAAGCAAAATTCTATACATTGTAACAATCACAGAAAATACTTGATGCTTAATATACATACACTACTGTTCAGTTTGGGGTAATAACATTTTCTGAATGAAATTAACACTTTTATTCAGTAAGGATGCTTTAAATTGATCAAAAGTGATCAGTCAAGACATTTATAATGCTACAATTTTTTTTTTCAAATAAATGCTGTTTTTTTAAGCTTTCTATTATTTAAAGAATCCTGAAAAATGGTTTCCACAAAAATATTAAGACGACAAATTATCAATAGCAGAAATAGTTTCACAAGAATGATCTTTACGGCTGACTATGTTTTGCATGAAATATATTTCACAGTGGACACTAAAGATTTCACAATCTCCACAGAAACCCAACGATAATAAATAAAAAAAAAAGATTTCAAAAGTTTGTGGGGTGCTGAGCCAGAGTTTGCTCTTGATTAAACAGTATAAACAGATTTTGGTGGCTGTAAACAAGACATCAATATACATTTTAACACCCTAACTGCACTTTAAAGAGGATCAGCAGTACACATTCTGAAGAAGTGCATATTAGTAAGTGCTGTGCAGGCGGTGAAACACTAAAAGGCGTTTTAAAAGAAGACATGAAATCCAATGCATTCAGTGTTAACTGTCTTTTAAGTCATAAACATTATAACGGCCAGAAACAGAGATTTATACATGCAGGGAAGTTTTTGCTAAAGTATAATTTAATGCTTGTGTAAAAAAAAATCTAGAAATGCATTAGTCTAGACAGGAAATAAGCTCTTGGAAGTTTATGGTATGGAAACAAAACAGATTATTGCCAAATCATGACTGTGTGTTCATTGAATCCCCAATGGAGAGTCTCCACACAATACAAACGATCAGTGATTCTCCTGATGCCTGCTACAATACTGTTCTAACACTAATAGTGTATATCTTGGACAACCTTGAGGCTTCATCAGGATATAATTAACAGAATGCAACAAAAAAATGAGAAATCACCAAAGAAGAGCTTCAGCTGGAAAGTTTATTTCAGTAGTCCTTCATGGCAATTTAGACAAAACACTTAAAAGTTTACAGTTCCAACATGCTAAACAATCATTTAACAAAAAGACATAAACGAAAGATCCGAAAGAAAAAAGAAAACACCCAATAGAGAATTTGAAACCATATAAAAGTGCATTTTCATTCTTTATAAGTGACCAACACTAGAGGGAGATTCAGTGTACAATTAACATTTATAGGCTAAACCAAGAACGACTTTTCCATTCATGCAATCAGTCACTTTGACAGACAGGGTTTTAGAAAGCAACAGTCCAAGCCTTTAACCAACATCACTTCATATTTCCAGTGTTCGAGTCGAATGACGACTCACAATTTCAACGATCGGTCAAAAGCACAGCTTTAGGAACGAAATGCACAGTAGCTATAAACGTATTCTTTCCACATTAAATAAAATACGTTTCAGCTGGAAGAAGAGTTACAGTGAGATCCGAAACTAAATGAAGAACATGTACGGTACATCCATCCAGATAAATAATACTGCAAATGATATGAACTAGATAAGAGAATATTCATCACACAAGTTAAAAGAGTGCATTGTGCAACATCTCTGGTCAAGCTTTAGCAGAGCTTCAAACAAACCGAGACACACAGACACATGTGACACACACATGCGCTCACACACTTACACCTGCACACACCTGCTGACGTACAGGGCCATGCATCGGCATATAGCTCACTGTTAGTATACCTGGAGTCGTGCAGACGAATGAAACAAGCAGCGGCACACAACCGGACAACACAGAGGACGTCACACACACATCCTCATTCGAGTCTCTCAGGCTGCTTTAATATAGTTAAACAGACATGCATACCGACGGGATCACGAACACTCACGCAGTCACGCAACGCATCCGAAACGTAGCTCACATGCACATGCAGACGACACACACTGCGCAGACGCACTATACAAAACGTGCTCTCCCACAGGGAGAAGAAAACCAACACACAAACTCCACCATCAAATAAAGAAGCATTAATAAGACAGTTGTAGTCACTTAAGCTCATGAGCCACGATCAGTTTCCGAAGAGGAACCACAAAAAAGAGGAACGACATTTTCATTACAAAGCAGATCAGTCCAAAAAGTCACACTTAGTCCAATATAAAAATACAAATTCACTAAATAACTAGAGAGACAAAGTTGTATCGATACTGTTTGGGTCTGGCAAAATCCTCTGTTCCTCCCCTATGCTAATGGCACTTATGTTTGAGGGATTAACACTCGGTTCCAAGTCAAATAAACATTATGGTGAACATCTGATCGTCTAAAAGAGTTTTGCACGAGCCCCTTACGATGAGCCGAACGCATAAACGGGGCCGAGGTTCAATGTGTGGCTTAAAAAGCTCTCATTTTGTCCGTGTAGCAGCCTGATACACCATTATTTTGGTCTAACGTGTAAGCGTGCGGTAACGCTGCCTAGCAAGAGACACTGAAACACCATCTCACTGGGGAAAAAAAATCCTGTTAGGCACCTTTGTGATCATTGCAGCCGTGTAAGACGTGGAATGCAGAAACGTGTTCAAGAAAGCTGTTGAAATGTTGCCAAATTGTTTAGAAAAAGGTAGATACATGCAAGCTAAGATCTGAAGAACCAGGCGCGATAAACTGACTGATCAAAACAAAATCAGAAAACAAAACAAAACTTAAAACTAAAAAGAAAAAAGAAAACTAACCAAAAGTTAAAATACAACAAACTAAATACAAAACAATTCAAAACAACTAAACAAAACAAAAAACATACCCCGTAATGGCTGAAGGCAACAACAAATATAAGGCTTTGTTAGCTTAGAATTTAATATGAACAATAATAAAATACAAATCAAGGGTAAAGTTGTCAAACAGATGCAGAAAGCATCTGAGGAGTGTAAAAACACCTAATTATAATTTCTAAATATTGTTTTTAAAATAGGGACTGCATTTCTAATATTCTTTGGAACGTTATTTCTGGTTATCTGGCATACGTCCTGTTTTCTAACGCAAATAAAATACATATGTGATATAAAAACAAAAGGGAGTGTTTCATGTGCCATTAATGATTAGGAAGTCACAGTCAAAGACCATTACCACAAATGTTTCTCAACACCTTTATCACCACCCTCATCAACACAACATTTTTGGCTGTAACACTCATAGCCGAAGGAATGGCGAAGGAAAGAGGAGAGTCAATTCTTTTTGCTGTTCTCCTCTGTTTGACAGATCAGAAACCATACTGACCGCAGGCTGGGCAAAAATATGCTAGCACAGAACTTGTGTCTGCTGTTGAACATACAACTACAGCACAGCAGAACTTGATTTTTTTCCCTCTCTCATACTGCTTCATTTTTCGTATCCATTGTTGCCCAGGGTGCCCTAGGCTGGCCAAAGTTAAACTGACAGGCCTCAGCTCTCTGTCAGCCTTTAAAAAGTTGAGTGACTGCTGAGAGGGGGCGGGGCCCAGCGAGCCGGATCTCACCACTCACTGGTCCGTTGCTTGGTGGTGTCATAGACTCTGATGACCTCAGACTGGGAGAGCGCTCCGTTCTCATCCTGTGAGAATGCGTAGCCGTCTGTAAACAGGACCCAGAAAACATGCATCAGATAAATACACTCAACTAAACAATCCGCTGGCACACTTACAAGACAAGTGATACAAATTAAATCATATAAAAACATGAAGCAAATAAAATAAACAACATGCAATGAGATGGGGAAAAAATGCTAATTTTGTGCTTCTCTAGAACAAGACTTTTCTTAAATCATCACCAGGGTGTACACTTTGAAAAATAAATAAAAGATTTTTTTTAAATCTGAAGGAAAATAATGTTTGCAAATAGTACTAACAATATCGTAAGGTTCTCATAGTTTTGAGAAAAAAAGCACAAGACAAATAACAATAATGTAAATCCTTTACATTTCTAAATAATATTAATTATATAAAATTACATAATGCATGCATTATATATACCATTAATAGTATAATAGTAAAAAATGATAGACAATTATATATTATTATAAATGAATATTTATGGTCATAAATAAATATATATTTGCTCACCAAGAAAAAAATTGGGAATATTGTCTGTAAACTCAAAAGAGGGTTCAAAGACTGTCTGGATTATTCTATTGTTGGGAGTGTAATTGGGGGTTTAATAAGCCCTTACAATGACCTACATACACTAATGGGACCAAAATGTCTGAAAATATTTGTAGTGGTCCAAATTAAAGGAGGTCTTTTGTCTGCAGAAAGACGCAGCAAAAAAACATCAGTATGCACAACATCCTGACTGCCTGCTTCCAGAAATAAACAAAAAAATTCAAATCGGTCTCAGAGGGGACCTTGAGAAACCGGCTATGGCAGTGAGGGTGGGCCGGCTGGGACGATCGGGGTAGTCAATAGTAATTATCTTGGCAGACTCGAAATAGAAGCTGGCAGGAAATAAGACACTGTGAGTGTTGTCAAGTCAGATTATTGATTCTACCTGGAAAAATCAACTATTCTTTCTAAAAAAGAAAACAAGAAGAAATGTGGTTCATTCCATCAAATATAGCTATTGAAGTCTTGAAAAGAGTCTTATCCTTTGATTTGGACACTAAAGGTCATTGCACACAGAGTTCGAAATTTTCACAGTTAAAAAATAAATACGACCTCACGTTGTGTCAATCACGTTTACACACGGCCTCCAAAACTTTCGTCCATCATAAAATTCGGATCAGGTTGGATTTTCTGCGTTTTCACATCCGTAGCAAGCATTTTGATAGGAAAGGATGACGAATACGGAAAAACTCAGACTCAGTGTGCAAAGACCTTAAGTCTATTCAAATCCTAGTTATTTTAATGGTCTCTACAGCACGGCACACTGGGATTGGCCCTTTGATCTATGACTCACCTTATGTCTCATCTGACTCGACCTCTACCTGCTGGCCTGAGGGGGCACATGCAAGAGGCCGAGGAAGGCAATGCATGGTGGGAATGATAGCAGGACATTGAAATGATTAAATATGACTCTGCCTGTCAATCAAAACACAGCAGCACAGTAGCACATGCACAGGTGGGGAATGGGAAGGACATGATGGACAATGCAGGTTTAATTATGGTGTTAATATGTATTGTGTTTATAAGGCAACTGCATTAATATTTAGCGGTATGAGCTAAGGGGTAAGAATGCATATAACATCAGACTATCACTGAACGTCCCACATCCTCACCTAAAAGCAAACACAAAAAATAGAGCAAATAAAGAGAGGTAACAAACAGAAAATAAAAAGAAATGTAAATGTTAAACTATAAAGAAATGAAAAGACAATGGTTCTCAACTGGTAATGCTTCAAGAGACAGATTTTACAGTTTTTTTTTTTTTACACAAAAGTACAAAAGAAATTGTTCAAAATGATATCCAAAATATAATTATAAATAAAAAAAATTTTTTCTACAAAAACACAATGATTATTTAATCAAATACATTTAATAAATATTATATAATTTTTATAAAATTAATGGGATTTTTAAATATAAACTGTTTAACTTTATAATTAATTTTTATACATTTTATAAAAATAATATATATAATTAAACTTTTTTTATATATATATATATATATATATATATATATATATATATATATATATATATATATATATTTTATAAATATATATAAAATATTATATAAATATTTATATATAATATAAATACATATATATAATTGATTTTTCTATCCTTACTTAGCTGCATTTTACATTGTTTTCAGCATTGTTTTCGCCTACTGTTAACAACCTCTATCAGATCTGTAGCTCACCAGTTGAAGACCACTGAAAGGAAGCACATGAAAACTGGAAGTGTAGTATAACAGCATATCCAGGAAGGAAATGTTAGTAATTTGATAAGACTGTGTGCATGTGTGTATGTGTAATCTGTGACTGTACATATTATGACCTCATGAATGAGCTTTAATAAGTCAATTTTGGACTGCGATATCCACAACAAAATTCTCCAGATTTAACACGGAAGGCCAAGTTATTCCCTGATAAACATGAGATTTGAGTCCCCGTGCCCAAAAAACAGCTGCCTGAGAAGTAACCCTACGACCGGTGCCATCTCAGTCTAACTTGAGCTTTGTTAATGCAGCTGTTGCTTTCGAGTGATCCGCAGCTGTCAAGAACAACCATCCTCACCAAATTTTCATTGGTTTTGGTTCAGATTTGTACATCTGTGAGTGCCTGCAGTTGCACATCCATAAGCCCTTGCGTTTGAGAGTGAACCTGCATTTTGATGCTGCAGATGGGTATGGTAGGGTGTGTGTGCATCAGTGATTCTGCATGAGTCTGTCTGTGATGTCTGCGCTGTGGAGAACATGTAGGTGTGTCTGCGTCCGTGTGCCTGTGGGTGACGAAGCACATGTGTGTCGCTGACGTACGGAGTAGATTATGCTGCATGGAGTCGGACCGGTACAGACTGACGGTGCTCTTCTTGAAGACGTTCTTCAGGAGCTGGGCTCTCTCGGTCAAACTACAGGGAAGGACACAAAGAGGAACAGTACTGAGACACAGACATCATTATGCGCATAACGGACGTCTCTTTTCTCTTCCCACAGAAGAGCGATCGAATTAAAGACAAACTTCCTGCTGGACAGACGTGTCTCCAGTGAGAGGTTGAGGAGACAGAATGAGACCGGAGCCGGGAGAGCAGCCAGTAGGATCGTTTACACTTGGAGGTGATCCCTGCTGATCCGCTGTTTTTGCTTGTTCTGTTTTATTATGAATTCACGAGGAACGGCCCTCACCTCTTCCCATGCACCACAGCTCCTGGATCTTTCGACAGCGCCTCCAACTCCTGCACCTCATCAACCAGGGTCTTAAAGCACACTTTTTTCATACTGAAAAACAGGGGGTAATAAACAAACAAACAAACAAACAAACGTCAAAACTATGACAAAGATGGAAGAAAAACCCCTCAAGGTGGAAAAATGCATATAACGTCAGACTATCACTGAACATCCCGTATTGTGCCCTAAAAGTGACCCCCCCCCCACAAAAATATTTTAATAAACAAATGGTTATTTAATAAATTGTGATAAATAAATACAAAATCTGGATTTTTAGAAGTTACAGCTTACAGTAATAAGTGTTTGTTACACAAAAGTAAACAAAAAGACTGTTACAAATTATAAATATAATAATAATAATAATAAATATGCATTTTTCCGAAACAAAATTAAATGTTTAATACAAAGTATTTATATATTTTTTCTTTATGATTATTATAATTAAATAATAACTTATTGTTTTATTATTGCAGTTTTCATTAAAAAAACAATATAAAAAAAATATTTTCATTTATTTTGGAGTCTTATTTTTGTCTCCTATGTATGCATGATTATTTATTCTTATCTGCATTACAGTATTTGCCTTTTTTGTGTTGTTCCCTTTATTTAAATTTTTTTTTTTTAAATCATTTGGATTTTTTTGGCTTCAGGTTTCTTGTTCAAACACAATTGCATCCTGTCAAACTGACTTGAAACGTTATTCTTTGGCTTAAGACAATGTTCATTTTGAAAGAACATCAAGTAGCAGGACAGGGAAATAATTTTTTTAAATAAAATGATATTTTATGCATATTTTATTATATTTTTAGCAAGATAAGAATATAAGGAGATTTGTTAATGTTTAATGTTCTATTATGTTGCTATTTAAGTTTCTGTCACTTTGGTATCAAGCGTGTGTTTAGGTAATAATGACCTGCTAAAAATAATTTATGCTGATTTAATTAAAAAAGCAACTATAATGGGAGAGCTGGATGTAATCAGTACCATCTTCAAACTGCCAAAATCTAACATCATATGTGTAAAGAAAAGTTAGATTTAACTTGCTATGTTATTGTAACACTTTGGCTGAACTTCATTTAATCATGGACAGTGGTTCCACATGATGGAAACATGTTATTTAATTCTTAATGTACAATGAACTAAAGTGAACTGAGAAAACTCAACTAAAATTAGACATGTCCAAATAACTTGATTCGTTTGTATCCAAATAATTTGATTCAACTGTGTGGAACAACTCTCCATGATTGAGTCATGTCCAGCCAAAAAGTAATTTTTTGAGTGTAGCAAGCAATTTAAATTATAAGTCAATACTTTTAAAATTGTATACATGACACAAACCTCTGGTGACCACAGAGAAAGATAAGTTCAAGGTTTAATGGCTGGTATTGAAGAATCTCAACTTACACTTTGTAGGCCACATCAAACACCAGAGAGGTGATGGGAATGAAGATCAGACCCATCCAGAAGACTCCTGAACTGAACATCATGTCCGCCTGGAAAACAAACAGACACAGACACACAGAGACACACACAGACACACACACAGACACAGAGAGAGAGAGAGATGAGTACCAAAGAGAATCTGCGACTGATTTCCAAACTTAACCAAACCACTTAGCTGGACTCTCACAACATCAGTACTACAAAGAGCTTAGCTTTCAATCACCAATCTGACCAAAACTTAAAAGGTGTAATCTAGTTAAGGGGGGGCTGGAATGTCTCATCCTGGTACATTTTAAATGTGTGTGTGACAGATGAGAAGCCAGACAGACAAGAAGAGGTGAAATGAGAGACAGATGAGAGAGGCAGTCGGCTAGAGTACAGATCCCAACTGTTAACTGCTATCCCAAATGATTACCCTGACCTATCAGAATGCCTGCTTCATATGATACATGGGAGACAGTGGGGTAAGAGGTCACCATATTTTTTTTAAAAAGGGTCTATCATTACACAGCTGTCTGTGCCTGTCAGAAACAAACACACAAAAAAGGACAAAGATAGTTAGACAGACAGACAGACAGATAGACAGACAAAAAAGCATCAGGCATTTTAGTCTAATTAAAATAAAAAAAATAAAAATAAAAAGCACACTCTCCCCCATGTGTTTGAAAATATGAAATGCATATGGAAAGTAAAGGAATACTAGCCACTGCAATCACTCCATAGACACCAAGCCAAATAGTTAAAAGTGCCTTAAAGTAAAAAAAAGTTATTTTTCTGCCAAACTACTTCAACCTGGGCTGAGATTAAGAAAAAGCTGTGATGGCCATTATTTGTGTCATATTTTAAAACGGATGAAGTCAGGTATGCATACACAGCACTATCTGTTATCACAGTCAAGATTACTGGATGTTACCACCAATCACACTTAGAAAGCACTGCATGGTACCAAGTGCAAAACTCAGACACATAAGTCTTCATTACTTTAATGAATCAGTTCATAACTGTAGTAGTTCATAAATTTCTGGAACAGAATAAACTTCTCAAAAATTTCCACAACCAAAACAGACGATTCCTAAATGAGAGGCAAAGCAAGGCCAGTATCAGAACATCCATCTGCCAAAATACACTCATTAATTAAATAAACAAGCAGCGAACAGATTCATCTGTCTTGAACTGGGTGATACTCAGACAATCAGAGACAATCTCTCAGATAATTATAACAGTTGATCCTTTCAATGTAAAATATCTTAATTGTAACAGGCACATCCAAAGTGAAGAGTGCAAAAGCCTGTGAGGAAGCAAGGAATTTGGAGAGAGACAGAAAGAGAAAAGGAGAGAGAAAAAGAGTAAAAGAAAGGGTGCTCTGTGGTTCCACAGGGTCTGATTCACAAGACGGAATAATCTAGCGTGGGCTAGTGGGGTGTGAGATGCAGTCTTCTGCGCCTATCCTGTTTGCTTTGGCCCAGCTGCATTGAAAATACCTGTCATTAAATGTCAAAGAGCACCGATCCACCCCCTTGCAATGCCATTCAACATGCATGCTTGCGCCACTTGTCTTAACTCGGCACTCCGAGACAAATCAACTTCCTGTAATCGAAACCAGTAAAGGCCCCAGCACAAAGCCGAGAAGCACACCTGCCTGCAGCAATCTACCAAAGGTTTCAGGTGTTCCCAAATTAGCTAATCTATTCACCATTAAAGGAAAATAGACTTTGATGTCTAACAAAACATCAGGGAGGCAGGAAATCCCAAATGACTGGAAATCAAAATGGCTTCCTCCACCCTACTAATGTCATCTTTGACCCTGAATGAAACAAGTGTTCTGTATTGCCAAGTGGAATTAGAGAAAATTGTACATTGGTGAAAAGATATTCATGATGTGCTGGAATTCGACAGTCCCAGAGGTAACATGTAATTTTCTCTTTGATAATGGTAGTTTAATCCTTTTCATTGGGGGCCAATGTACTGAACAATCAGACAGGACCAGAGGGGCTCAAAGACATTAAGTATGAATAAAACTAGTGGTGGGAATGTTAAATTGGAGTCAATACCTAAAAATGTACATCGTCAAACTTCATTAATATTTTCCTGCTAAGTTGTATGTTATAAATACTCTTAAAAATCAATAAATGGGTTACTTTGCTATGAACTGTACACTTTTAAATCTAACATTTCTATGGATAGTTCTGGTAAAATCACAAATCTAGTTGGCTTTTGAAAACATGCAGGCCATAGGTGTATTTGCGGCAGAATAATAAACCACTATGGCCTTGTCTCGGCTGGAAATCAAGGGTGTCCGCATCCACTGTTTAGACAGGACATCGACTCCCTCGGTCTCTGCTGGACACATTCTCCAACAAATATACACACACATTATGCAACTTTCCTGCTGGAAAAACCCAGGTAAGCTAGTAGCCAGCCACCATGTTCCATAAACCAGTTTAAACTGGTAGGACTTTGGATTTGTTTATGGTCCTAGATGGTATACTAATGGTCTACAAACACAATTAACAGCTAAAGCTGATTTTTATAGTTGGACACCTCTCTCAGCCTTAAAAACATCATGCATGCAAAATATTAAGTATGCAAATACTTAGAAAGGTAATTGTGGAAAGATATGCACACAATGTACACAAAGCATCCCATCCTTTGTCATAAGCAATCAAAGCACTGAATGTGCTCTCTAGAGCTGGCATGTGTGCGGTTTGAAGGGCTCTTCACTAAAGCTAAACTAAAGTTACCACTGAATAGGGGGTTAGACGATCACATTACCCTATTGGATTTGGCCACATTGTACTTGGACAAGAGCTGGTGCTAAATGGAAATCTGACAAAAACAAACTCTATATAAGCACACTGTAAACCACAATAAGTTGACATATACACAAACCTTCATGCACAAACCGTAATTAATCAAAATTACTATGTTGCTCTGTCAGAAGCACACACTAACGGACCATTTAAAATCTTCAATCAGGTCTTTCAAAACCTGAAAGCAAACGTTGACAGATTCTATTAGCGCTTAAACCAGGCAAACTGAGTCTGAGTGTTTATCATTCAATCCCACGTGGTAACTTCCTCTGGTGATTGACAGGATGGATTAACTATGCCTGGGTGCACTAATCAGTGGTGCTGTGAAACAGCAGAGTTTGGCTGCTCATGCCTGCCAGTGATAATGTTGGCCCAAGAATGTTAATACCATCCATTGTGATGGTAAATATGAGATGAGAACAATTCAGACATGGTCATTCACCCTCGGCTTGGCCATTTGGCTTTAGGGACTACATACTAATGTCTGAGCCAAGCCGACTTTATCCACGTTCACACACACACAAAGTCATGTGCAAGAAGAATAAATAATGTTTTTGCCTTTTCTCCCAAAAACTAAATATTCCACTTGCAATTAATTCAAATATGCTTTTATTATAAGCCAAGCCAGTCACTCAAAAAGTCTAATGTCAACTTGTGTATATAAACAACCTAATTGTAAACGCTCTATCAAAGTTCCTCTAGTCAGTTTGTGGTTTGAATGTGTAGAGCATAGAGATTCAAAGTCCCAGTGGACCAGATACAGCTGGAGTCCCATCTAATGCCTGTTGTTTTGAAAGAGAGAGAAAAATAGAAGGAGAAAAAAAGCAAGAGAGAAATCTAATTCCAACAGGGCCTGCAAAAATAGCAATTCTCAGTTTGTCTCAAGGCATGAGGAATGGAGGTATTCACAAGGCCTTTGAGTGTCCAGTATGGAAAACACACACTCTAATATCCCATCATCCCCGTGTTCCACTCTCAGCATGGAACATCTCCATGGACTGAGGGAAATTTAGGAAAGACTATCTGAAAACACAAAGAACTAAAATAAACGAACGTTGTCATGCATTCTGAGTGTGTAGGAAATTAGTCACTCAATTGGAGGAAAAACTATTTATTCAGAGCACATCACACACTAATGTACTGGAAAATATTACTTTAAAACATTCCAAACTTCATCTTCATCTCTCATACCGTGAGACACATACCTTAAGTACTCAAAGTGCCACAAATAGAGAAACTTTCAAAAAAAACATCCCACACATTCTTTATAGAGTGGGGTCCAAAAGCCTGAGACAACATTGAAAATCTGGAATTCAAAATCAGATAATAAATAGCAACTTCCAGGACATATTAGGAATCATATTTTAGATTGTGCTCTATTTCTAGGTCACTAATCAAATAAGCAAGACTGTGGCACTGATCATGTGAACTCCTATGATCAGACGGTCAGATGTTCTTGCTTCCATTGAGCACAAGGTGCTATTTGTCATCCCAATTTATGCTACCGAACATGATCATCAGGTTTTACACAAACATGTGGAAATCATGCAGCTCAAGTGCAGCTGCCAATAAAACAAAAGAGGTATAAAACAAATACTGACATTCTGAAGTTCATGTTAATTTTTTCACTTGAAATTTTCCTCAAATTGTTAGCTGATAATAAAATTTGAAATCAAAATGTAATTAGATAATTACTTTTAGAATAAAAATAATTGAATTAGAAAAAAAAAACATGTTATATTCGAATATATTTTGTAAATATAATAAAAACGGTAGCTTTTCAACAGACTTTAAGCAACACTGTACACATTACAATATAATGAACTAAGATATTTGTCTAAGATGTTGGACAGGAATTGCCTGACAGGTTCTGTTTAATTTTTTTTTGAAATAGAGCAGATCACACACACCCAGTTCCCAGTATGCAGTGTTACAAGAGCAGCAGGCTGTAGTTTTATCTGCTGATGGAGAGAGTGAGGCTCTAAAGGTGAAATCTTGTACATCAAAGAGAGTGGAACAAGATGAATGGTCTGTCTCACACAGATACCAGGTGCACTTGAATAAAACAGACCTGTCTGCTGCATTCAATGGAAGAATGAAGAGGAATGCACCACAGAACACTTTCAATGCGGCTACAGCTAACCGTTATATCACGCCTCTGACATCTAAAGATCTTTTTTGCATCGCTGTAGCACTTGTTTTATCCACTAACTTTCTTTAGAGTGTTATCTCAATTCTACATGCCTTTGGATGCAATATGTGATGTGTGTCTGTTCAAAGGTGCATTCATGACATGACTGGATGAATGTGAGTATGTGAATGTGCATGTCTTTAAACAGGTGTGTGAGATGAGGAAGGCTTTGTAATGGCAGGTGAGGTGATAGTTGGGTAATCGGCAGGCTCTTGATGTCAAGCACAGTATCTCAAGTTGCCTTGAGTGTGACATGTTGTGATAAGACTGTCTGAACTAGTGCAGTAGATCAAAAGTATATTGTTAACATTCATTATTGGACAGTGCATAGCAACTCAACATTACTAATTGGGTAGTTGTTTTAAAAAAGTAGCTGACTAGTCAATGAGTCAATGTTTAGCTTATGTAAATTACTAGAGTGAATCCCGCACACTTGAGATGACGCCAATGATGTCATGAATGTTGCAAAAAACAGATGTTCTCATGGTTTCTGTCAGCCTCTGGGCAGCCCTTGGTTCATTTAAGGTTTTTAGAGCAGTTCAGACCATCTCAAAGGTCTGTGCTTTTATTCTCTAATGACATTATAAATTTAAGGTTCACTGTTTCACATCTGTGTGACACTACAAATAAAAAATGTTGCAGTCACAGGTTACCATATAAAGCTACACCACACAGCTACACAGGCATGTGAAAAAAAATTCCTTTTGGGATGCAATTATGTGATTTACAACTAGTCGACACAGGCCCTAAAACTAAAGTAATCAACTAGTAGTTGTTCCTGAAAATTGTCCACTGCAAGTAAAAACTTGCATATTTAATATTTCTCAGTACTCCAAACCATTTGGCAGTACAATTTTACAAAAAAATAAAAAAATTAAATAATGGAATTTACAGTTTAAGTTCCTTTACTCAACTTTATAAAAGAACTTAACACTTTCAATCAGCAGGGATGCATTAAATTTATCAAAAGTGACATTTATAGAGACATTTTTAATGTAACAAAATAATTATATTTAAAATAAAAACTTTTTTTATTTTATTTTTATTTTCTATTCATCAAAGAATCCTGAAAAAATCCCGTAAAAACCCCTGGACAAAATATTGAGCAGCACAACCGCTAATAATAAGAAATATTTCTTTAACACCAAATCAGCATATTAGAATGATTTCTGAAGGATCATGTGACACTAAAGACTAGAGTAAGGTCTGCTGAAAATTCAGCTTTCCCATCACAGGAATAAATTACAATTACATTTTTTGATCAAATAAATTAAGCCCTGGTGAGCATAAGAGACTTCTTTCAAAAACATTACAAAATCTTACTAATGATTAACATATTCATATGACTATTTTCATGGTACTCCAAGGCACTTCAAAAGAATACCTACCATGCTATTCTTCTGAAGTGCCTTGGAGTACCATGAAAATGTCAAAATAATGATGCATTGTGTGATATGTTAGAGTGACAATTCAACTAAATAGATTTAATGGTGTGGCATGTCTTTTAACTCTTTCCATCATAATCGTTTTCCCCTTTCTCGGCCCTTCAGGCAGCTGTGGCAGCAGTCAGAGATCGGTGTGAGGTGGGCCAGAGTTCAGGTGTGTTCAGGTGCGCTCTCTCTCAGGTGTCCCCCATGCTCTGATGTAGTGCCGTTGCTATGGCTCCCCTCGGCATTGGGTTACCTGAGCCTCTGGGGTCTGATCTACTCTACTACCCTACATGTAGAGGGAAAGAGCTGATAAAAGAGCCCACTTGACTGGCCATTCAGGACGGGTGTGCAGGACACACATGAGAGGAAGAGGCTACTGTTACACAACGCCAGATGCTGGGATAAAAACCTTGGATGCTTTTGAGAGTATTTAGACAACGCCAACAATGTGTGCGAACAGAGCGTTCTCATATTGGTGTCCAGACATTATATAAATAAATAGCAAAACAGCAAAAACACATTAACTTTTATTATCTTTGATTAAAACCACACCAAACTATTATAAACAAGTATTCTGTCTGGACTCCAAGACATTTGAACTCTCTGCTCAAACAAGCAGTTGTAGATGTTTTTAAATCGCTCTTCTTCACAGGCGACACAAATAGGGCCTATTAGGCCCCATTAGGAGATTATGAGGTGAGAAAAGAGCAGAGACCTGTGGTGCCCCGAGGCCTCATGGAGGTGTAGAGTTTCCAGCCCACTGCTCACCCTAATGAACACACACAAACTCTTAATGCTCAGATTATGGCATAGATAGTGTAGAGCCCCAGGCGAGAAAAAGGGTGGTCTGTGCGTGTTTTATATCACCTGACACATCCAGAGCCCCAGGGATAAGGATGGGAAGTGTGTGTTTTTAGCTTAGTATAGTTTGAGGACAAATTTGATTCATAAAGCTAGTTAAAAAGTTCATGAAATATAAGTAAATAATTAATTTAAATTAATTAATTAATTACAAAATTATTAAGATTTAAATTTTTTGGTTTTTAAATGTCTTGTGCTCTGCAAGGCTGAATTTATTTAATCAAAAACACTGAAAAACTGTAATTTGCGAAATATTATTACAATTTATAAGAGCCACTTTCTATTTAAATACATTTTAAAATGTAATTTATTCCTGTGATGCAAAGCTGAATTTTCAGCAGACATTATTCAGCAGAATATGGTATAGACGAGAGTCACTATGTGCTGCACATAGGTGTGTCTAGCGAGTGTTCATGTGTGGTTTGTGCATGACAAATTCTCCACTCACTTGTTGTGTCAAATGTGATAATACAAATGTGATAATACTATGTGATAAGTGAATAAGACATTTTGAGGCCTGTCAAAATCTCAAACACAGAGCGTGAACATAGACTAACACGCAGATTTAGTGCTCAAAAAAAAAAAAAAAAAAAATAGTGTCGAAAACTGTTGTGCAGCTTATTATTTTGGTGTAAACAGTGATACATTTTTTTTTCAGGATTCTTTGATAGAAAGTTAAGACAGAAATAATTTTTTTTGTAACAAATGTCTCTGCTGTCACTTCTGATCAATTTAATAAATTCTTAAAAAAAAAAAGCAAAAAACAGTAGTGTAAATAAGCAAAACATTGTTGTTAACTCAGGAAAAAAAAAAAAACTTGTTTGTACTGTATGTCTTACCTCTCCTGACATATCCGGGGCCAGAGGAATCAGAGGCCATAGAGAGGAGTAGATGCCAAAGAAGACTATCCACAATCCAATGCTGCCCCAGATGGCAATGTGACTGAACTATAAGCCAGAAAAGATTAGAGAAAACACACAGTGAGTAGAGGAGAGACGTCATTCTGCTGATAATACTGGCAGCCTGACACCCAAACAGCACAAAATCTGATCTGAAAGATAATTTTAGACTAGTGACATTCATAACAACAACCCTTAACGCACATGAATCTTACATGAACACATGCTAAATCACAAGTGTGCACATATGGGAGCATGTTACACCCATGTGTTTTTGTTTAATCACATGATCATCAGCATTTGAGGCTTGAAATTTGCACATGTGAAACATTGGAACCACATGTGAATGTTCCAAAACCACATGAAAATCATGTGATTTTGTGAAAATTATACTTGCAAAATACAGTGCAATGACAAAAGACTGAATTTGTAATATGCATGTGGTCAAATTTTATTATGGCATAAGTAAATACAGTAGCATACACACTAAGTCAAAATTTGGAATAATTAAGATTTGAATGTTTTTGAATGAAGTTTCTTATGCTCACCAAGGCTGCACTTATTTGGTTAAAAATACAGTAATAGTGTGAAATATTATTACAGTTTAAAAGAACTGTTTCCTGTTTGAATTTGTTTTTAATGTAATTTATTCCTGTGATGGCAAAGCTGAATTTTTAGTAGTAATTACCCTAGACTTTTAAATTATTACATTTTAAAATACAAACTTCAAAGAGAAAACAGCTCTTTTGAAATAAAAAAAAAATTCACAATATAATTTTTTTTACTGGATTTTGATCAAATTACACTGACATAACTGTTGATTACATTTTAAATGCTGAGCATTTGCCTTGCAATCATCATAATAGTAATACAGTTTCTAATAGTAATGAAATGTAAGCAACAGTGCACTATAATTGCATATGTGAATAAGTGCTTTGATTAGCGATGCAACCATGACATCATCTTTGAATGCTCTGAACTTTTCCATGACATCAGCGGCAGAAGAAAAGGGTAAGTGAGAGGAGTGAGAGGGGGCGGAGGAGCGTGTTTCTACTGATAGAGGGACAATAAAGTCAAAGGAAATAGGAGGACACAGTGAAATGGGAGAGAAAAGAGATAGAGGGATGGAAAGAGTCTTCCAAACGCTTACCATGGTCCAGGACGACGTCTCCAGCCCAGCCTTCAGACACACCGTGATCACCACAAACTGTGAGAGAGACAGGTTCTTATCTGAGGTCGCATGTACACATAAACATTAGATTGTACAGACGTAAGATCTAATGGGAGACAGTCGGCAGACAGGAACTTCCAAACAGTTTCTGTTTGAAGTACAGTTTGAAATAGAGCAGGTCAGCTTCATTTTCATTTCAGTGCCTAAAATAATTTGGCAAAAAAAAAGGGAGCGAAAATCCTCAGTGAGGCCAGACTCGGCACAGAAGGAACATTTCACAGCAGGACAACCGGGACAAAGTGTCAGGCGACGGGGAGGACACAGAGACGCTTTGTGAGGATCTGAGGGCCCAAATGCACTTACTGTATAAACCATGTTGCCTAAGAGGAGATAGTCTGGTGTCTTTCCGTTTCCAAAGACGGTATCTGTGAGGAGAATAAACAAGAAGGCTTTTAGAGTGAAGGATCACATGCTAACACACACATTTCCATGCAAACACAGGTCAGTGGGACGGTTGTAGATACTCCATTAAGATGCTGAGCTCAAGAGAGATCAGAAAAGGACTGTTTACATACATGATGGTAAAATGCAATAACGACTATTTAGACAGCTTAATATGCTTTTGACTCAGGATATTTAAATTCAGAATATTTAACGTCTGCATCTGCAACTTTGAATTAGTTTTTATTAGATGGACAAAATTAGGTATTAAAGCAAAAATATTATTCCACAAATGCTGTTAACAGGGCTGTTTTCAATGTAAAAAGTGTTTTAAAACATTCTCTAGGATGTCCTGTTAAGGACAGAGCCATGGCTTAGTGGAGCTGTGGTGCTCATGTGGGTTATGCAAGTTCGAATCTGACTTCTTTACGGATTTCTACCTTTTCACCCTATTTCCCACCCTCAAAGTGGAAAAAGGCCAAAAAAGCTTTTATGCCCGTTTAATCTGAACCAACAAGCTTGTAACGAACTTATTCTCCTCTTATGACACACCTGTGCTCCAATGGTCATGTGATTAAAAGGTAACAGTGGGCGTAAAAGGAGCTGTTGACAGCTGTACAGAGAGGTTTGGAAAAGAGATCTCCCCAAATCATTGAGGATTAATTGACCATTGAGACAATCTTTTATTTATTTTATTTTTTTACTTTTCAGGATGATAGCTATTGGCTTGTGCTAATTGCTTCAGTAAACATCTCCGATTAAATAGTAAAAGTTCTGGCTTAAAATCTGGGAAAGCCACACAAAAAAAGTGCACACATGGCAGTGTGGTTTAGTGGAGGAGTATTAGTCATTCACCGATTGTAAGTGAGAGCGGATGATCCAAAACCATCAGTGCTCTGGCACAGCGAAACACAACGGACACCACATGTGGATCAGGAAGGTATGTGTGTTTCAGTGTGTGTGTGTGTGTGTGTGTGTGGTGCTGACAGGCTGTCAGGCTGTCAGTCAGAGAGAGTCTCCAGTGCTTTGTTTAAAAAGCAGGTCTGATTCTGGCTGTGTGGTCCTGCAGTCAGCCAGATATTTGTGATGACACACACACGAAATCTGTTCACATGCTTGACACACTCCTTTGTACATGCTTACACTTACGAATGCATGTAAAGAGCAACTTATAGACCACAGAGCAATTTATTAAATTACATCAAAATGTTAACCTAAGAATGAACATTTTGTAATTATTTAGTGTCAAACTACAAAAAACACCATGGAAGTGTAGATCTGCTGATAGATTTGTGTGAGGAAAAGCCTAAAATTCAAGTCATTATTGACTAAAATTTGATATAATTTATTGACTAAGAAAAAGTGATTTGTGAATCATTTTGAGCTCAATCTTTATGAATCAGTGGATCACGTTCACAAAACCTGTATGAATGATTAATTCATAATGTTTAACTCTCTAAATCCAAATAATCCATTACCAGTGAGAGATTAGCAGTGAACCATTAAATTGATCAAATTAAAATTAAAATTAGGCCCATTTCGTCACACAAAGAAATTATGAGTTAAGACTCGGTACATAATTCGTATAGATTTTTTTATGCTTTTATGGTGCAACAGTATTTTTTTTGCAGCTTGACAGCCACAGTCCTCATTCGCTTTTATTACAATATATTAAAAAAGTAAAAAGGACATTTTTCTGAACTACTGCTTTCGTGTTTAATGGAAGAAAGTCATATAGGATTGGAACGCCGTGATAAATGACAACAATTTTCACTTTTGCATGAACTATTGCTATAAATGAGTATGTGGAAATGGAGAAAAGCAGAGAATGTGTGTGCACGTGTATGTATATGAGTGAGTGATCTTCAGATATTCATGGTGGCCAATAAGAAGCAATTAAGCTGAAGCGAGAGCAGACCCGTCTTTCAATATGACACCCACTGACCTCAAAAAACAAAACTAAATGTAGTGTGAGAGAGCGTGTGTACGTGTGCTTACCGTGCTGGAAGGCCTTGAGGGGAAACCAGAAGAGGATGACTGAGTGAAACAGGCCGTTCAGACAATGAGCCCAGAAGACCTGCAGGAAAGTGGAGGAGGGGTGGAGGAAAAAGAGAGAGAGAAGAGAGGCATGAGAAAGACGGTGGCCACCCTAACCCTGCCGGTGACCCCTGACCCCGGGCCTTTGTGCGTTCTCAGCGCTAGGCTAAGTGGAAGGTTTGTCAGGCCTCCCTGCTCAATGGCCACCCCGCTGACAGACACTTTGTATATCCTGTGAGTGAGGAGAGAGCAAGAAAGAGGGAGAGGGGAGGCTCGCCAACTATATGAGAGATGTCAGTAAGGGGTGTTTTTCCGCCATCCCTTCTCTTTTCCCTGCAGTTAGTTGCCTCATCGAATTTCCCCAATCGTTCCTTTGTGAGTTGTGAAAAAAAACCAAATCCTTCATGGATACTTTTCGTACAAACACAGACAAGTTTAAGAAATTAAGATGTATGAGTCTGTCGCTACAGTGCATGGTTATTTGGGAGCATGGAAAAACTATCGCTTACACAGGTACGGCATAAAGTCTTTGAGTGTCTGCGACTGTATACATGGGCATGTGGACTTTGGATGTGCCATTTAAACAAATATCCTCCTCCAAAACCGCCTTGTTTTGAATTTACATTATGCACGGACATGGCCAATCAAAACACTAATGGGCGATGTAGCATGAAACAGCCGTGAAATGAAATCAGGTCCGTCACAGGTCCAGTTTCCAAACCCCGCTTTTTTTTTGGTGTTGCTCTTTTCACCTCTGCAAAGTCTGAGACTGTTCACTGCCCACAGACACAACAGATTATTTCCATATTTATAAGTAAAACAGCATAATATTTGTGCTGAGAGGCAGTCAACAGTATTAAAATGTCATTTTTAAAAAAATTAATTCACTAAAATAAATAATACAAATTTCAACAAAAATGTTATTGGAATGAACCATATTTGGAGCGTCTGCTAGAGAGGTCCCATTTTGTGAATGAATCACTCTTTTGTAATGGTTATTTTTAATGAGTCATTCAATTCAAATGGATTCACAAAGTGCTTAAAGGAATAGATCACCCCAGAAATGTAATTGTCAGCTTCTATGTTAATTTCCCTCAAAAACGGTTTTATTTCTATCAATAAGGATTTAATTGCAATAAATTCATTTAACAGTTTCATGTGAGGAAAAAGACTTAATTCTTTATTCAATTATCGACGCAAATTTAATTTTCTTTTTAAAATTACTGTAAGTTAGAAGCAGTATTTAATAAAATATGTATTTTACAAATGTTAAATGAAAAGTGGAATGTATGGGAATGCTTACAAGTCATGCAATGAATAAATTATCTCACACACACTTCTGTTCAAAAGTTTGGGGTCAGTAATATTGTGAATTATTACTACAATTTAAAACGTTTTAACTTTTTCATTTTAATAAATTTTAAAATGCAATTTATTCCTGTTATGGCAAAACTGGAACTGAAACACACTTGATCAATTTAATGTATCCTACCTGAATAAATGCATTTTAAATAAATAAATAAAAATCTTACTGACCCAAAAATGAATAACTTTCCAATGCTTGCATCTGACAAAAAGGGCTAAAATCTTTCCAACTTTTTCCTACGCCCCATGATGCTTTTTGTAAATTATGGGAGTAACTTCTGTTTACACTGTAAACAATCAGCAAAAGGTTCGCTCTATGAACGCAATAAGCATTTTCAAAAACTGGGTACAATGAGGTGACATTATTTTACTCACCCTTCAACCATCGATCATTAAAAAGGAAATTTATAATTGTAAAAAATAAATTAATTTCAACATACCATAATTAACTCCTAAAGATCCTGCTTCTATCCGCAGCAATATTACGAACGTGTCTATATTTTGTAACAATTAGATTTTTCAGCATTCGTGTGAAAACAAACCTGGAAAGAGACATGAGGATTTGGGGAGAAAAATAAAAGTTTCTTAGTGCATTCCAGGGAATTATTCATGGTTTATATCGTAAATTAAATCGGGAGAGCAGACCACAAACGCACAGTATATGTTGTCTTTTTCATTTACTTACAGTGGAATACAAAGGAAACATAAAAAAAATAATGCAGCAAGCTGAAAAGAGCTATTTTCTATAGATACTGTTGTTATATCGTATCACATTAATATACCAAATGTAACTTTATTCTCCTGACATCTGAAAATAAAAAAATTAGGAAAATGTATAGCCAATTCAGTCAAAATGACGGATAAGTATTAGAAGCACAATGATTTGACATGATTTGTTGCAGTCATTTTGAGAGGAACGTCCCCAAACCGGAAGTGCCTACCAATAATTTTAAATGCAGTAGGCTCGTTAGGAAAAAGGTGGATAAATTATCCTGAATCTGTAAATGTTGAAACACTCAGTTGCTTTCACCAATACAACTGCCACAAGTTTTTCCAAATCCAACCAAGTAGCAGCCATGAAATCTCTTGAGGGGGATGGGATGCAGAGAAATGAGAGGAGAATGAGAGAGTGGGAGAAAAGAGGAATACCCTGAGATTGTCTTGTTCTGTGTTGTTTCACAGAGGCCCTGTATGACCTCTCGGCCTCTCTGCCCTGACCCTCTCACCTCTGCGATCGGCAAAGCAAAACAAAGCTCAGGGCTCCGGGCTCATCCTACACCCACAAAACACACCTCAGAAGGGCACTATAGCTCACCCCTCCTAATCTTTGGAATTAAATTCATACTTAAGGTTCGGGGTTTATTCAAATATATAAGCCTAAGTATTCAAAAATTGCGTATAAGTATTACATTATTAAAGTATTCAAAATTTTCATAACACACCCTGCACTAAGCTATGGACATGAATCCATTCTACAGTGATTGGACTTGAGATTTTCACATAGTAGGCAATAAAACACAACCACCCAAAACAAAACATGATCCAAGTGCCATGTGAAACAACCTGCTCTCACCCTTGCCTGGTGCTTTACACGCACAGTCCTGCAATGAATGCTAATGAAATCAATAAACGTTCATAATCATCTGTCACAGCGAGGCCCCGAACTCCTCCGTTTCTAAGCAGGTTGCTAAGAATGTAGGTGTGAATGGCCGTCTGTCCCGCCTGAAGCAAAGCACTGCATTCTGTGTGACAGCTTAATTGCTTAAACTAGCATGAAAGGATAAACTTTATTTTGTGCCAACTATTGCCAGACGCTCTAATAAGCCTTCTCCAACTATGTTGGGCTACAAATAAAGCCAGAAAGGGAGAGAATGAAAGAGAGAAAGAGGCAGAAGGAGGGAGGGATGGAGGCTGCAGTGTGTTGAATGAGTGCAATAACCGCTATCCTGGGGTCTACGAGGGGCTTTGTCGTTATTAGGGAGACTTTAGTGTCAAAGCTATGTAATTAAATGTGAAAGGGGACATACACTCTTTGCTTCTCCCCAATCCAATGCATGATCTTTCTCTCTGCTTCCACAGGCTTTATTTACAAATAAAGTGTCCGTTCTGTACACAGATGACGTGTAGTAGTCTGAAACAGGGATGCGGGTTGCACACACATATTTTAGACTATTTTTGTAAATGAGTTTAACCAAGTCATTAAGATTGTTTAAGGGTTCTGTGAATCAATTTAACCAATTCTTGAAAAAAAAAAAAAGTTCTGACTCAAAGGAAACTTGGGTTCACAAATTGGACAATGCTACAGTATTCAACAGATGCTCTCAGTACCTTCCTCTATATATCATTAGTCTTTGTTTCTTTGTTCCAAGCAAATGTATCACTCTCATTATTTCATTATAGAGAAATAACAGAAAGTAGCGTATTATGATTTCTAATAATATACAATTCACCCTTTTCTAATAAAATACTGTTCTGTTACTGATTATTCTACTGTATTTCCCTACTTCCAAGCTTAATTTTATAGTATATTATAGTCTTCCTCTTCCCCATTAAAGCTTTTTTTTTTGCATTGAACAATTAAAGTAAGAATTATGGTGTTTGTGTTACAAATGGCCAGTAAATCTGTCTCTCCCTCCTGACCCCAGGGGTTGTGTTGTCTGTAATCCGTGTCAGTGTGGTGGTAAATGGGTCTCCACGGCTGTGGAGCAGGCCTGTGAGGTGACACCAGCGCAGACACGCCGGAGCTGGAGACGAGACAGCTTTATTAACACAGAGAGACGCAAAGCCAGCAGTCACAGACACCTAGAGAGGATGGAAATATGCTTGTCCTATATAGACACTATTAAGGTATCTGAAAGTGAAGGATCATAATTTTACTAGAACATATCTAGCATCGTAGTATCAAAAACTGGGTATATGTCCTTAAGATTAAAGACAAACTTGATTAATAACATTAACAAACATTATTTTTTTAAATAATGCTTTAAAAACCAAGTAAATGTACATACAAAAAGTAGAAAAGTCAAAAAACTTAATATAATAAACGTTCATATATTAGACTCCAAGTGCACAATTTTGAAAGCCTAAATTAGGAGTGGTTTATATGTATACATATTAGATATTGTGAACAAAGCTTCACATTCGTACTGGCTTGAGAGAGTTTATGACCTTCTAAAAAGGGAGATGAACACTCAAAGACATCTCAGATAAGCAGAAAGGCTGACAGAGAGGGACAGTTTAATGGACGGCTAAACCAACAAGGTCTTGCTGTTGGCTCGCTTTTTTATAGTGTAGGGAGTCGTAACAGGATCTGTTTGTTCAGTGGGGTTTTTAGCCTGGGTGCCAAACTGTTCACCAAACACAGGTCAGTAAAGTGTACACAGCATGACCTGTCTACAGGGTCATCATCATCATCAATATCAATAGAAATGAACTAAATCACTAGTTTATTATTTATACATTTATTTACAAGAGATTCATTACCTTATGACATAAGTTTTAAGAATTTAATATGTTTTATAAATATGCATTTCATCTGCTATTTACATCATTCCTCAATCAGTGGGCTGTTCATCTCTGCAGCGCAAACACTGATGGGGATTCAGCTAAACTTGAGATT
The DNA here is from genome assembly GCA_027422415.1 of Schizothorax lantsangensis. Taxonomy (NCBI): domain Eukaryota; kingdom Metazoa; phylum Chordata; class Actinopteri; order Cypriniformes; family Cyprinidae; genus Schizothorax; species Schizothorax lantsangensis. Next base: position 12,985,819 of record CM049861.1, on the reverse strand, counting down.
TATACTGCAAGTTTGAGTCTATTTACCTTGGTGTTGAAGCCCATTGCATTCTGGGAGGTTTTATAGAGTTCAGGGTATTTGAGCATGTTCTCTTTCCTGCAGGAGCGTTCGAAGATGCCCAGAGTCAGAGGAGGCAAAGCAGTGAAGATCTAATAAACGAAAAAGGAAAAACAAAAATCACAGAAAATTTAACTAAAAGTCAAACTGTTATGCAGATGATATAATTTATAACGAAAAATCATACTAAATTATAAAAATGCAAAACAGAACCACTAGTACTAGTACTTCACTAGTAGTTTCAGATATTTGAAAGTGGTTCAACCGTAATGTTATAAAGCTACGAGAATACATTTGTATGCAAAGAAAACAAAAATAACGACTTTATTCAACAATTTGTCTCCTCTGCGTCAACGTAGCGCCATTTTGGAGAATATCTGCTGGACGCAAGCAGCGTACGCTGTTCTGTGTCAGCCGCACCACATGGATACGCTGTTTTCGTTCAAATCAAAGCGTAAATAAACGTAGAAGACGTATCTGTCTCCGATATTCTCCAAAATGGTGCAACGCTGACGCGGAGGAGACTAATTGCTGAATAAAGTCGTTATTTTTGTTTTCTTTGCGTACAAATGTATTCTCGTAGCTTCATAACGTAATGGTTGAACCACTGATGGCAGATGGACTATTTTGGCGTTGTCTTTCATACTTTTCTGGGCCTTGACAGTGGTATTTACTTGGCAGTCAATGGGAGAGTCACAAGCCTCCCGGTTTTCATCCAAAATATCTTAAATTGTGTTCCGAAGACGAACAAAGCTTTTACGGGTTTGGAATGACATGGGGGTAAGTGATTAATGACAAAATGTTCATTTTGGGGTGGAGTAACCCTTTAACAGCTGGTCTTTTTGGTAATACAGCACATTGGGCAGGACATCCAAATGCTCGCCTATCATTCATCGACCTCAAATATGGCTTATCTGAAATATGTTAGTGGCAGCAACTTTACATGACTGCTCAATCTAATGTTAACATAAAATGTGCGCTATTGAAGTGTCTGTGCGGAGTGCGGAAGCTGAATAGTGGTGTGCTCACTGCAGGACAGACAGAGGCTCATTTTTGCTCATACAGATAAAAGTAACACAAATCTGTAAAGACTCTGCGTTTATTTGTGTGCACTCACAATAACTACAAAACATTGTGCTTTTGTAAAATAATACAGGATTAATAAAACAGGATGCACCTTTTGCTGTCTTGGTCTCTGTGAACTTGAGCATAAAACTCTGTGTATACTTGCCTTATAGACATGTAAAATATATCTATAGAAAGTGAAATGTTCACTTTCAAATGACCCAATTTAAATCGAAAACAAATGTTGTCAGATTATGTAATCTGTAGGGCTGGTCCGAATACCATTTTTTGAGCTTCGAAGCTTCGGTATAAATCAACATCGAATATTCGAAGCTTCAGAGGGAGGGGCCTGAACATATTTTTCTCTCTAATAAAGGCAGGAATCTCTGTGCGTCTGTCTGTCTGCTTGCATTTTTATTATGTCGAGAACCGTTCATCCAATCGACTTCACGCATGGCGGGTGTGTTGCTGCGACGCAGTGTCGCATTTTGGTGCAATATGGACACGTGACACGTTCAGAATTAATAAACTTTTAATAAACTACAGAACAGCGCGAGCCGGAAGCGGCGCGCCTCACGCGGGCAGGGCTTATATGCTCCGAGAACGGACACTGCACTAGTGATACAAAACACACAGGTCTGTTAAGAGCAATACTTTTAATAAAGTAGCCCAGTGCTTAATTTGTAAATTGAGAGGTCACGGAATAAAGCGGGGTAACGGATCACCTGTGATTAGAGGAGGGAGAGGACCAATCTTTAGTGATTGAAAGCGTGCATCAGTAGCTTTTAACAGGGTTCCAGGGTCATGAAAAACCTGGAAAAGCTATGAAAATTTAAAACAGCAATTTCCAGGCCTGGAAAAGTTTTGTTAAAGTCATGGAATTTTATTTCACAAATTTCTAAATAATAGAGTTATATTTATTTCTGTATAATAGAGTTATATTTAATCAGGTCCTGAATGTATGTGTATATCGCATAGTTTTACTCATTCCCGCAGCTTTCGAGTTTATAATGAGTGAAATTCCTGCAAACATTTATTGAAAATAGCATGTTAGATGAGTAAATAAATCCACACAAACTAGCAGATTAAATCAGTCATTTGAAAACAGCGTGAGTGATTCAGCTGTACCGCGTCTTCTCTCTTTCACTCTCTCAAAGCGGCTTCACATCTTGTCTGCACTACAAGAGCTACTGCACGCTGATCCAAGACTTTCGCTCGCATCTCGGGACAGTTGACAGAATGAAAACGAAAGTCTTTCATTGGCGAACGGTCTGTTGCTGGAGCAGATGTTCAGCCAGGCAGACAAGTTGAGAACCGTTTCGTGCCAACCCACCGAACGAATATTCGAATATTCTGGTCCAGCCCTAGTAATCTGTATGAAACATACAGGCGCATCCACTACTGCGGAGAAGACGAGTCAGTGTCGCTGACTTCATCTCTTAAGCCGAAAACAAATAAAGCACTAGTTTATCAGCATCCTTTAATGCAGCCTCCTTACTGTTTTTCCCAGGCTGACACATTCATAATTATTACTTCTGCCAGTGTGCTGTGGCAAGCTTTATGCATGTGCTTGATTGCTTATTAGGGTATGTAGGCAATTAAAGGCTCATTATTATGATTTAAATGGTTTATTAATTAAACGTGCAATTAGTCAACTAATGCTTAAAATAAATGACTACTAGTCAACAAGAAAAATATTCAGTTGAGGGCAGCCCTAATAAACACTGAAAAGAAAAATAAATAAAAATAGATACCTAAAAATAAATCAATACCTAAAAATACATAGTCTAACAACTACTTTCTATCCTGAGCACCAGACGTGCTCCCCTCGTCTGCCGTTTTCATTTGCTTGCTTGGTGCAGCTCAATGAGCATGTAACTTTCAGGCATTTATCATATTTGCACTCTCTCCCTCCGTGTGCAAAAATGATTCCAAATGAACATCTGCCACTGTGCCTGCAGCTTGTTAGCAGATCTCCTGGATGCTTAAATTTTTCCGCGGAGCTCTAACGTTTCTCCGTGCAGCAGCTGTTGAAAGCGAGAGGGGTGGTATTATGGTCCAGAGAGGGTTGCGGGGTCAGTTGTAAGTGTCTCTCACTGGCCCAGCTGGAGCGGCTGACGTGGTCGGCTGGCCTTTTCCATTCAGGGGTGGTTTCAGCCCGTTGCATCCAACAGACCCCCTCTGACACGATGGAATTCCTCCTCTCTCAGATAAAGAGAGAATGCACCGGGCCGAGTTGTTACTGGCCTCACAACGCCAATGATCCATTACACAGGGCTGATGGGAAGCCATGTTCAAATTTTATTCTTTGTTCAGGCGTAAAGTAATAATTTCTCGGGACAATCCGCGAGTCGGGTGGCTTAGTCATTTTTCCTTCGTATCTTCGTTTATTTATGCAAAATGGAAAAACGTACTCCACCCGGAGCATTTTTTTTCCTGAATAACTTTCCTTCCTGTTGAAAACATGTTAATTAACAGCATCAATTCCTATCACCAATCCCTAAGGCAGCCCAGTTCACAGGACTCCACCCAAACGGCTGTGTGTGTGTGTGTGTGTGTATTTAAATGTGTCTGGATTCAACCTGTTCCTATATCATTCACCGCTGACCTGTTTAACGCAGCTCTTTGGGGCATGAGCGTCTGTTGTTGCAGCGCATTCAGGACATAGTTCTGGGCATGAAGGGAATACGGACTTGACAAGCGGTCATAAATAAGAGGGAGATTTTTCAGGATGGCGCTGACATGGGCCGCAGTAAAGGAGCCGTCTGGGGTGCCGCGGCTAATGAGTTTCTTGCCTGAGCGCGACAGGGGAGGCGTTTTAACACTCCCTCTCACAGTAATGAAGAGGGGAGAGTAAATCACACACCCAGACAGATGTGTGAATGCAAACACTCTTACCACATTGTACAGGCCGATGCACCAGCGCTCAAACAGAATCTGACCGGAGAAGCCATTCACAAATGCAAACCAGATCTGAAAGACAAAAAGACAATGCAATGGTAAACGACTAATCCATGTGAATATTTAAAACAGAATTTAGCATTTTACCCTATTATGTAAAGCACATTATTAAAATAAACCATTTAAATACAATAATAATAGTTTAATTCAGATTTATAAATACATAAAAAATACAATTCAATTATAAAATGAAATTTAATCATTATTATTAAAAAATATTTATTATTATTGGTCTTTTAAATAGACCAAAAAAGTGTAACTATATGCTTCCCAAGTTGTCCTAAAGGAAATGGTAACATATTAAAAGGACAATGACAGGCCATATGATAATCATTACTACATAAATGTGTGACTAAAAGGTAAATATATACCATCATTAATCATATATTCCCCACTTTGTGTGCGCTTAACTCTGCTCCTAGCGGATTTTAATTTAGGTTGATCGATGGCTGTTGTTTTCTGTGGGGCCTCTCAGTGCTTGAAATGACCCGAGAGAGAGCGATCTCTCATGAAAGCAGCAGTGAACTGACCCCATCAGTCCTTTCTACAGTCTCATACACTGGATCACTGCAAATGGTTAGTTCCAAGATCAGTCTTGGAGAATAAATAAGCCAGCTTTGGGTCACTTTTTCATATACTGTACATAGTGGGGTCCAAAAGTCAGAGCACTATTGAAAATTCTACTATTGTGTATTTTTATTATATAATACTATTCTTAAATAATTAGCAAGCAAACCAACACAAAACGTATAATATCATTTTTAATTAAATGTTTAAAAAAGAAAAAGAAAAAGAAAAATGTTCACGATAAAACAAAAATGTTGACATTTTATTGAAATAAATCAAACAATAAATAAACTAGGGATGTGCGCTACGACTAATTTGACTGTCGTTTAAACGGAAGTTTTGTATCCGACTAGTCGACTAGTCTAAAAGCTAGAAACCCCCCAAAAATGGCAAAAAAAAAAAAAACTGTGCGTGTGTCTATATAACAGCATACAGTTGAAATACTTAATCTTTGAATCACACTGTCAAATCCCTCAATGAATTCTGCAAAAAATAGGTCACGATTATGCCGTATGCTTGCCTCGCGTTATCATCAATTAATTTTAGGCGGTCGTTAAACAGAAAAAAAGGAAGAGCACACTCTTCATAAACCAGTGCATAGCTTATTTATTCAGATCGCCTGGAGCAATGCAGAAATGGAAAATCAATCAATAGACTGACAGAATTCTTCATTTTCATATAACGTTAGCCAACATATTAAAACACATATTAAAACAAAAGTAAAAAACAATAGGAAAGTTTATCAAGGAATAGCATTAAAACGGCTTTTAAAAATGTACTTCATGTTGGCTATATTGTCTAAAAACAAAACAAAGCTTGTTTTACTTACTCAGACTGTGCGCATTTGTTCAGTGAATTTAACATGTTAACGTGGTCTGGCGAAAGACGGGACTAGGCGATTCTGCAAAAAAAGCGCTCAGCAGGAACTGAAGTCACAGGCACGCAGAGAAATAACTACAAGCAAGCAGACAGTTTCGAAAAGATCCTGGAAATCCCGCAGCACCACCGAAGTGGGTCTTCGTTTAGAGGAATAGACGGGCGGATAGGATCGCGGACCGCAGCGGCAGGTTGTAGTGTATGACATGATTGACATTTGGCTTTGGCTAGCCTCCAAGCTAACGCATACATGCCTGTATTGAATATGATTACGCATAGCTCCAGTAAAGTTATTGTAAGCCAATTTGACATTACACAATTTACAAAAAACGTTTCCATTTCCTTCTAATTCAAAATAATCTGGTCTTTCGCGTGGTCATTTTGAGCTCGCTGCAACTGACATGAAGAAAACGCATGTGAGGTAAAAATATAGTTTCTGCCCAGATACGCTTTTTAAAATATTTAGATATATATTCTTTTTCAAAAGTTTTATTTTAACTGTTCTTTAAAATGTTTTAAATGTAACGTTAAAATGATGGTAATTTGAATGATAAAATCAAGTTTTTTTTTCTCTCGTGTAGTCGACTATTATTTTCAGTGTCGACTAGTAGGAGCTGTACCGTTTAGTCGACTAGTCGACTAGACCCGCACATCCCTAAAATAAACATGTCAATTATAACCAAGTAAATAAATTAAAATTATATAAAAATTTGTATTCAATATTTTAAGATATTGGAAACATTTTCTCTTTCATCTAGACCTGCCCACCAGCTAAAAAACACCGTTTTAGATTATAGTACATTTTGATAAAAAGATGAATAGCCTACTATCAATAAGAACAGCTGTGAGATGAGTGCATGTAAAAACAGTTAAGCCCCTGCTTTAGCAAACATACTGCCAAGGTTTTCAAAACATCTAAAACATCTAAACAATAAGAGAAGCCCTGCTATCTTGTCATACGAAGCCACAACCTGGGCTTAACACATCATTACTCAGAGGACAACCCCAGGCAGGAATGAGAGAGGAAGGGCCTTAGTGCTGGAGGTAAGAGAGAGAGAGACTTCAACAGTTCCCATGACTTCAGCCAGAACGGCTCGTAAATCAGAAGCTGTTTCCCACCTTGATCAACCCCCAGTGTCTCATAGCAGAAACAACTGATCACAGATCAGACTTTCTATTACACAAAATGAGTTTAAGACTGTACAAAAAACAGATCAGTGCAAAAGGACTAGATTTAACTATTTAAAGAACTGAAAGATGTGAGTTATTGGGCTTAAGGGCAGAGACCAGGGAAAAGATCACAAATGAAAAGGAGAAGAGAGAAGAATGTGTATCTAAACCATATGCCATGGAGATGGAGTTCATCACTTAATATCTCTATTAGTTTGACTAGTCTGGCACACAACTCTGTCATAGTCATCTAGAAATCTGAGAATGTGATAATATCTCACAACAGCTGTTTTAAAGAGGGGAAAAACTGTAATCAAAAATGGGATGAGAGAATGAAAAATGACAATTTAAATATGGCAAAACACAGGATCATGAGACACCAAAATTTAAACATATGTCTTTCAAAATTCTGTCATTTAAAAACCAAATTGCAATCTACACTGTTCAAAGGTCTACACTGTACACCTGTTTGGGCCGGTGAGATTTGTTTTTGAAGGAAGTATCTTATGCTCACCAAAGCTAAAAACACAGTAAAAACTGTAATATTGTGAAATATTAACAAAAAAGTTTTCTATTTGAATAAATTTTAAAATGTAATTTATCCATGTGACACAAAGCTGAATTTTCAGCAGTCATTACTCTAGTCTTTAGTGTCACATGATCTTTCAGAAATCATTATAATATGCTGATTTAGTCATTTTTCATTATTTACATTTTTCATTATTTACATTTATGCTGAAATTTGTGCTGCTTAATATTTTTGAAGAACCCATAATACAGTTTTTCAGCTCTCATTTTTGATGAGATTAAGAAGATTTTTACAGAACAATGACTATTTTTCCTCCCTCACAAATTGATCACACAGCTTCAGAAGTACAGAATACAGTGCACAAGTCATATGGAGTCATTTTTACAATACTATTATAGTGCTTTTTACGCAACTTGTGAGCCCCTGGTCACTGTTCACTTAGATTGTATAGAAAAGAGCAGTGTGAACATACAACCAAACATCTCTTTTTTTGTGGTCTATGGACAAAAAAATTAAATAAAAAATACAGGTTTGGAATAATATGACAGAGTAATCAATGAAACAATTTCTTGAGTCATACATACATGATACATACATACATTCTTGAGTCAAAGTTCAGGACCGTTCAATTTTTGCTAGACTCAAAAGCTGTGAGTTTCTCTACTGTATTTAGACCACAATTATAGTGAAAATGTCTGAGAAGCTCAACCAGTCTTGAGTATGTGTGTGTGTGTGTGTGTGAGAGGCTCGACTGTTAAGCAGACCCCTGGTTTCTGTGCAGTGCCATGGCCAGGCGAACATTTCCTCGCTTCATTTAACTCCATTATGAAAGCGTGAATTGCTACAAATTTTTGGGGTTTTGACAGAACCCCCTCCGACTGCGGCCCCCGCCAGTCCTCACACACACACACAGAGCACATCCACCAGCCCCTCTCATTCAATAGAGCGAGCCAATGCGTGAAAATGTTCTCAAAACAAATGTCTGTCATCCCTCCCCTCCGGCCTCGCCATAGAGAAAGAAAGAGAGGAGGATTGGCCGCACTCCCCCGATGCGCCCCCCCACAGCCACGCCCACCCGTTCCAACTCCCATTTTCCTTTCCATCAGGTGCATTCTACCGTGATATTGTTTTTAAAAGAGATCTGCTGCTTCTGAAACCCATTCGCACACACAAACATGAATAAATTACAAATATCACATCATGTTATGTTGTTTTCCTCCTCGCAAACAAATTCCAGACTCAGAGAATTCCCTTATGACCACATTTTGATCAAAAGCCCCATAAAAAAAACGTATAGTCATGGCCAGCGGCATGCTGGTAGTCAAACAGGTGGGTCAGAGAGCTGAATTAATGCGAGTCTGCCTCATTGAGGGGCTACGGGCTGCAGAATATTGTTGTGCTAAGTCAAAATAAAGCCTCTATTCATGAGCAGCAGTACATGCATATGAGAGAGCGTTTTGGCCTGGTCCTCTGGGTCCTGTGAGTGCCCCTCTCTCCCGCTTCCTTCAATGAGACAGATTCATTGATTTGCTCATTAGGGACCGAGGACATAGTGTGGAGGGCTCTCTCTTTCTTCTCCTCTTCTGGCTCATTCAGAGCCGTTCGGCGTGGAGGTGTGACTGCCCTCTACCCTCCGCTGCACAATCTGAAAAAGCGAGGAGTGTGTGTGTGTGTGTGTGTGTGTGAGAGAGAGAGAGAGCGAGAGTGTGTCCCCATGAGACTCGTCCTGGGGGGCTCTCAGCGTATTTTTCAGAGAATTTTGAAATCTGTGATTCCACCCCCGTCCTCTGTCTCCATGTTGGGTGGGAAGCACCCAAATGGAAAGAGAAAAATAGAAAGACGGCACCTCTTTGCTCCATGTCTCTGCTTGAGAATCCAGCTAAAACTAGCTTAGCTGTGTTCTGGAACAAGGCAGCTGGTCCAAGCTGCTTTAGGTGGCCAACTGGTGGGAATCTGGCTGACCTTGGAACAGCAATAAACTAGCTACTAAACTAGTCGTAAAAAACAGCTTGACCACCTTAAACTGGTATTATTTCATTTTAATATTTGAATAATTTGATCGGGATGGTCTGGTAGCTCACCCAAATCCACACTAGCTGTTAGTCCAACAGGCTAGAAACCAACTCCAATAATTCAAATCAAAGCTTTGTGAAATATAAAAGGCAGCTACATATTTCCAAATAGAAACATTTCATACAGTGCAAGGAAAGGTTAAATAAAAAATGGCAATATCAAAATCACTGAATGTAAGAGCATGTTAATTTTGACAGTATACATTTTGCACAAATTTTTTTCCCTGTACTGTTCAAAAATTTGGGATTTGTAATTATTTTATTTTTAATAATACTTTTTTTTTGAGCAAAGATGTCTTAAACTGACCAAAAGTGACAGTGAAGTCTTAATATTACAAAAAAATATATTTTAATTAAATGCTGTTCTTCTGAACTTTCTATTCAACAAAGATTACGATTTTCTATAACAAATAGATCACAATTTCTACAAAAATGTTAAGCAGCACAACTGTTTTTAACATTGATAAGAAGAAATGTTTCTTTCTAACATGATTTCTTAAGGATCATGTGACACTGAAGACTGGTGTAGTGGCTGCTGAAATTCAGCTTTGCCATCACAGGAATAAATTATATTTGAAAGTATATTAAAATAGAAAAAGTTATTTTAAAATTTTTAAAATTCTATAATATTTCACAACATTATTGTTATTTTAGATTAATGCAGCCTCGGTGAGCACTAGTGGCTTCTTTAAAAAAAAAGAAAAGAAATATATATGTATATAAAAACCCTAAAAAGAATTTAACAGTACTGTAAAACCCAAATATCCAGAAAACCTAAAAAATGCTGGCAAGACAATAAGGCAGGGCCTTTGAATCGCAAGTGTGAGTGGGAGAAGAACCAAAATAACTAGTTGGGTGTTTTTTCAATGATGGCACCAGTGAGACTGCAGGGCCCAGGGCCTCCACTCAGGCCTGCAGTCTTTCTCTAAGCCTGCTGCTCTGTCTGAATGAGGCCCTTGTAATTACCTCAGAAATGCTACTCGTCCGTCAGCCCTTCTGGTGCCTACTGAAGAGCCGTCAATCAAGCTCTCAAGAGCCCAGCAGGATAATGACAGCAAGCACAGCAATTTGGTTGTAAGAGGGGCTTTCTGCATGTCTCAAAGCAGCTAATCCAACTAAGTTTCTGAAAAGTTCTTTTTCCCTGGTTAATTTTTGCTCATGTCGAAAGAATGCAAGACCACAAACCAAAGACTAAATAAACCAGCATGCCAAACGTTTAGGTTAACCCAAACTTATTTGTCTGACAATGTATGGAAGATCATGTGCTATTGTGTGGTTACAACTGGAAAAAAGTCTGAAACAATAGAAACCATTCTGAAGCTACTATGATATATAGGATACAACACTGGATAGTGTTAAAAAAAAAAAAAATATATATATATATATATTTTTTTAAGATGTGCACATATCCATTGCTAACCACACATTGAGAAGGCTAAAACGGCCACTAACATCCTTATTCCACTTCCTTGAGGTTAATGTCTGGAAAAATGAGATGAAGAAAAGCCTTCATGGACACAAAGGTAAACCTATTAGGGCGACAAATGTATCCCTTTAACCGACCCTTGGGAAGCAAGTGTCTTGAATGTCAAGCTCTTACAAAACAGAGGTGTTTTTGGTGTGAGGCAAGGAAACAGTAAAGCTTTGCCCTATTATATTCGAAAGGCCCCTAACGGAGAGGGGGAATTCATTTTCTGCTCATAACAAAAGATGGGCAGAGGAGGCGATACATTCACCTCTAGGAGCTGGGGTGCGCTGGGTGCTTTCAGGTCTCTTGGAGATTCAAAAGCAGAGCTTAAAGAGAAAAGGACAAAAAGGAAAAGTGGCTAGAAATATTCGGAGGGCCTGTTCGGGCAAGGCCATTTACTGGACGTAGTTGTTCCAGTGCCACCTCTTATGCAAAACAAGAAAAAAAAGGAAAGAGATGCTTGTTTCTTGATTGATGAGAAAGTGTGAAATGTGATCACAGTCAGAAATGTTTGTGTTGAAGGGGAACTTTCATTGTGGAACAAAATACGACAACCCCATGGCAAAACCCAAAAGAAAAAATAAATGAAAGCCACCCGGCATGACTAGTACCGAAAATGTTTAAAATATCAAATTCATTGAGCGATAATTGCTCACCGCTACAGGGCTCTGAGATTCCCACGGATTTAATCTACTGAATTTTAAAATAGAGGGAAAAAAAATCATGACTTCACTACATTTATGAACACGACCACAGCACCTTCCCACATCTAAACAGCACAGAAGCATGTAAACAGGAAATGGCCATGAAATGGGCCGAACTAACTCACAAACCATGCCATGCTGTACATTCACTCAGGGCAGAAGAAAACAACGGTCATTTGAAGTCCTGATTCATCTCCTTATCCTTGCTCTCAAAATCTACAGCAGCACTGGATGCCAACAGAGAAAAATCTAAGGGGCTTTTCAGAGATTTACCACAGCACATAAAACAAAATCAAGATGAAGAAAAAAAAAAAAAAAAAAAAAAAAAAAAAAAAGTTCACGGGTCAAGTGGCACCCAAGAGCAAGAGGGCCGTGGGGAAAAAAGATGGATTTTTGAAGTGCTCATGTTTCTGCTGGGGTTGTACAGCTCATGAATACTGGTGTTGGTCTGTTTCAAATCGTAGTGAGCTGCATACAGACGGAACATTTTACACGAGAGATAAAATGGATAAAGCATGGATACAACATGAATTACCAAGCTAATGCGCGTGCTTTATTCCTTACTTGGATGCATTAGAGATTAAAAGGCTTCTTGTCTTTGTCAGGAAGTGAAAAATAGTCAATTTTAAACCAAAATTACATCGTAATTATGATTTCCGAATAACAATAAATCAAAATATCACAGGAATATGCAATGAATAAATCAAAATAATCACAGAAATACGCAACATATTATGTTTAAAATTGGACACATACTTTACATTTTGCACTATACTGTACACTATAAAGCTAGTGTGACCAATGGTCCATTTCATGGATTTCAAAGAACTTAGACATTAAATAAAGAGACTTATAATGGCTTAATGTTGCTTGCAGACCACTAGTCTGCTACTAACTCTTCTTTCAGCTCTTGAGGAAACCTAAAGCTTGTCCCCGAGGTGTAACGTCTCCTAAACCAAGCGTGCAGCAGATCAAAACGACCAAACGCCCCTCATGATAAAGCTGGTGCTGATAGCAGCCCTTTAACTTGTCAGGTCAGGTCTCTGAACCGACTATCAGCACCAGGCCTGGAAACTGTCAAATACCATCACAGATGGATGGCTTGTGGGCTTCACATCGACAGACCTGCATTCCTACAGCAGGATGGAGACATGCATGCAATGCCAGTTAATTTCATTAAAGAGTGGTCATTCAATCTCCGTGAAAAGGACATTAATGGTTAATGCGATAAAAGGCTTGGTGCTCTGTCATCCATTTTGTACGTCCCATGAGTTTGAGAAGACCTGACAGTGAATAAGACTTTCTTACCTCAATAATGTAAAGCACAATGTTCTTGTAGAAGCAATACAGGATGCACTTGGCAACACGGTTGTAATTCCAAGCGCCGTGAACCAACAGAAGATTCTTCAAGTACTTGAACTGTGAGAGAGAAGGGAGGACAGAGATAAGTTCATTAAGGCCTGTTGTTTACACAAGATCTACAGTTCCCCAGCCAACACAGAAAGCGGTTTTGGATTTGAAAATAAAGAGACAATCTTATCCATGCTGGGCAACAGGAAGCCTGGAGTTGCAGGGACAAGACAAACACTGTCTCACCCATATTCCTGAGAATTCCAGCTACAATCTGTCTTATTTTGTTGAAAAGCAGAGGAAGAGAGAAAACTTTTTGCAGCTGTGCAAAAACAATAAAGTAATTTTTTTGGTTAACACATTAAGTTTGGCTTTTAACAACTGCCTTATTATGAAAAGTTTATCAGGTTTATCAGTTGGCCACTAAGAATTAGTTTAAACCTGATTGTCATAAAATATGATTTAGATCCAAATGGTACTTAATCTATTCACTCAACACCCAAACTGTAGATATAAACTGCTTAAATCATCTGGATTCTGTCAGATTTACTGAATATAAAGTGCTGTTTGTGTGGCTGTCACTGTGTTTTTAACCTTCATCAAGTTAGACAGATGTCTTTTTTCAAACAGTCGATGAGTAGTTCACTCCAATTTATTATGTTGCTTCATACACATGTATATTGCAAAAGATTGAGTAGATAAATATATTTACTAAACATTTTCACCATATTTTCTGCTGAGTTCAGCACACTACACATCAAAAACAGGCTCAGCACCAAAACTCTACTTCTGATTTACAACACTTAGATGGACAGAGTGAACACTGAGTGATTTCACATGCACAACAATTCGCTGATAATTCATAAAATTGTTTTTGTCTGGCTTAGACATCAAAATGTAAACAGAGAAGTGCTTTGCTCAGTAAATAAGCCCCAAAATGCTGATGAAGGTGTTTATGTGCAGATCAAAATCAGGATACCAGAGATAAATCTACATGGATTGTTTTCTTTAAACAGTTTATGAAATTAAACTAACGAAAAAACAACTGACATGACCTTAAATGTTATTGGTTACAAAGCATAACAGATACAAGTTGTTTGTTTCACTGTAACCCATTTATATGGCCGCTGAAATAAATATAATATGCAAACAGCCGAACTTGTACAGGTGCTCAAGATTAGTGGCTTACAGTGACCCTCCATGACAGTGTAAACAAGTAATATGTTTTATATGTAAACATGATCAAAGGATGATTTAGGGGTGCCATGTTGTATTTCCTACAGAGCATCCTCAATGTGACAGTGTTATAAACATCATTCCTCTAAAACAAACAGCCAGTCACTTCTATGAAGGCAGGAACAGCAGGGTGGCATGTAAGGGGTACAGAGGGCCTTTGAGGGTCTCAGGGGCTGTTTGACCTCTGGATGTGAGGAGAGCGAGTTGATGACAGACAGACTACAGGGGAGTCTGGATATGGAGCCCCCGTCTTAAAATCTGCTGATCTGTGGAGGACCTAGTGTGAGGCTGAGGCACAGCAGCATTCCAGCTCACACTGATTTATCCCTTCATGTAAACAATTTAATCACATCTTCAAAACAGGCCCCAAACAAAACTAAAGACCCTGGGTTTAACACAAATTAACAACATTCTGTGAGAGCCTTGTTGTGAGATTAGCTTTAAAGGAATTTCACACTTGGGCAGCACATGGGTCAGATATATATATATAGACACACAATACACTATACCATAAGATCTGCTACCAACAGTAACGCATACTAATTTAGAATTAAAAATATAATTAACAAATATAAAATTATAACTATACTGTACCATCATTTAATATTATATATTATATGGATGTGCTTTAACTCTGTAAAGCCTGATGGAATGGAAGAGTTTATTAAACCTTTAGACAAAACATAAGAAAATCTAAAATTTGGTGAGTATCATATTTGATGCATCAAACTTTAATGGCTCTTAAGGAGAATATACTAGGCACGATATTGTTGATATGTCTATGAAATTCTGCCAGCTTGTAAGGCCTTTATGACAGAATATCAGACTAATATATATATGTATATATATATAAAACTCTATATCTCCCAATATATAATAATATATTTATTATACATTGTATAATTACAGTGGTGGCCAAAATTACTACAACACTAGTATTTTCACAGCTAAAAAATGGTTTTAAAGTCAGTTATTTCTATTTTTGAGCAATATAGGAAATATCAGTTTACACCATGGCCATATAATTTTAATAAATCCAAGATTTTTGTTTGCACAAGGAGTCTGACAACAGCCAGTGTCCAGCACCGAGATCTGATCTCATCAATCATCCCAGTATTTTCTGTCTGGCAGTGTCAGTCAGTGATTAATTTTAATAATCCAGTGAGATTTTTGTTTGCACAAGGAGTCTGACAACAGCCAGTGCTCCACACCGAGATCTGATCTCATCATCATCCAGTCTGTCTGGAATGACATGAGGAAACAGAACAAACTGAGACAGACTAAATCCAGAAGAACTGTGGCAACGTCTCCACATTTACATTTAGTCATTTTGCAGACGCTTTTATCCAAAGAGACTTAAAATTGGGGAATACATAAAGCGATTCATCTTAAAGAGGCAATCAGACAGAGAAAGTGCTCGTAACAACAAGTCTCAGGCATTGTTCAAATAAGTACAAGCTAGCGAGGGAAGGAATAAATAAAGAGAAAGATTTTTTTTCTCCAATATACAGCATTATATATAAGAGTTACATATTATAGAGTTTTAGTTAATTTAATACTAATATATGAAACCATACAGTATGTATAACATTTTCACCTAGTTTAACAGTTGATGAGAAGCAGCATTGTGAAAAGCCTTATAGTGCAAATCAACATGACACTGGTTCAGGATGATGAATGCATACTAGCTGCCAGTACTGCACATTGAAGTTTGCCGTCTGATCCAGCACATATCATACGAGCCATTTTGCTGGAAGGCAGTTCGGGTGACTTTCTATGAACCTGCCCGCATTCCCTACCACCTCCACCTACAATACGATGAGGGCACTTAAGAAAAGACAAGATGCCTTCTTGGGTAATCTGATGCATGAGGCCAGTGAACAGACGGCTCGGGGCAGTATAGAAAAACAAGTGTGAAGAGGGATGTTTCCACGAACTGCATGAAAGGTGAAAAGAAACTTGGGACAGAGATGGAGAGCGATGTTGACAGCGATCGGCGACACTCGAGCTCTTCTTTTGTTAAAACACACAATGAAGATTATGCTATATCAAAATCTGTGAATTACAAAACATAATCTTAATTAAGTTTACATAAGAGGAACAGGTCCAGTTTCACCATCAGCAGGGGTTTGAGTAAGTGAACACTCAAGCTATGTAAACTGACCTGATCGACCCGTTTTGCTATCTCAGACTGCAGAATCTATGAGCCACAGATTTTAACCCTTCACCCTAGATACATAATGAATGAATGAATGAATGAAGCATTTATATAGCGCTTTGTGTATTGTTGTACACCCAAAGCGCTTTACAATCATGCTTGAAGTCTCTCTTCAACCACCACCAACCATCTACATAATCTAGAACCAGATTTATTTTCTGGGAGTCACACTGTAGTGACACAAGACAAAAGTGTTAGTTTACATTGGGAACTGATATGTGCTTCAGGTTTAGAAGCAGAGATTACATTTTTATTGTTATAATAATGCAGAATTTTTCATTAATTTAAATTTCACTATGTCATTATAATAGACAAATTAAATTATTTAATTTACTCACAATTTAGCTAACATTCTTTCTTCCTGCAGGCATGTGCAATTTGATAGTTTCTCACCTGTGCAATAGAGTAGTCTGATGAGTTGGCAGCCTGCAGTCCTTCATTGCCAGAGATGCCAACACCCACATGGGCGGTCTGGATCATGCCCACATCGTTGGCTCCATCGCCAATGGCCAGTGTGATCACTTTCACCTGTTTTTTCACCATCTCAACCACCTCAGACTTCTGCAGAGGTGAAACCCTGGAAAATAAATAAATATTACAATTTGACAACAAGTAATATCTGCTCTGGTGTGGAACATTGTTGAAACTCCACGATTGAAACTGATATTTTATTTCTTTCCACAAGGAAAGAGATTAGAGATTTACAACATAATTGCAGATTTGCAATGGCCCCTTTATAGAGGGATCTGAGGCTATTTTTCTTGTTGCCAATTATTAGTGTTGACAACCATTTGATTTCTTGGCCGTCTGTTGTGACCTCAACAGCTGCGGTCACTTCTCAACTTCACATGATGAATGTGTCTCTTCAAAAAGAGAGGTTAAAAGAGGACTTCAAACTCTCACACTGAAATTCACTGCTCAAATAGAAAAAAAATCTAATTACTGGCACCTTTAACTTTTGCTTCTAATTACCATTTAGAAACTTATCCATCATTGTGTCTTCACCACCAAATTCATCACCAAATAACATCTAACTAAAAACTGTTCAGTTCTGGGGACAGAAATTTTTCTTAATGTTTTTGAAATAAGACTCACCATGGCAAAATTTATATAAGAATATTGTGAAATATTATTACAATTTATTATTATATATATATATATATATATATATATATATATACATGCATACATACATACATACATACACCCACATATATATTTTAATCCAAGATATTCCTGTAACGGCAAAGCTGAGTTTTCAGCAGTACTTTATCCAGTCTTAAATGTCACATGATACTTCAGAAATCAATCTAATATGCTGACTTGCTGCTCAAGAAACATTTCCTTTTATTATCATTGTTAAAAACAGTTGTGCTAATTTTGTGGAAACAATACATTTTTCAGGAATCTTTGATGAATTTAAAGCTCAAAAGAAACTCATTTATTTTAAATAGACTTTTATTCAGCAAGGCTGCAAAATTTTTCAAAAAAAAAAAATCTCTCTCAAGTAAATGTTATTATATGTCATAGTTCATTATGAGTAATGAGTATAGATGTTTAAAAATATCACTCTGATTGAGACCGATTCAACTATTTATTTCTGATCATTTTGTGAACTTTTTCGACTGATTCATAAAAATAAAAAAAACGCTAAAAAGAATAACTGGTTCACAAATCGCTGAAGCATCACTGCAGCTGGCAAGCCAGTTTTACACAAGTCCTGAAAAAAACAAAAAAAACCCTGACAAATATACATTTACTACAGAACGTTCAATGGTTTTTCACGAATGTTGGAAACCCATAACATTTAGAAGCAGACGAACCCACACCTTATAAATGCCCAAACCGGGCAAATTTGTGTTCCTGATGAAGCCCAACCTGAGCCCAGGATCCCTGACCTTTAAAAAAACATATACAAAAGCTTGCAGCACATTACAGTACTGCATCATCTGTGTCAGCAAATGAAATTAAGGTCTCGCTTTCGGCTAGAAAAGCTCCTCCGGGGTTTAACCCCGGTTTAACGTTCACAGGTCATCCTGTAAGCAATGAACGTAGAGTGATGTAAGGCTCTCCAGTGAACCGGAGATTGCTGCAGATATAGCAGGAGACCTCTAGAGTCAGTTTAACATTTACTCATCTGCAGGCACAAATCTGCTCTCCTCAGGACACCGTGTGGCTGTTTGTGTGTGTGTGTGTGTGTGTAGTGAGCGAAAGCAGATCAGATAGATTACATCAAGCATTGCATAATGGCTGTGGCACCTGTGGTGTGCGTTGTTTCTGGAAATTGACACTGATTTTTGGCAGTTCCTTGTCACGCTCAATTGGTTCCTCATATGTTTCTTTCGCTGTGTAGCATTTTTTGGAACGGTTCATACTAGTCTGCTAACACACAGTTTAACTTTGTGTATAACTGACAGACATTCTGACTACAATCTACTATTATAAAAAATAACACTCATTAGTAAATTACTGCTTTGAGAGCTAGTATAATTATGTTTATTGGGAAGGTTGTGACCTAAAGGGAAGGTAATTTGTTCTTTAAACAGCACAGCGGCATTTCCCTGTAATTGTCTGCCAGTCACTTGATGTTTTTGTAAGTGCAGAAAAATGTCCAATGATGGCGTCAGTTCCCTGGAGGGCAAAAAGGGTTATTAACCTGCAAAGACATATTTACATCCACCTGTGAAACAGTAAACATTTAAGCAGAGCATGACAGTACAACTTCCTGTGTGCTTTGGTTTAACAACGGAAATACATTTAAAACTGCAACTGATTACAGTGACAATTTGTAATAATTGGACTTTTATTCTCATTGAAAAAACAAACATCCCAAGCCTGGACACTGAAAAAAAAAAAAAAAAAAAAAAAAAACTTTTCATTTTTAGTAGGGGTGTGCGATATATCGGTAGACAAGAATAACCGGTAGAAATTTGTCAACCAGTAGAGATTTTTGACTATCGTCTCTATCATGGTTACATGGTCATGTGACGTTGCTGTGCTACATGGTCAAGAAAACGTATTGTTTGCACACATTTTTAAGCACTGCGGTTTAAAACAAGTGATTTTAAGCTGCTGAAATGCAAACAGCAGCGAAAGAGAACTCATTTCGCTATATGTGCGCACTGTTTCTGAATGCTGTCAGAGAGGCACGCACACGAGAAGACAGTGCTCATAGAGCACGGGAGTATTGAACAGAGTTATTTTTGCCGCTTTATTGGCCTTGAACGGTTAAAGAAAATCTTTTAAAGAAAACACATGTGTAAAAGTATATTGGATCTGGGCAGCTCTTAAAGTGACAGCAGTCTAATTGTAATTAGTTTCTTATTCTGATTTAATTGCTGACTGTTTACTTGTCTTCGGTGAGCTTGAATTTTTTTTTTTTTTTTAGGCTAGTATTAGTTTTTTGTGATACTGACAGTGGTGACAAGAATTATTCAATTTTTATAGAATCAAAAATTTCTATATCATAACTATAAATAACAATATTGTGATATATAAAGTACCGTGAAATAAAATTGCTTATTGTGATATAACATTTTGGTCATATCGCCCACCCCTAATTTGTAGCAACAGTTAAATTGGAAAATTTCTTTGAATTATTGTGGGTTTTTTAAACTTTCTGATGGCAAAGACCATCAAATATGATGATTCCCTTGTGATGGTCTCTCTTCGAAAAGTTTCAGTTTGATATTTTCAAGCTGACAGACCAATTTGGATTGTGTGTGAAAATTAACCATTAAAAAAAACAAAAACTTTTTGTCTCCCAAATTAAATGATTAACTTTTAGTTGTCTTTGTACTACAGCCAAAATAAACTGAAATATTATCTGGACAATATTTACTTTCAAGTGCCCCCTTGTGACACATTTTAAAACCCCCTGATACTGTGAATCTTTGTTGTAATACTTTGTAAGGGTTTATGTTACTGTTGTTAAGTTATTCTCGCTGATTTTCAGCAAGTTCCCCAGGTATAGTTACATACCTGCAGCATATCACAGCCTTGCAGGAAAGAGCCAAGTCCAGGAAATACTGGCGTACCCCGAAAGTGAGGGCATACTTCAGTGTCTTTCCATCTATGATGAGAGCGAAGTCGTTCTCCTTGTGCAGAGCATCTCCCAGCAAGCCGCAGTGATGGCTGAGGGTTTCCCTGGTACCCTGCACACAAACATGTATAGAATAACGTAAGATATTGATAAACATTTCATACAAAATTACATTATTACAGTTGTGTAACTGACTAAATCAGCTGGTATGTAAATATTTATTTGAGAAACATGCAACTCAAAAGACTGAATTAATTATGAATTATTATAGGGATTTGTAATGTAATAAATCATAAAACTGTTCACAGACGTGTGATGAGACACCACACATGAACACCGGGATAATTTCCCCCTTTTCCTTCAATGCCAATGCAATCAGTCCCAAGAATAACATAGGATTTCACATGCAGAGCACCAGACACTTTTGCACATGGGCTTTACATCTGTTTATTGTCAATGCACAGGGCATCAAAGTGAGAACATACATATGGCACGCTTCATTACGGAGAGCGCAAAGCCGAAGCTGGGTGTGATGGTTCGTTTGTTAGAACAAGGCCTTTCAATGGCCCTGACCAGGAAACACAAAGGCATGGGAATTTACCCTGAGCACTAGAAAAGCTGCAGACCCCAGTCTTCTCCCTCTCTCATTGTGTTCACGCAATCGGAGTGAGCATACGTCTGGGTTTATGGGTTATTTCGGAGAAATGTCCTGTCCCAGCTGTATGGGCTCAAACCAGGAGCCAGGAATATTTCTGTGTGTTGATTAAACCTGCAAGATCTTAATCAACACTGACTGGGCCAGAGAAAAATTGGGATCTTTGACTTAACCTGACTGTTGTTTTAAACTGAGTTTAATGGCGAAAACTGTACTTTCAGCAGAAAATACACCTCGTAGTAAGAGGCTGTTATTGTAAGAATTTGGAATGTGTGGGAGGATGCTTCTGTGTTTGGATTAGGAATGCTGCTGTACTCCATAAAAATTTCCTATAAAATCACACAGCTCCTGCTCATAAAATGATCCAAATGCTGGTAGTAGAGGAAACACCACACACCAGCTCACGGTTCTGCAAACAACTACTAAAAAAAAAAAAAAAATCATAAGAAAGAGTAAGTGGTCTCCACTAAATAACCTCTCAACAGGTCTGCGAGTCAACGTGAATCATCACAGAAATTCCTCTTTCCTTAAAGAAGCTGGTCTTCATAGCTTTAAATCCCTGAGCATTGTGGGTAAACAAACCAGTGCATGTCTCTATCTGCAGCTCATGTTCCAAAGCTGTCCAGCATGTTTTTGGCTTCACATTCCAACATGGTGAAGACCATGACACAAACAAGCCCTTCTGTATCCGAGGGGTGAAATAATGACTAATAAAAGCAAGTTTATGCAGAGCAGACAGGATCGAGCGCTGAAGAATTTCAAAGTATTCAAAATGTCTCAAAAATAGAGCAGAATTGTCAGCGTTAGGGCCTTTTATGATTAGATCTCTCTTTTAGGTCAACTACTCTCATAATGGAGAAAAAATACTAAAGAGAATCTTTCTAAACAAATGTGTTGACGTTAATTAAACTGTTGACATTTTTTAAACCTAGCTATATAAATAACATCACATCTTGCTTAATATGCCAAAAATCTGACTAATACCAATAAGCTGATATATAATATAATATAATATAATATAATAACCTATACTACTTTGTAATAATAAGAATAAAAAGTGATATATAATATTGTTTTAATTATTAATTAATCGTTATCGCTGTTTTCATTGTTTTAATAATTATGGTAAAAATAAGTTATTTGTATTATTGAAACAAAAAACAGCAATATTAATGAAACATGGAGACACTGTTGCTTATAAATAAATACAGCTTGTTTTAAATAATTAAATTTGTCAAAAACAAATTGCTACCTTTTTAAATGGGTCCAATGGCAATGATCTAAACCTTATTTCAACAGATACATGACAAAGGACAAAATGAAAGACAAAAGACAAAAAAGGACAACCCCCCCCCCCCCCAAAAAAACAAAAAAACAAACAAAAACAAAACAATAAGAAAAGACAAAAACAATAAAACAAAACCCTAACCCAAAAAATGAAAGAAAAAAAGTTACATGGCACATTATAATAATGATATCGGTCTTATACCGAAAAGCTTCAATGGAGATCTATGCTGATGATCACCTTTAAATCTACGACTGAATGTGTGTGTGTTGAGGAAGGCAGATGCCTAAGGGTAGTGAGATTACACCTCGGGGACCAACCAACATTCTCCTGGCACAACAGACTCTGAAACCCAAGCTCAAAGGAAATATTTAGAGAGAAGCCATGGGTTTAGAGAGAGAAGCCTCAGGTTTCAGAGAAAGAGAGAGAAGTGCAGCTGTAAGAGCTTCTCTAATATGTGGCGTCCATTCTGTAGGTGTCGTCACGTGTAATGGGTGTATATAATACACAAGTCTGCCACAGACAGTATACGATCAGATGATAAGACCGCTTATGAAGACTAATGAGAGGACAATGTCTCCATTTCCTCACAAGTCATCGCCATTTCCCAGTCTCCACTTAGAAAGCTCGGCTCAAACACTCTCAGTCGTCCAAACAGGCCTCTGTGTTATGGCTGTGCGAGCAAACCGAACCGTGATGACTCAAGAGTGTTTGCTTTGCAAGTGGGCAGAAGGCATCAGTGGGATATACAGTACATCAGCGCTTCCACACACGGCCAAGATCCAGCAGATAACGGCTGATTTAGGCGCTTTGGAAATCCTTTTACTGAGATGCCTGGACCCAAGCATGTGATATCGGACATTATAAACAAGGAGCAGAAGGACATAAAGTTACATGTGTCATGCAATGAAGTAATGACAGATAGAAGACTGCAAGTGCATACATACACTCACAAAAGTATATAAATATGCCTAGACGGACACCCACTTGCACACTACTGCCTGACAGAATCAACTGGCTATGAATGAAAGAGAGAATATGGTTAATTCAAACAATAATTTCCGATTCGATTCATTCAATATCGATTATTTTGGATACATATCAGGTACAGTACATGCCAAATTTTCTCAAGGAAAAAAAGCTTAACTAATGCTGTAAAATATAAATGAGAGTCAGTTGGTACTACATTACTATAATGTTGAAGGTTAAAATTAACTGATTTGTATACTAATGCTTAAATTACACAACTTTAGTTAACAAAATCACTGAGAACACATTTTTTGTTTGAATAAAAAACAAATTAAAATTTTAAATTAAAATTAAAGATCTTCGAACACAACTTTTATAGTGCCAAGAATTAAAGAAAATCAAAATGTAATAATGACTGAACAGAAAAATATTGCTTTCAACCTATAGCATTCTAGTTGTGCAAACAATAGTAAGCAACATCAACAGTTTAAAAGCTGTCAGCATGAACTTGTAGAGCAAAAATTATCAAGAAACTAAATTACAAACTGTATTTGTTCATGAAACTCACTAACATTATAAAATGGACCTCAAGGGAGAAAAAAAAAATCAATGCTACATAGTCAAGAAAACACAAAATTAAATTAAAAGAGTACGTTCTGTGCTTTGCAGAATCTCTATTTTTGGCCCCATTTCTTTCATCCTTTGTACTCTTCCACAATCTCTCCATTCTCTCAGCTTATCTGCACACATTAGCTCTTTTTCATCTGAGAGCAGCAGAAGGCACTGCGGTCCGCCGCATATTTAATGTGATTATTGAGTTACTGTTCTTTGACCCGTCCCACAGAGCCTTGCATTTTCCTCCACTGAGATAATGAAACCCCCTCAGACGTCCGGTGAAGACCTCAACCCCTCTCTCCGGGCCGGATGAGTGGGCTCCTTCATCCATCTTGTTTTCCTTAATACGCTGAATGTGTTAAACGCAAAAAACAAGAGAAGGACCGAGGGGAAGGGAGGCGCACTGTTCCACTGTTTTCTCCTGCAATGTGAGAGCACGGAAAATCCCACCACTGCCGGACCTCCGAGCGCTCCGAGAATTCCTCCTTGTTTTCTTTTCTCGTGTTGTTTAAGCATGTGCATATGCATGGGAGACCAGGCGCTGACATTTCAAATGGCAGCCGTCTGCTTTATGGAACGCTCCTCTTATTTCTCTCCTCTTTTTCTTTGGCTCCATCTATCACGCTAAACGGCTGTTTGACAGACGGAGAGCCGTCCGTCATCACCTAAACCCCACCCCCTTCGCAACGGGACGGGCCCCACCCGATCAGGGGGTTCCGTGCATGTGCACAAGCTGCGCAAAATGGTTTCTAGAGCCCTTAACTTCCACAGACAACAGACAAGACCCTCCCTGCAGGGGCCAGCTGACCTGTAGGCTGTGTGCGTGCGTGTTTCAAATGGTTTCCTTCTTTGAGAGCGGATGGCTTTTGGTTTCAACGTCAACAGAATAGATTCTCCCATCAGGGAGTTATTGGCCTGTACCTTGTGCATGTGTGTGTGTGTGTATATATATGAAAGAGGGTCCTAAAACCCCTGTTCTAAGTCCACGACCCCTTCCCGTCTTTTAAACAGCTCAATGCGGTGCAACCACATCCTCTTTCCTATAAGCTCCATCTGACCAACACATACAGTGGGATCCCAAAGTCTGAGAGCACATTTCAAAATACATGATTTAAACCTGGAAATAAACTATGTTTCAGAAAGTTGAACATTTCAAAACAAGGAAATGGTACTGTATGATGTAAAATCAATTTGAAAGATTCTGCACTATTTCTAGGCCACTTATCAATAAAACAAAACATGTGACTCCTTTGTACAGTTGATCAGATGTTCCTGCTTCCATTGAAGATCAAGATACTCTTTGGATCATCTCAATTCATGCTGGAACATTAAAGCAAAAGGGGGACAAATCCAATACTAAAAAATAAATAATATTTTAATTCATATTTTACTTTCTTTTGCTGTTGTTTTATTTATGTATATTTATGTATATATACACACTACCTTTTAAAGGTATTTTAATGATAGCAAAGGAACTTGATGGAATTTTCAGCAACTTTTTCTTTTTTAACTGTGGATACAATGTTTATTAACAGCATTTTTGTCTGATGTGTTATCCTTCTCATTAATTTGTTTCAGATGCTGAAGTGGAGTCTGAGGATTGATTATGATCACCTGATGTTTGTCATTTTCTATATAATCATTGAGAAACCAATTTTGTAATTTATTAGCAATATTGAAAACAGTTGTGTTGCTTAATGTTGTGGAAATTGTGAGAATTTTTCTCAACATTCTTTGCTGTCATATTTGATCAATTTAATCCGTTATTTCTTACCAAAGAAAATAATTTCTTAAAAAAAAAAAAGTTACTGACCCTAACTTTTGAACAGTAGTGTAACGTCAAACAATAAATATTTAATAATAATAATAATAATAATAAAAGTTTAATAAAAAAAAATAAATACAAAATAGAAATTTTTTAATAGTGAATTTGCGCCCCACTGTATCACTTTATTGCTTTCGTTCAGAGAAATATGAGACAGAAACCGGAGGGGAATGGTTTGGATGAAAACCCAAAACAAAATCTATAACTGTTCTGGAAGAGAGTCACATTGGGAATTATGTCACATGCTTTCATGTACCGGGGGGCTGAAGCGATCCGTCAGCTGTCATGTCTTTTCATCTCTTCTATGAGCTTGCATTACAAATGGTGACATGTAACTAGTTTTTCAAATAAACATACACCTCCATCTCAATACTCACATCCAGGGTGTCCTCGTTTATCACCAGCAGACCCATGTTCTTCGTGAGCAGTTTGCAGGAGTGTCCTTCAGGAAAAAAAAAAAGAAAAGAAAAAAGAAAACTCATTACTTAAACATCTAACTAAGCCTGAAAACATATGGTATGTTTGTGTGGAAAAAAACACCTTGCTTGGCATTTGAACAAATGACGAATGGTTTGCCGCAACTTAGTATTTTAGCAATAGATCAACATTACAAAGATATGCGATGTGTAACCACAGCAACAGATGAAAAATGACTAATTGAGGAGTGAAAAGCACATTTTGTGATTAAAGTTTACAGCAGACCTGAGTTTAAAACTCCCACGCCGCATTGGTTTTAACGTGCCTTTCCACTGTTCGTATGAGATCACAACTGGAAGCTTGACAGCAGGCTCTCAACCCGATAAAAAAAAGCACGACATCCCATCATCCATCAGGATGTGTCTAAACAACATAAAGGGTGGAACAAGTCCATTTGCTGTTTAATAGGTTACCAACACCTCAGTATTTGAGGAGTGATGTCCGTGGGGAACAGTTTGTGCGTGTGTGTGTGTGCTGGAAAGAATCAATGGGACACTAGTTTTAAATAAAAGTTACTGTAAAGGACAAGAATTGCCCAAAAGCAGTGGTTATATTAAATTACAGTAATTATGTACCCAGATAGTCCTGCTATATTTATCCTAGCAACAATATTTCAAACATCCATAATTGTTGGTGCTTTTATGGACTTGCAATTATACCTGTAAAACATACATTATACCTGTTATATACATTATACATTATTCCCAATCCCCCCCCCCCCCAAATTCCATTATTAATTGAAATCATGAAACTTACACAATTTAACAGCAATTTATTAAAAAAGTTTAACAAAAATTATATTAAGGCCTTATAAAATGTTTTTTTCCCCTCAAATTTACTTTTATTTTTACCAAATTCTGTTTTCCAGTACTTTGCTGGATTCCATTTTAATGGTTTCATTAGATTTTAATAATCAAAAGGTTTTTAGTATTCTTATTTATTTGTTTTCCCAGAAATACTGTTGTGTTACATTTTCTGCTAAATAAATGGTCTTTTTGCGGCTTAATATTTACAGTCACTTGTCCATATCGCGTTTTGATTCAAGTGTACTGACCTACTTTTGATTTATTAATCCAAAAATTCCATGACATTCCGTGTTATACAGTAAATTCCGTTTTTATGACTGGATTCTGCATCACATATTGTGGAAATCATAGGTCCCCAACCATAATCCATATCACCCTGCAGCCCAAGACCGGTTGCCCATAAGCAAGCAGGGTTAAATGGAGGGAGACCTCCTGGGAAAACTAGGTTGCTGTTGGAAGAGGTTATGAGGCCAGCAGGGGGTGCTCACCCTGTGGTCTGTGTGGGTCTAATGCCCCAGTTAGCGACGGGGACACTATACTGTAAAAAGCACCATCTTTCGGATGAGACGTTAAACCGAGGTCCTATTCTGGGTCATTAAAAATCCCATAATTCATCGAAAAGTAGGGGTGTAACCCCGGTGTCCTGGCCAAATTCCCTCCATGGCCCTTGTCATATGGCCTCCTATATCCCCATTAACTTGATTGGCTCTATCTCTCTCTCTCCTCTCCATTAACTTGTGTGTGGTGAGCGCACTGGCGCCGTTGTCCTGTGGCTGCCGTCGCATCATATGGATGCTGCACACTGGTGGTGGTTGAGGAGTGACCCCCCACATATTGTAAAGCGCTTTGGGTGTATGGCAATACACAATAAAAGCGCTATATAAATGCATCATTCATTCATAAGCCATTAAATAGTGTAAATTATTATCCTTTTATACTAACTATTGTTATTGGATCTAACGAAAAAAAAATTAATACAGATTATATTATATTATATATATTGCATTTTTCGCCATCACCTGACGAATTAATACTTGCCATGTGCACTGTGCTAGACTAACTGAGACTTGTCACAGCACTTGTATATTGTTGCTCTCTCGTTGGTCTGTTTGCTTCTACTTTGTAAGTCGCTTTGGATAAAAGCATCTGCCAAATGACTAAATGTAAATGTAAATCTATATATATACACTATATTGCCAAAAGTATTGGGTCGCCCCCTTCTAATGAACAGGTTTGACTACTTTAGTAATTTCCATGAGTACAAATCTTAATGTTAAAGCATATAATGATATTCTAAGAAATCGTGTGCTTCTAATATTATAGCAACAGTTTGGACAGGACCCTTTTCTATTCTAACATGACAATGCCTCTGTGTATAAGACAAGGTTCAAAAAGAAAATGATTGATTCAGTCAGTGTGGAAGAACTTGACTGGTCTGCATAAAACCAAGTCCTAATCCCAGTTTAACACCTCTGGTGTGACTGTAAATGCAGACCTTGAGCCAAAAACTCATCACCAAACACCAATGACTTGTACATACACTATATAGACAAAAGTATTGGGACACCCCCTTCTTTAGAACAGAAAAATGCACTTCCAAATCTGTGGCAACAACGATGGGAACATAATTCATGTATTTAAAAATTGTATTTCCATCTCTGTTGCAACAGTTTTGGAAGTGTCTAAAATGACTGAACCCATATGTACAAGTCATTGGTGTTTGGTGATGAGTTTTTGGCTCAAGGTCTGCATTTACAGTCACACCAGAGGTGTTAAACTGGGATTAGGACTTGGTTTTATGCAGACCAGTCAAGTTCTTCCACACTGACTGAATCAATCATTTTCTTTTTGAACCTTGTCTTATACACAGAGGCATTGTCATGTTAGAATAGAAAAGGGTCCTGTCCAAACTGTTGCTATAATATTAGAAGCACACAATTTCCTAGAATATCATTATATGCTTTAACATTAATATTTGTACTCCTAGAAATTACTAAAGTAGTCATTACCTGTTCATTAGAAGGGGGCGACCCAATACTTTTGGCAATATAGTGTATGTATAAATATATATAATTAGTATAAAAGAATAATAATACACCATACAATATTGCAAAAGCAATCATTTCCAAAACAGGTTTCCTAAACCCTAAGGTCCCATATTCAAGCACTTGACTGAGCTAGTAGAAGGACCAATCGGGAACTTATGAATAGTAGCCTTGTAGCTAACTTAAAAAACAAGATGACATCTAAAACAAGATAACACACTTCACCTTTAAGGAAATGTGACTGTGCCATTACAAAACTGTGACCAAATTCAACAAGAGCATGAATGAGTATGTATTTGGGTGCCGGTGTCCTGTCCTGTCATTCCGGTTTAGAGCGTTTCTGTTGATTTCAAACTTGCATATTCACCAAAATTTCCTGTCTGTGTGGAAAACAGATTTGGTTTCCTGACAGCGACTCAAACCTTGACATATTTCCAAGCTTCATCCTGACCACTGGCAGTAATGTCACCTCATCCCTCTTCAACATGGTTAAACTAAAACACCCTTGGTAGAAACGATAGATTTACATTGAGACACCTGCATGACGCAGCATAATTCTGTATGAATCTGGAAAGGAGGCATTGAGGTTACACTCAGCGGTTGCATTGGCTCTGTGCTACAGCAGAGTGGGGGTTTTCATTTGGACTGTTGGCAGTGGCTGTGGGTTAGAAGAGGGCATGTTGAGTTGTTTGCGTTGGCCACATGCTGTTTGTTTGGGCTTTAATCTCTGAGGCTTTACAGTGGCACCCAGTGGCCAGGAGCAACAGCTCAGCGGTAGCAGCACAGTGTGGATAGCTCGCCTGTCCTCGCTCCAACTCTCTGCTTAATGGTCTGATACATTAATAAGGCCGTCAGAAGGCTAGTGTGGATAGAAGAACTGGAGCGGTTTCATGTACTATGTGCAAGAGGTGGCCAAACAGCTCCAAGTGCCCGCTAACCCAAGATTAAACTGCGCTTGACTTCACAGTCCTGGGGTTCACTTCACTTCTGAGAGTTTTTCATGTTTTTGTAGGGTGCAAGTGTGAGAAATGGAGAATCTTGAATTTTTAAGCACGCCGTGGTTTAAATGTATGCATTCATGTTTTCAAGTGATAAAAAAATAACCTTAATTAGTTTCCCTTATGTTACTGTTTTAAAAAATGCTATAATGAAAGCGAAATAGTATACTGAAGAACTGTCTAGCTCAGGGGTTTTCAAACTGGAATTCAAGCCTGTGATAAATAAAAAAAAAACAATAAAATTTTACATTTGTGAAATGTAAATGTAAAAATAAATCTTACTTTATTTCAACTTAAGAAATGCATAGTGAAGTGCTGTCTAGTCCAGGGGTCCTTAAGAAATATAGTATAATAATAATAATAAATATATTATTAAATTGTCTTTTTAAGGCTGGTAAAGTGCATACATTAAATTAAACTACATTTAATAGATTTTTTTTCAATTTGTGTTCATTTTTTTTTTTTACTTTGTTAAATCTAAGATACATATTACCTTTTACATATTATTATACATTTACATATTATAATACATTTACATATTATAATACAATGTTAATGGTTCCCAGATATTTAAACAATTTGATTAAGTACAATGATAATGTTTAAGTCAATTAAGTTCAGAATCACTTATTCAACTTTGTTGTCTACATACTATATTGTATAGATCACATTTTAATATTTAAATATTTCTCTCATTAAATACTTATTTTTTTCCTTACACTGTCTTTATATTTTAAATAGAAAATTAAGTTTGAAAATAGCTGGACATATCACCTCAGACACCTTTTAACCATACTGGCAAAGGATTCTGGGAACTTATACTAGCTGGAAGACTCTGGTCTCTTGTCATCCTCCAACTCTCCAAATGATGAATTACAAAAAGCAAAAAAATACAAAGTAAACACAGACATGGGTGTCTTTAAATTAGAGTGCATGCCAGCCAAGTGGAGGTCCAGTAAAAATCCCTTCCTCTCCGAGCGTGTACGTTTTCAAGCCGCGGCACAGCTGGCCGGTGGGCACAATGGGCTGATTCAGGATCAGTGTTGGTAGGTGGCCACAGACTGTGCTCTGTTAGGATCTGTTTTTCTGACCGTAGCGTTTAACACGAGGCCTGTTCGAAAGCCACATTGGTAGTCGCGCAGCTGTCGGACTAATACGAGACGCCACATCACAGGGAAATAGGAGGGGGCCCGCGGTCTGTTTTGAGAGCTGGTGGTGGTTGCAGGGACAGATTACCGAGCAGGTCGAGGACACGTGCGTTATATCAGCTTTCGGATGAGGAAAGAAACCAAACACCTTATACCTGTGCGACAGCCGGTCAGGAAGAGCTATGTTTGTTTGAGTGAAAGAGCGAGAGAGGTCTGGGGAAGGATTGTGTATATTTTTGATCATTTAAATTAGCGAGAGAAATTCTCACTGGTTAATGTCAATATATAAAGAAAAAACCTGATGCCTCTCATCTGTAAGAACTAAATATAACTAACGTTAGAAAAATGAAGGTCAAAAAAAATTCAATAACATGACCACGTTCTTATTCGTCGCTCATGTGGATGTCCACAATCTGTCCACTTCCCCTTCATCTCCACATCATCTCCTGTCCGGTCTCGACTGTCAATCAAAGTGTGTGTTCATACAAACAATCTGCATATGTTTAACTCTCACCTATGTTGATGGCGGTCTCCTGTTTGTCTCCAGTCAGGATCCAGATCTTAATGTCAGCTTTCATGAGGGTCTCGATGGTTTCGGGTACATTGTCTTGAAGTTTGTCTTCAATCGCTGTGGCCCCCAGCAACTGCAAGTTCTGCAGAGAAACAGACAAAAAATATATTAATAATAAAAGTAAATAAATAAATTAGAAAGCACTGATAAATGAGGACAGTCTTTTCCCAAGTGATTGCTGTTTGTAAGCAGATTAAAGAAAGATATAATGTATAACCAGCTTGTATTGCCTGCTGGGGTTTATTTTGGGATAATGACCAGCTGATTTTACAGTATTCCTCTCTTTACAGCTACTTTTCACAATTAAACACATATGAGCATGAAATTGTTAATTTATATATTTCAAACAGCGAGTTGAGAAAGGCTGTGAAGTTATACAGGGGACTAGTACAGCTCTAGGCAATCCCTTATATTCTATTATACATGAAACTACACAAAAGCGGAAAAAAAGTGTGCTGCGCTGCATTAGTAATTCTTGCTGTGTTTTCCTACAGTCAGTTGACTGCCCTTACAAGTTAGATGCTAATGCAGGACCAGAGGGGCATTTGAGAAAATCATTTCATTCTTGGACTACAAAGACTCAGTTATGCGTGTATGAGAAAGAGAGAGGAGACAGAGAGAAAGAGCGAGCGCGTGGACTGTTAATGTGTTTTTCTCAGGAAGCCCCTGGCCCTTTGACCAGCCATGATCCTATTTGGAGCGGACAGGATTTTGACAGGACCCCGTAGAGCAAAGTCAGCTGCGCCAAAAAGAGAGAGAGAGAAAAAAAAAGAAAAAGAGCAAGTGAGAGCAAATGGCCTCCTGTAAGCGGATCAGTAATGTGGTGAGCAGGGGCTCGGATTTGATACAACCTTTACTTAAAATCAAGCGAGATTTCTTTTTCTTTTAAAAGGCACAAATCTGAAAAATCTGACAATTTAAAGTAAAATGAGAACCGACACTCTTTTTTTGTAATTGAAAACATCACATGAATCAGAATAATTAATTCATGATTTAAGGGGCAAGACAAGTGCAGAATTATGGGAATAATGACCAATAAACTACTAATTTTTCTACAGGATTCTGTGTGCTTAGTTATACTCAAAAACTAAATTATTGTTAGTTCAAGACCCTCCGAACATCTTTAAAATAATAATTTTATTTTATAATAAAATAATTTTATTACAGATGTGAATTCAAGGTACATACACTAGAGATCAAAAGTTTGGGGTCTGTAAGATTTGTTATTTTTGAAAAATGATTACTTTTATTCAGCAAGGATGGATTAAATTGATCAAAATTGAAAGTTAAGACCTTTACAATGTTATGCAAAATGCAGAATATTTCTGTTTTGAATTAATGCTGTTCGTTTGAATTGTCTTTTCATCAAAGAATCCTGGAAAAAAAATGTATCATGGTTTCCACAAAAATATTAAAAAGTGAGCAAAACTGTTTTCAACACTGACAATAATAAGACATGTTTCTTGAGCAGCAAATCAGCATATTAGAATGATTTCTGAAGGATCATGTGACACTGAAGACTGGAATAATGACTGAAGAAAATTCAGCTTTGCCATAACATATTAAATAAAAATATATTAAACAACTGTTTTCTATTTTAATATATATTTAAAATGACTAAAATTGTGATAATTTCATAATTTATTTGTTTTTACTGTATTTTTGATCAAATAAATGCAGACTTAGTGAGCATAAGAAACTTACTTAAAAACATTAAACCAAATCTAATGAAATAAAAAAATATTTAGAGTTTGCAGTGAATATGTAATCCAATCGCCTATTAATAAGGAGTTTTGTGTGCCCTACAAGGCAATGTTTTTTTTTTTTACCTAATGTTTTACCTATTACCTTAATAACAAAAAATAAAATTTCAATAGTATTACTTCATTCATGTAAATCATTTCTGATTATGCTCAGACCAGAAATTAGATATTTCAGAAGTTTAACTACTATTCCTGCTTAGATACACTAGCTTGCTGGAACGTCAGGTGCCCCCTGCTGATGGACTGTTGTAATTACATCTGTCAAACGAGCAGCTTTTATGTGAAATGATTGATTAGATCCATTTTCTCAGAAGTTGGCAGGGCTGCTTCAGCCAGTGATTAACGATGGTGGTCGGCCATGTTTGACGAACACTTCCAGAGCCCAGCTTTCCACAGGTCCACCACTGTGCTTTCCTCGCGGTTTGAGCCTAATCGTTTATATCGTTTATATGCCATGTGCGCAGAGAAAACCCAGCCCTCATTGATCAAACCAACGCCATGGAACTGTTCTGGGACTCGCCAAACTAAACTTCCTACAGGAGAAGAGGGACTGCTGTATAACTTGCAGACTGTCCTCAAAATCCCGAGTGCTCTCAGAAGCACATGTCATTTGTGAAATATGGCTGTCTTGACGTTTCCTCACAGCCTCCCTCCTATGAAGACAAATTACCTTATGAAATCTGAGGATGAGAAGTCCAACTTAACATAACATGGACATTGTTACTGCTTTTAATAACTATTATAAAGGACTATTGCTTGCAGGAGGACAATTGTGGTAATACCATGGTTCTGAATAATAACCATATTCATGAAGGTATATATAGTACCATTCAAAAGTCTGGGGTTGGTGAGATTTTATGCTTTTTGAAAGTCTCTTCTGCTCCTTGAGACCCATGATGCTAAATAATATTGTGAAATATTATTACAATTCAAAAAATTATTTTTCTTGTAGTTTTTTGGCATTTATTCTTGTGATCACAAAGCTGAATTTTCAGCAGCCATTACTCCAGTCTTCAGAGTCACATGATGATACCGTCGATGGTAACACCATGATACATTGTGGTACTTTTTGTTTTTGTAAAAACATATATATATATATACACTATATTGCCAAAAGTATTGGGTCGCCCCCTTCTAATGAACAGGTTTGACTACTTTAGTAATTTCTATGAGTACAAATCTTAATGTTAAAGCATATTATGATATTCTAGGAAATTGTGTGCTTCTAATATTATAGCAACAGTTTGGACAGGACCCTTTTCTATTCTAACATGACAATGCCTCTGTGTGTAAGGCAAGGTTCAAAAAGAAAATTATTGATTCAGTCAGTGTGGAAGAACTTGACTGGTCTGCAT
The DNA here is from genome assembly GCA_027422415.1 of Schizothorax lantsangensis. Classification (NCBI taxonomy): domain Eukaryota; kingdom Metazoa; phylum Chordata; class Actinopteri; order Cypriniformes; family Cyprinidae; genus Schizothorax; species Schizothorax lantsangensis. The sequence continues at coordinate 12,950,992 of CM049861.1, read as the reverse complement.
AAAACCAAGTCCTAATCCCAGTTTAACACCTCTGGTGTGACTGTAAATGCAGACCTTGAGCCAAAACTCATCACCAAACACCAATACATTACTCAACGCTGCAAAAACACGCAAGTACGTTAGAAACCTTTAAAGCTCCCTCAGCACAAACACAAATATGCTGATTGGGTCAGTCGCACTGGTGCTCCTTAATATTTTTTCATAGTCGCACGCAGTAGTTTTCAGTCGCAAATGCGACTGATATGGTCGCACTGTAGAGCCCTGTGTACTCACTTCTGTGAGATACTGTATATATATATATATATCATATATATATATATATATATATATATATATATATATATATATATATATATATATATATATATATATATATATATATACAGCAAAATAATAAACAAGATGATATATTGCCTTCCCTTGCAGTTACTCAAGGGCTTCGTTTTGGTGCAACAAGGAGAACATAATGCTGTTCTGGTAGGTTCTGTGATCTTTGGATGTAGACCACCTCATCTGTGCACACTGGAAAAGCTATTTGGATACCTCACCTTTTCAATCAGTTCATAGCTTTCTTCCATCTTGAGTGCCCTGTTTTGGAGAGACGTCGAAGCACGATGATAAACCTCCAGCCACTGCTGATAGGATGACTCCGAGATGTCCACCACAGCAAAACACAATGTGCGGAGTCCTGCAAAAATGCACACAGAAACCTTTTGACTGGACTTTGAGATGTTGAGTATGTGTCTGTTGTTTTGTTTTGTTATATTTTGGATGCTGTGTTGTGTTATGTGTGAAAAAAAAAAAAAAATGTTGATAACAAAAAAAAAAAAAATGCACACAGATGAATACACAAGCTTCTCTTAGATATGCTAATTCTCAACATGTTCCCTTCTTTAAAAAAATCCCTTTCTTCTAATCTCCTTCAAGATGAAAGCCATCATCTGTTTTTAGACTGATGCTAATACAGCTGAGTGGATGATCTCTGCTCAACATGAATTATTCATGCAGGATGTTTAAAAGACAAAGCAATTGATTGCTTGCGGGTCCTGTTAGTTCTTCCACCAGGGGGCGCTATCCTCACAAGAGAGTGAAGTACTGCAGTATGCCAGTCCATTCAAGCAAACACATTTCACATCAGTCTCTCCTAATACTCAGTTCTCATTCTCACTAGGAGAGGATCTGGCAACCATCATCAACACCTACAGTGATTTGATTGGATTGTGGGTGCAGAACAGACTAACATTTGATTACGGATGAACAGAAGAGAGACAGAAGATACTAAGCAGGTGTGTGTGTCTCTCACCCTCTGTGGCAAACTGTTCCAGGTGTTTCAGGGTGATGTCCTTGTATCTGGAGCTGTCTGCTAATCGCTCATAGATCACTGTGTCCTGGGAGACAAAAAACATGGGGCGTAATTTTGCTACTCTGCATTTGTGTGATCCATGAAGTCAGCACGAAGGACAAGACTCACAACATATGTCTAATTCTACATTCTTTCTTTTTATATTCATATTCTTATATTTTATATTACATATAAATATATTTACTATATAAACTATTTTTTTCTTAAATATATAGATATGGATATATGGATGTGTTTGTATTTATATTTACATAATAAATATACACACGTTATGTAAACAAAAACTTTTTATTTTTTTTATATATATATAATATATTACAGCCTACATTTACATTTGAATAAGATTATTCAATTACCAAAATAATAATCTGCACAAAGGCAGTGTGCTTTGTGTATTTGTCTGGCTTTTCCCTTGTTCACAAAAGAGAACACTCTAGAGTGGTGAGGCTTTAGTTGCAAGTGTCTGATGGCTCAGTTTCCATAGCAACAGACAGATACTCACAGCTCCTTTGCAATAAAGGCGGATCTTTCCTGATGGAGTACGCATGATGACTGACATCCTCTTCCTGGTGCTGTTGGGTGGGGGAAGGAGGAACACAGAACAACACCATCATCCATCATCATTACTACCATAATCACTGACATCATCATCTTCACCACTATGAGTAAATATGGTGCTGTAATACAGCAAAACCATCAAGTTGTTTTTGTTTTCTCTCCAGAAAAAAGAATGGGCAGAGCTGAACAAATGAAAATGAGAATAGAAAAGAAAACATGAAATAAAAATCTACTTGTGCTGCAAAAATTTACCTTGTGAATTCCAAAACGTGCAGCAATTCATATTTCTCCTCCTCTCCGTGCTGTAAGAAAAAATGTTTACTATATTATAATAAATGTTTTACTATTGTTTGTGCTGTATAACCTACATGAAACGTATACAAAAAAAATCACACACACATAAAATTATGTACATGTAATATACAGTGAATACTAATAAATACTAAATGCCTACTGAAACATAGAAACATAATAGATTTTATTATATATTATATCATTCTATGAATACATTTACTAATGTATATTAATGCCATCAAGGATTAAGGGAAACTGCTATGGAACCTGAGAATAATTGGAAAAGAATTAACAAATGTGTCAAATTTCACCAGGAAACACACTGATTGGCAGTGATTTTGTTGCTTCACACATTATTACAACAAAATGACTTGTCACTGAAATCTCGTCACGTCACACTTGGTTAGGACACTGTATTTGTCCAGAGTATGAGATCTCTACTGTTCTCTTAGCTTATTTTGAAAGACTGAACTCATCTTGACATCAGGGAGCAGGAAATTAAAACTTTTAATTGCTTTTTTTGGCCCCCGTGACTTTTAGAAGCGAGCGAGTATGATGATGGGGTAAATGGTGGGAGATGTCTTGCACTGAAGGGCCAAAATTAGAGTGTGTTACAGGCCGGGGAGCACAAGACTCGCTCTCTTCCCCTGGCGCTGCCATCAGATTAACCAATTACAGCTGCAAAGTGTGACTCCTGGCTCCCAGGTCTAAGAAAACAGCAGCGTTCTCTGTCTCACTAATTAAATTCTCTCTAATCTTCACTCAGCAAGTTTCTATTAAGAGCTCTGCACAGATATCTGCAGCACATCGGCTGGATCTCTCACTATCCCCTCCAGTGCTGCAAAATTTCTCACTTTTTTTCTTTGCAACTAAAGAAAGGAGTGAGAAACAGAGAGGTGGGGGGAGGAACTGCATGAAACTGCATCAAACCATCACGTTCCCCAGCTCTTCTCCAGTGAAACATTATGTAGGGTGAGAAAATCACATCCGATACTGTGAATCCCAGCCTGAAATATCTATACAGCATCTCTCCTAAGTGAACTCTTCCTTATTTTAAAATCAACAGAAGTACTGATTTTTAATAAAAAAAGAATCTGAAGACAAGCTAAGCTTTAATGATATAGTACAGCAGCTTCCCACATAATTCTAATTTTGCAGTATATAATGAGTCCTTATATATATAGTATATATAAAATATACACATAAATACATACATATATATATATATATATATATATATATATATATAATAAATATAAAATATATATAAAATGACCTTTTATTACTTTAAAAATATTTTGTGATAACTACAAGTTACATAAATATCCATTTAGTAGGTCAGATGGTAATTCAGTAACCGCTGAGATGGAATCAGCAAAAAAATTGTTAGTCTGATTTAAAGTGATATTATAAGCAATTTGGGGCATTTCAATAAAAGAACCAACCCATCATAATAGTTTCTTTGTTAATCAGATTCAATTCAATCTGAAAACTTACAACTTGGTTACAATATAATTTAAAATCAGTTCATTTTTAATCTAAAACATCATTTATTAATTTTGGTTCATGTTAATTTCTACAATTTACTAATAGACTACTGTTTAAAAAAATGTCATTGATTCCTGTAATGGTAAAGCTATTTTCCGCAGCCATTACGTTAAGTTCTAAATTACTCTAATTAATCTAGTTAATAAACTTTTTTTTTTTTCAGGAATCTTTGATGAATAGAAAATTAAAAAGGACAGAATTTATTTGAAGTATATTTTTTGTAGCAATCTAAATGTCTTTAATGTCTCTTTTGTTCAGTTTAATGCATCCATGCTTAATAAAAGTATTAACTTTTAAGCGGTAGTGTATAAGTTGAATGAATTAGCAAAAGCTGTATAAATGATTGTTCATGACACCTAATGCAATAACTAATTTTGACAAATGTAATTTTATTGTAACTCGTTACTAATTCATTCATGAATTTTTGATGTGAAGATTCAACAGCATCACTGCTGAATAGCAGTGCAGAAAACACAGTATTACCGATCGTCAGAGGGTTATTTGTTTCAGAAAGAAAGAATGTTCACTATTCATTGACTGTATTCATTCATTGTTCATTGTATATGAAATGAAGTTGCCACAGGTCCATGATGGCGTCCTCTCTATCATACATTATAATAAGGAAATAATGGATTTGTTGAAGTGGGACTGCGCCGTACAAATTGCCTGTAATAGTTCTCCAGAGTGTAAAGTGTGAGTGAGCTATGCAGCATGACAGAGGGTGAGTCATGTTCCCAGTGCAACTCATCATCTATTCCCAGGACGTCTCTACTTACCCACTCCACAATAACACAGTCTGGAGTTCTCCCAGAGAACACGAAGCCCAGGTTTTGTGCCGCCCGAACCAGAGCGCCTTCATCTGTGGAACAAGACAGCATGTGGTCAGGGCAGGTGGCGGTTAAGTTGCATTGGATAAAAGCGTCTGGTATATGACTACTTGTTCACGACACTAAGTAGACAAACTGTTCAAGATGAGGTGGCACTATTAAAACCTGCTGCTACCTTTTGTCCTCCGATCTGTCTCTACAATCATCACTTATGACATTACGCTGCCCTAGCCTTCCAATTTTCTCAACCACAGGTCTTGCTAATATTCAATGCACCGCTGCACTGATGTGAAATTAAAATGGGTCGCATAAACCCATCTCGCTAAGCCTCAAAGCCAGGGATAACTTCTGACAAATGCTAAAAAGATAAATTATGCATAACCATGAAGTGTCAAATGCAAAGTAGCGGAGAGAGTGAACCAGCATTGATTAACTCATCTGTTTCTTCGTCTGCATTATTTTACATGTTGAGGCAAATTGATTAAATGCATTCAAACAGATCCACTGCTCTCAGTCTCAGCTCAACACTGATGTCTATTAGAGTTTCAGAACCAATAGAAAGAAGAACAGGAAATTCAGAGCATGCTGTGACTTCCCTCTTCACTTCCTGTGCCCCCTTTTCAAACTCAACCAGCTGCCTATCTTGTCTGAGAGTCTGTTTACCTGATGTGTGGAATGCTAAAATTAGTTCAATGATCTATTTGTGTGCACCTGTTTGTAGAACTACATCTATAGATTTAACTGATGTATTTATAGCTTTATCTATTGAATACATACAGTACTGTTCAAAAGTTTAGGGTCTGTAAGATTTTTTTCATGTTGCTGAAATAAGTCTCTTATGCTTATAAAAGCTGCATTATTTGGTACAAAAGCACTAAAACAGTAATGTTGCAAACATGCTAATTTAAAAGAACTTTTGTATTTTAATATATTTTTAAATAATTTATTCCTGTGATGGTCGTTTTGATGAACAGAAAAGGATTTTTCTCTTCAAGACATTTCTTTACTATCATTTTTGATTCATTTAATGCATCCTGGCTGAATAAAGTAGTAATTTCTTTAGTAAAAGTAAAAAAAAAGAAAACCAGGTAAAATTCTACTGACTCCGAGTCTGAACTTGAAGGGTTGTGTATTGATAATGGCTCTCAATGTGAACCTAATGTGAACATTTGTCGTTTCAGTGTGTCCGGAGAAGTTTGACTGACCTGGGGATGCAGCCTGGTAGGTGATCTTGTTGTCAATGTGCTCAGGAACGGCCGTGTGACAGATAGACATCATGGTCATGAATTCCTGGATGACCGAAGCAGTGGGCTGTGTGGAAAAACCAAACGTAAGACAAAGTATAAAGAGACATGAATGACACCTCAAATCATGCAACTGGTTGAGGAGATGTCTATGGTTAATTTTCTAAATCAATCAAACTTGTAATTTTCACCCTGTCAGCCTTAAAGAACCAATCTCAGACTAACAATAAAGAAGGAATCCAAGCTATATCTAGTAACAAGAATGCTGTATCATAAAAACAGCACCTAAAACACCTTACCAACTGCATGTTAAAAACCATCTAAGAACCGTTTTGCTTTCGCATATCAACCTCCCACAACATCCATGCATCATGTGGAGTTATATTTCCTTCAAAGTAGTCCTGCCAAACGATTAACTACGATTAATTGCATCCAAAAAAGTTTGTTTACATAATATGTGCGTGTACTGTGTATATTTATTATGTATACATGAATACACACACATACAGTATATATATATAGAAAATATTTACATGTATATATTTATATCCATATAATTTATATTATATATACACATATATTCAATATATAAACGTAACATTTATTCTTAAATTTATACATGCATGTGTGTGTATTTATATACATAAATATAAACAGTACACATTATTTTAACAAAAAACTTATTTTGGATGCGATTAATCGTTTGACAGCACTACTTCAAAGTATAAATCGATATAAAAAAAACACTTAATTTTTTGCACTGTGAATCTGCTCAGAAAAGCCTCGTAATTAATTATTTAAGTGAGCAATGATTGAATATGATTAGATTTTTCATTGATGAACTCATGCGAGAGAACAAACGCCTCATGAAGTGTGGAATCAAAGCCTGTTTGGTTGGAAAGGCAAGAGAAGCTCAGGTGGCCATGAGGAGCTGTGCAATGCCGTCACGAAGGCAACCCCTGAGTTCATGTCTGATTCAAAGTGACAGAGAAACGAAAGCATTCTGCTGAAGTTCTCTGACTAACCCGTCAACGCTTGTGACTGACGGACACAAATTCTTGAGACAGCAGGCTGAAAGAATCAATAAAACGCACACATACAAACCAACAATGTTTAAATAAATATCTTACTCTTGAGTACCTGCATATGGGGTCTTATTTTTATATAAAAAAACAGGTAAAAGTCTCATGTCATTAGAGAATAAGTTTTGTGACTGTAGACTATTCATAAACAGCCGGGTGGGCAGAACAGAGCTAATATGAGCCAGAAAAGAGCCTTGAGGGAAGACAGGAGGTGTGAGCGTGTGGATATCAGGGCCTGTGAGTAAATTTCTGGCTGGCTGGGCATGACTGAGCAGCTGTGATGCCATTACAGTACTTACATGATTACTTTGGAGGTTTTCCAGTAAGCTGGGGTCATTAAATCCATTTTCCTCTGTGGACTGAGCACTGTGACTGCATACAGAGAGAGAGATATGAAGGAAGACAGTGATAAATACACAAACAGGTGCTCTCATTTATAAACAAAAGGGACATTTTCTCCCTTTACTGAAAAAACAATTCTCCATCTGTAATGAAACTCGTTTGAAAAATAGTGGAAAATAGTCTTGAATCGCTAAGCATCAGTCTGTTTGTTTGTTCATAAAGTGCCATTTACACATTTGAGCCCTAGGGGGTCTCCAGTGGCACTGTAGGGGGTCTGTCATTGTTTGATTTCAATCCAACTTTCAGGAAAAAAAGAAATCAATCATATATTAAACCAAATTACATTAATAAGTTAATGCTAACAAAAGCCACAATTAAGAAGTTAAAGAGTTTCACGCATGTACATATTTTAATTAACAAGTATAGCAAATTATTATTTATTATTTATGAACATTTATTATTTATTTATAATGTAATTGCAATTTAAGAATCATAAACTAGAAATGTTACATAATCATTAAAAAAATAACAGCAACAACAACAACATCAAATTCCAAAAAAAATGTCAAGGGCAGTTATTTATTTTCATAATTAAGAAAACAATGTTTGCTATTAATCAAAGAGATGATTGTAAATATTAACATTATGCAAAAGAGAAGAGAAGCTGGAGTGTTTCATGAATGTATTAAGTCAAATTAAAATGTAATGTACAAGTACAACTCGACTAAGCAAATATATTTTTATTTTAAATAAATAAATAAATTAGAAAAAAAAAATGGCAAGGGCAGTTCTCTTCATAATTAAGAGAATAATGTTTTGCTATTAATCAAACTTAATGCAAAGTAACCACAAGAGGTAACTAAAAAGGTCTCAGCAATATTAACATTATGCAAAAGAGCCCCTTCATCAGGATAAACCTCATCATTGCAAAACATTAATATTAATTCCCTCTCATGTCATGCTCCTTACCTTTGACCCAAAGCCCCCCGAATCCCACTTCCACAGTACTACCACATTATCAGACACTCTTGCATTATACATAAAATAAAATCATCTCCTCTTACTATTCATGAAGCATCGCTTTAGAGTAGATACAAGCATCATGTGACCGCCCATTGACACTTTCTCCAGTAGAGAGGTACACTGAATTTACACCTTGCAGACTACAGCACATTTAAGAAGGATATTGATTAGCAGCTCTGTGATATATGGGCCATTCAACGGCTCAGTAGTGGACATATCTATGGTCGTATGACATTTTTAAAGAACCAATTTAAATACTATATACACAAGCACTGCGCCAAGCCTGTGTGGAAAACCTGATCAGAGCATCTCACTGCAGCAGCAATCTCAGAAATCAGCACCATATAAATCTGACAATGAAAAGGTTAGTGCAGTTTTTCGGCTCCTGGCAAGGGAGTCCGGGGGGGAAATTTCAGGGTTTCATCACAGCATTGTTCACCTCACCGTTGCATTTTAACACACGTCACAGATTATTCAAACGGTGGTTGGTGAGATTAGTCTCTTAGACTGAGGATGTCATGTTGAGGTAAGGACAAAATCACAGATGGGGGGAGAGGAGGAGGAAAATCAAATCTATCACACTAAGAGGAGCGCATTATGAAACTGTGCCGGCACCAGCAAAATCCAATTTCCTGTCTCTCAGCACCTCAATACGTGCAGGGATACGTGCAGACATGCTCCTCTCACTCACACAAAGATACAGGTTTCTAAACACGTTAAAATGCACTGGTCGAACATTAGTTTCAATGTGCAACAAGCAGAAAAGGAAGCTTCCGAACGCAAAAAAGCAGCATATCATGCAACATGAACACTCGGATCACTGCTGCCGTGCTGACAGAGCACTCCAAGCAAATGCTAGGTTGCATATACACACAGAAATATAGTGATACAGCACATTTACCAATTATCATCAATAAATAAATGCACATCTTTACAGCTTTTCATATTAGAACTGTTTTTTGTTTTTTTTTTGGTAAGAAATTCTTACTTTTAATTAACAAGGATGCACTGAACTGATCAAAAGTAATGTTACAAATGATTTATATTTAAAACTATTATTTTGAATGTTTCTACAAAAATATTAATCAGCTACTTTTTTCATCAATGTTAATAATAATAATAATAATAATAATAATAATAATAATAATAATAGATATCATTTAAAAACATTTAAAAAAAATCTTCAACCGCAAACTTTTGAACTGTAGTAAACCTGAATGAACCACAATAATAAACAACTAAATGCAATTTTTAACATCTTTACGCTTTTTTTTTTATCTGATCGCCCAACATGTAAGCCTTTTAAAACAAAATTTGCATACAACTATGGGAAAAACAAAACAAAAAAACATAACTAAAAACATAAGCCTTTTAAAACAAAATTTGCATATAGCTATGGGGGAAAAAACAAAAAAACAAAATGAAAAAAAAATGAACAAATTTATTTCCGAGAAACCTCTTGCTGAGTTAAATGTGTAAGCAATAAGGTCATGTAGCAATGAGGTTGTTAACGCTGCATAATGCATATTGCTTCACATGCTATTTATAGAAACAGTATGCAATATTCAGTGTATACTGCGCAGTAAGCAGCACGCTAGTATTCCATTCTAAACACAGCCTGTTATTGGTGATCGAAAGCCCAGCGGGGGCAATCGTCACCATGGAAACAGAATGCGGCACTGTAGTTATCCGACCTTGATGGCCCGATTTTGCTCATTCATTCATATCCCTCCCACAATCTACTGCAGTACTGAACAATAATGGTTTATAACAGATAAATGTTATTTCTCTCTCTATCACGCACACCACACTGGCTATTGCAGCATATCTTATTACAGCTCCACTGAAAGGTAAGCAGTTCGCCATTGTTTAAATGTGTGTGTGTTCATGAGAGGGATTAAACAGAGTAAACAGCAGAGGTGGAGGGGCAGGAGGCATATGTCAGTGTGTTGCTTACACAACTCCCGCAAGAGACTCGCACACGTTTCCATTGTTCCCCTGCACATGAAGCTCCACTGCTCAAATGAAGTTACAATCCTGTCCTGAGGACTCAATGCTCACAGCTCAGACAAAGACAGCAACTGCATATATTTTTCAGTGCATTAGGCTAGTTAATGATAATATTTTCAGAAAGCTTTTATCTGGAAATAACAGACAATAGTTCTCATATTTTGTCGTAACAAGCAACCCAGTCCTTCCGGCAATCATTATGTATGCTTTTATTCTTGCTTGACACACGCAACTTCTGCTTGCACTCAGGGCCGGATGTGCTTTTCGTGACATAGGCAAAACAAATTGTTGGATCCCCCTTCCCCATTAATATAATAGGCCTAACATTAGCTACCACCCAAGCAAACAAAAATATTTCTTAATAAGTGGACACCGTTATAGTGTTTTCTATCGCAATAAGCGCTTGTTAGTCAATAAAAATCGAATGTAGTTCTTAATTTGTTTGAGAACTGAGAAAGACCATTCCATTAATAGGCGCGGCGTCGTGGCCACATAACCACTTCTGGAGTGCATTATTTCTCTAATAATTTTAACGGCCTGGAGTCACAACCACACATCAAGACATTGTTCAGATGATTTATTTCAAGACATTTGACAAGTTTCCATCCTGAAATCTCATGTGTGTTGAACTAATTTTTTACGCACCTCATAAACCTTCCATTGCAAATTCCAAAACGTAATTTTAGAGCTAGTAACAGAGGCTTGAGCCATTGATATGCAGGCTAACGCAGTTATTAATGCAGTCTGACGCACTTATTAGAGAGAGAGAGAGCGAGAGAGAGCGAGAGCGAGAGCGAGAGAGAGAGTAAGTGTGTGTGAATACCAGCGTCTGTGCATCTCTCAACAGTTTTCAGCAGCAGCGTCTACTAATAGCGAATCTTTAAGTTAAACTGCTTCAAGAACCTCACTATTGAGAAATGTCATGTAGCTTTTCAGCTGCAAAACTATTTTATTGATAAATTGGCTGAGCAGCCGCAGCTCTGGCAACAAGTTTCTGTCCACGTCTCCGCGTGTGTGCGTGTCTGTACTATGTGTGCATCTGTGAGAGAACTGGAGAAAGAAAGCGTGATTTCCGTAGCCTACATAAAAAAGGTGGAAGACATGGAAATAGTTTGTCATTTTTTACCCTATTGTTTGTTATATTTATTTGCTCAATGTCTTCTGGGATTTTGGTTATTTTACTGTTGTAGATAGCCCATAGCATAACAAAAATATTGTGTGCGTATCTCTTTATTGGGTTTGGGCCCCCCCTGGATGAGCGAGCATAGGCACATGCCTAGAATGCCCATGCGTAAATCCGGCCCTGCTTGCACTCAAAAAAAGAATGTTTTAATCAAAACTGCATGCTATGCTATAACAAATGCCATCTGCATTAAGACTACATTTTTTCACATAATTTATTGCAGTTAACATAGCATTCATGTATTGCTCACTAATATTCACAGGGATGATTTACACCAAAATAAAAAATTTCACCTTCAATTTGTGTATGACTTCTGCAAACACAAAAGATATTTTGCAAAAATGTTTTAATTGTTTTTTTGTCAAGTGTCCATACAATGAAAATCAATTGGTCCCATCATCTTTCGTGTTCCACAAGTCCTACAGGTTTGGAACGACATAGGTTTTTCATCTTGAGTGAACTATGTCTTTGACTCTAAGAGATTATTTTGGGTAACTTCCACATGTATAATTTTATTGATAAAGTATCGGGGTTAAAATTCACAGTTTATATTTTTAATTTTTAATTTAATTTTACAAAAACCCATTTCCAATTTGTGGAACCACCATCCTGAATTAGGTTATATTTAGAGTTTAACAAAATCCCCATTTGGCCTTATTAAATAAGCCTGACCGACTTATTAAAGATAGATTTTACTATCAGTATCAGATTGGCTTATTAAATGTATTAGAGGTATGAAGATATTCAATCTAATGGACACCACTGAGACTCTCCATTCTCTCCACAGGAATCCTGCTCCTCTAGAGACACCAGAGGTCTCTGGAGAGCCCCTCTTCACAAAGTGCAAATTGAGACTATGTCTGTACTCATGGCCATGTGAAAGATTGATTTCATTAATAATGGAGCTCCTTTGGAAATAATGTAATTTTAAAAGCAGAATTTTCAGAACATTTCTGAGCATAAAGAATCAAGAAAAAGATACACAGCCCAGCAAACCACTGCTAGAAAAACAACAACAGCAACAACAATGTAATAAAAAAGTTAATAATTCACGTATTTTACATGCACTGCCCTCCAAAAGTTTGGAAATGCCCTAGAAAAGTGGGGTTTTTGGACGATATCACACTTCCAAGCACACTTCCATGCTTGACCCCAAGCACACTTCCAAGCTGTGCAAATCCTATTTGGAGAGGAAACAGTCAGCTGGCATCATGTCTGTCATGGAATGGCCTCCCCAATCACCCGACCTCAACCCAATTGAGCTACTAGGAACTGGACGTGCTGTCCGTAAAAAGTGTCCAGCCAGTGTGAATCATCTTTGCGCAATCCTTCAGGAGGCTTGGAGTATATATGATAGAGAGAGAAGAGAGTGCTCAATTTGAGTGCACAGGACGGATATTACTAGATTGACTATAGATAGAGAGAGATGGCAGATAAAAAAAGAGAGGAAAATATCAGAGGAACAAAACATTAAAAAGAAGGTTTACGATCAGGCAAGAGGTAGGACCCGCGTAAATATCGGAGCAGATTTCCAGCAGTGGAGAGAACTCAAGGAGCAGGAAGGCCTGGAAGCGGACGTCGAGGTTGCGTTGTTTCTTCTTGATAGGCGAGTAACATTAATTTTGTTTCGTTTCACACAACTTATGCATGTTTTTTTTTAATATGCTTGTGTCATCTTCACTTGTTTCCGTGATTGTCGTTGCCATGGTTGTGTACGTACGTGTGGGGCGGAGAATTTAAAATGGGGGCGAGGTCCTGTTGGGCTATGGGCGTGTTTTGTTTTGGTGCTTTCATATATCAACATCGTTTGGCAAAAATAGCTTAGTGCACCTTAGTGCACAAATCTACTTGGATCACCACAGTGTCCTTTAATCAGACCTTTAACTACAGGTTACACAGAGGGACTTGCCCTGCAACTAGTAGTAGACTGAAATCTAAAAAAGTCTGCTAAATTGTGCTAAATTATATGAAAATTACTTTAATATACAGTAAACAAGTTGGTGCTGAGAAATCAAAGGGAAACTGCATCTGGCCTCTCTCTACAAAAGAAAACACCTGATGCTGTTCCATACAGTACAGCCCAAAACAACAGACGGAAAGAGATTAATCAGATTTAATCGAACAAGCACAGCACGGAAGACAACGGCTCATCATTAATTCACATTCAACATTCATCTGCCTTCACACCAGTTTAGGGTTTCCCACTAAACACAACCACATCACAAGAAAAGGGCTCAAACCACATTTCTCACAAGGCGTCATGGCAAGAACACATCACAGAAGCATAAGACAAACAGCCAATGGTGTTGGTCCTTACCAGTCCTCCTCCGCAAAACTACCATCCTCAACTTCAGCTGCATGACTGTTGGGTGGAGTGAAGAGAGTTACATACAGAACAAAACAGAAATGACCATCTTTACCCTGCATGTCTGCCATTGCAAGTCAATCAGATATATAGAAACTGGTTTACGCCAATATACTTTGAATAGAAAGTGGTACTAATTTATTACGATATCTATTAAGGCCTAATATTTATTATTTAATTCTTAAATAATAAACATGAACAGATGGAACTCAAAAAATCCAATCTATTTTTTTCCAAAAATTCTGCAGAGGCAAACATGTTAAGCAAAGTAGAAAATAAGAAAGGGATTTTTTGAGTGATGTAAGAGTGCTGATCCAAAATATGTACTTAGAAATACATTCACTGTAAGGCAAAACTCTTATGTGAATATTTATCCATATAGTAATCATCCAAAAATGTAGCAGATTTAATACGCCAAATCTAACGCATAAGCTTGAAGGGTAAGGAGTATGACTAGCCAATAAACAGCATGATTATATCTAATTAAATAGCACAAATCCAAGGTACTGTAAGACAAATAATCAGGCAAATAGCTACATTATCTACTAAAGACTAGTGAGACAAGCCAGTGCTAGTAAAGTGGCAGAGGATGAACTGCTGGCTGCTAAACTCTGTCTGTTGGAATATGGAGACACAGCCAATGCTGCCGGCTTGACAGCAGCAAATTATTCTCGCGTCTTTGCTCCGGTCAACAGATTCGGGCGTCGAGGGCTTTGTTAATGCATGACTGTTGGGTGGAGTGAAGTAACAGAACAAAACAGAAATACTTTACCCTGATGTCTGCCATTGCAAGTGGACACTGGCCTGACCGAGTGTTTAAGGACCAGACACTGGTGAGAGAAGGAGTTATACAGAATAAGCAATGTGTATATTATGACACAAAGGGAGAACAAAAGAGCACTAAATGAAGTGTATTGTAGAAAGCATTTTGAAAAAGCATTGCACACATGACACCATCAAATGAGTGCCACGGTGTCATGGTATTATTTGTGCCAACCATTCTTTAAATTCCCCTTTACATGAAAATACCATGGTACATCAATGTGGAAATCATTCACTGTCATGGTATACACCAAAATATACGGTATAACATCACTATCATGGCACAGCCAAAGTACTATTTGAATAGGGTTTGGCATGCAAGTTGAAACAAAATATCTGTAGAAAATATTTGGAAGGAAGGAAGGAAGGAAGGAGGCAAGGAAAATAAAAAAGTAAACAGAAAAAAAGGAATAGGAAAGATACAGGAAGAAGAGAGAAAAATCTATAAAATGTCCTATGTGATATGATCTTACATTGCTGAAAACATTGCTATTGCTTCACGTGGAGTATTTCAAATCCAAATTATGACTTGAGAGAAACTATAAAAACAAAAGGCAGGTTGACTGGCCATGCACATATCTGACTCTGTACCATCAGCCTCAGGGGGAAGAGAATTGTTTAGTACGCCGAAACAAAAAGAACTGCATTTCAGCAGGGGGGAACAGTGCATTTACGCTAATATAGGCCAACACAAGTCCTGCAGGTATTAGACTCGATGACTTCTTCACCATCCAAACAAAAGAGATTTCTGCAGACGGGTGGTACTTGGTCTTTTAAAACAAACATGCTTTAAAAACGACAAATGCTAGCTGTGTCGGTCCCTGTGGGTTGTTACCGAGAAAAAGAGCTTTGAGCAACAAGGTAGAGAGAGAAAAGAAGAGAATCGCAGTAGGGCTCCTGAGACACTTGCATGAAAGGATCCCTGCAGAACTGCACTACCTCAGCTCACTTCAAAGAGGAACTCTCAAAAGTACTTGTTAAAAGGGTGGTGCAGCCTAGTTGGTAAAGATCATGGCTGTTCATGCTGAAGATTTAAATAAGTTGCAGAGTTGGAGTCGAGACCAGACCCAAAATAGATATCTTGAAGCCTATATCTAGCTCCATAAGTTTCCATAACTTCTATATCTTTGTCTTTTCAACCATCGTTTTACATTGCATATGTTTTGACCCCCACAAGCTATCAGAATTTTATCTTACAGTACAGTCAAATAAATATCAAATATCTGCACCAAATTGCATACATTTTACACTGTTTCATAGGTCTGAATAAAACTGGGGTGTTTTTTATGACTATGACCTCCATACTCTTATATCATACTGTATAAAAGCCAGTTATATCAAATATGATACTCAAAAAAAAATTGTCTAAATGCTCAAACAGTTATAATACTTTATTTAAAAAAGTATTGAGACAGACCAAGGTCATTAACTCTGGTTTAAAATCACAATTTGCTTCATAAAAACTTGTGTACTTTATTTTAGTGCAAGTCATTTTGGGTAAAAGTGTTTGCCAAATGACTACCTGGCAATTCAGTAGTATAATCTTATGAAATAGTCTTACATGCAAATAGGAATTCTGACAATATGGAATCAGACCCCCACCTACCACCTGACCTAAATAGGTAATGTTTATCACATTCATTAGCTACTGTACCATGTGCACAGATGAGACCACATCTAACCCATGAGACATTTGGGGGTGGAGTGAGTACAGCTGGACATTTACACACAATAACTGACAAACAAGCAACAAAAGCGGCGTAAACAGCACTCTTGCTGCACCACATAATCATCTTGTTTGTCAATCACCCAATGTTTCTGACTGAGACTATACGCTATGTTGAGTAATATGCCAAGCTAGATCCAGGCTACACACGTTTATGTGTTTTTAACAAGTTGTAAAGGAGATGGGGCCAGTGAAGACCCTGATGTAGGCCTATAAATAAGCTGAGCAAAAGATGAGGATTTGGCAAAGAAAAGGAAGCGCAAATTACCATCCATAAAAAAAACTGCACAGCTTCACAAGCCAAGCACAGGCATTACAGTCCAAAACTTGCAATACTAAAAGCAAAAGAAATAAGGAAAAAATATGATCAGACACAATAATTTCTCTAGTGCTGATGGCTAAAGAGCACTTTGGCCATCGTGTCTCCATGAAAGCTCATCAAATTAATTAACATCTTCACCCAAAGGGATTTTTTCATTAACTACTGTTCTATTTAATTAGCTGTGCAACGTAACACAAGTGGAGGGGACAAAAGACATGGCAGAGCAGGTCAAGGAAAAACAAAACACATCACACCCTTTTTTGAGAATTTCAGATCTTTGTTTTACATGAGACATATGGCTATAAATGTCTGAAATTAAGACTATGAGGACAGAAAACAGTCCATTGCACAGCATTCAAGTCCATTGTACAGCATTGTTATAGTTAATTTAAACTAAAACTATTAAAATCTTTTTGTTAATTGAAACAAAAGTGAAAAAATAAAACATACATTTTAGAAGAAAACTTATAAACTTAAAATAAGATTAGTTTGAAGTACTAAAATTACTAAATAAAAATAAATAATTTTAAAAAAAATGCTATTTTTTTTTTACTAAACTACTAAAAAGCAAATTACTAAAATAAAACAAATAAAATATAAAAATTAAAACCAATTCAAAATAATAATAAATTATTAAATGATAATAAAATAACCCCGCTCCTTTGTTTACAAGAGTTGACAAGATTTGATGGTTTGAAAAGTATAAATGAACATTAAAGACAAATATATATATATATATATATATATATATATATATGCTGGAGTCTTCAGTAGTCGCTGTGGATTTAGGAGATGCCTTGAGTTTTATTTGGGTCAGTGGAGAGAACTTAAAATTAAGACATGTGGAAATAAAATCGAAGAGCTTCAAGAAATTCAACTCCGACACAACACAAAAGAAAGACATAAAAGACAAGGTCTAGTGGAAAGACGTCAGCTCGTCTCAGCATTAACACCAGGACTCCAGCATGCTATACTAGCAGCTTGTTGGTTTTTCCAGTCCAACAAACATGTCAAGTCAAAAATCTAGGCTATATTTCACATCAAACTCTTCCTTTGGGCTTAAACCAAGTTTCCCCACTCACTGTAAGAAAAGATGTCACGCTTTAAAACATCAATGACTTGGTGCGGTGGCTGTACTCGCTCCGACTCCCAGAAAGAGGAGAGGAGGAGGGATGCATCATCAAACAGGACCAAGTTTATTTGAAGCTGATAAAAGATGGCATCCATATTCATAAGGTGGAGGACAAGGACTTGCTTCTGAAATACAGGCCAGTTTGCAAGCGTCAAAGAGCCATGGACATACTTGTGAGAAATTAAACCGGTACTGCGCTGACTTGATCAAATGAAAAGCAGAGGGATTCCTCCTCTACATAGAAAGAAAAGTCTCGAGGAACTGAATTGAGCTGCCATAATGCTGGTCCAGAAGCAGGTTGCCAGGTTTGCGAAACAAAACCAGCCCAACTGCTAATCAAAACACATTTTTTCTGCAGTTTTTCTCTCCGTTAGGGGTCCGCTCCATCGAAATCATGTTCCGGGTGGGTGGGGGGGGGGGATGCTTTAACCCGTGGACTAAAAAACAACCTGTGGCAACAGTGTAAAAGTAGCCCAATTCCACTGTAAAATCAAGGACTTGGCAACCCTACTCAGAAGGCATCAACTTTGTAATTTAGCTGGTGTAAAGGTCAAGGCTGCAGGATTAGAGAGTAAAAATGTAAGAGCTTCATATGATCTTGCTTTGATTTGCTGGTTATATTCTCTGTGGTGG
This sequence comes from Schizothorax lantsangensis, assembly GCA_027422415.1. Taxonomy (NCBI): domain Eukaryota; kingdom Metazoa; phylum Chordata; class Actinopteri; order Cypriniformes; family Cyprinidae; genus Schizothorax; species Schizothorax lantsangensis. The sequence continues at coordinate 12,932,518 of CM049861.1, read as the reverse complement.
AACACAGAGGGTCTTGGAGAAAAATAAATAAATAATTGTTTTATTTAATAAAAAATGCTGCTTGGTGAGCATAAGACTTCTTTTAAAAAAAATTTTTTAAAGGGGTCATCGGATGCCCATTTGATACAAGTTGATATGATTCTTTAGGGTCTTAATGAAAAGTCTATAACATATTTTGGTTAAAATTTTCTCAATGGCAGTGTAAAAAAACACATTTTTTACCGTGTCAAAATCAGCTCTGTTTTTAGCAAGCCATTCTAGTCCATGTTGGTTTAAATGCTAATGAGCTCTGCTCGCCCAGCCCCTCTCTTCCGTGGGGTGACGAGCAGTACGTTTACCTTAGCCGTGAAACTGGCTAACTAGCACGTTATTAGGAAAGGCGATTAGCAAAGATTCATAAAAAACCCTTATACTCACTTCTTCTGTAGATGAAGCTGGTTCACGAATGATTTGCGCGAACATAGACGCATTTAGGCAGATCAGGGATCGGCGCATTCCCTTCAAAACGAAAGTAACGTTAATCCTCTGCGCCTTCAGTGGCTCAGATGTCAGGAGTAAATGACGACTGCTATGTTCATTATTACATCCAACAACAGAACACCTCAATCGCTTAATCGGAGACAACTTGTCTTCCCCTGCACTCTTGTTGTGTTCCCGGTCAAAAATGACCGGACTCCAAACAACTGCTTATAAATCTGTCATTATGCTATATTATCACTAAATATTGGATTCATTCTTTTTGTCAACTTGTTTTCTTTCATTTAGGACTGGTTTTGTGTTTCTATTTGCATCTGATTAATCGTAGGCCTCATTTATCCGAAAGTAGGCTCCTCGTTTTTTGAGTGAAAAAATCTTTTTTTATGAATAATTTTCACAATATTAAACAAAAAATTATAAAAATTTGCACTGTTTCTCACACTAGTGTACTTTAAAGATTAATCAGGAAGTTTGCTTTTAAATGCTTTTATTTTGTACAAAATTGCAAAAAGTCACACTTGTGGTGTTCCCGGTCAAAAATGACCGGACTCCGATCAATTGCTTATAAATCTGTCATTATACTATATTATCACTAAATATTGGATTCAATCTTTTTGTCAACTTGTTTTCTTTCATTTAGGACTGGTTTTGTGTTTCTATTTGCATCTGATTAATCGTAAGCCTCATTTATCCGAAAGTAGGCACCTCATTTTTTGAGTGAAAAAAGCATTTTTTATGAATAATTTTCACAATATGAGATAAATTATGAAAATTTGCACTGTTTCTCACACTAGTGTACTTTAATGATTAATCAGGAAGTTTGCTTTTAAATGCTTTTATTTTGTACAAAATTGCAAAAAGTCACACTTGTGGTGTTCCCGGTCAAAAATGACCGGACTCCGATCAATTGCTTATAAATCTGTCATTATGCTATATTATCACCAAATATTGGATTCAATCTTTTTGTCAACTTGTTTTCTTTCATTTAGGACTGGTTTTGTGTTTCTATTTGCATCCGTTTAATCGTAGGCCTCATTTATCCGAAAGTAGGCACCTCCTTTTTTGAGTGAAAAAATCATTTTTTATGAATAATTTTCACAATATGAGATAAAAAATTATGAAAATTGGCACTGTTTATCACACTAGTGTGCTTTAATGTTTAATCAAGAAGTTTGCTTTTAAATGCTTTTATTTTGTACAAAATTGCACAAAGTCACACTTGTCAAAAATGGCCGGCCATTGAAAGTGAATGGGGAAGAATGAAAGTAAGAGAAACAACTAGTGTTCAGGAGAATGTTGTGCTTGCAAACATAAAGGCCTTGGACCTGTGCGTGTGTGGATGCATGTATACTCATGCTATCACACTCACACACACACACATCTATGCATACAAACTATTGTGAGAATTACCAACGCTATCTCGGCAATTCGTACGTATTTTACGAGGTGGCTAATTCGTACGAATTCGTTCGACCTCACTCGTACGATTTAGTGAGATTTGTCTAAACCCCACTGACGGGTAGGTTTAGGGGCGGGGTTAGGTGTAGGTCATTCGTACTAATTCATACGAATTGGCAACTCGTAAAATACGTACGATTTAGCAAAAATCGTATGAATTCCTACGAATTAGCCACCTCGTAAAATATGTACGAATTGCCGTGAGATCGGGCTGGAATTTCCAACGCTATCTCACGGCAATTCGTACATATTTTACGAGGTGGCTAATTCGTACGACCTCACTCGTACGATTTAGTACGATTTGTCTAAACCCCAGTGATGGGTAGGTTTAGGGGCGGAGTTAGGTGTAGGTCATTCGTACAAATTCATACGAATTGGCAACTCGTAAAATATGTACGATTTAGCAAAAATCGTATGAATTCCTACGAATTAGCCACCTCGTAAAATATGTACGAATTGCCGTGAGATCGGGCTGGAATTACCAACGCTATCTCACGGCAATTCGTACATATTTTACGAGGTGGCTAATTCGTATGACCTCACTCGTACGATTTAGTACGATTTAGTACAATTTGTCTAAACCCCAGTGACGGGTAGGTTTAGCGGCGGAGTTAGGTGTAGGTCCTTCGTACAAATTCATACAAATTGGCAACTCGTAAAATACGTACGATTTAGCAAAAATCGTATGAATTTGTACGAGTGAGGTCGTACGAATTCGTACGAATTAGCCACCTCGTAAAATATGTACGAATTGCCATGAGATCGGGTTGGAATGACACCTATTTCATCCTACCCTGAACTGCATGCAATATGCTTTTATGAATCTGATATTATAACTCTCTCTCTCACACACACACACCACATGCTCAAACTGCCTTGTCTTTATCCTGCATTGACTTCAAAATAATCTTTTCTTTCACCACATATTCTAGACAAAACATTATGACAATAGGTTTTGAGGCTTTCGTGTTCTCACAGAGTAGACGAAAGTTTACAAATAAATGCTAGAGTATACAAATGCCTCAGAGTGCCTTGCTTGTCATTCACATGAGGAAGGGACAACTAAGGATGAATCTTACAATGAAGATGCATTGCAAGATATATTGGAAGAGGAAAACATCACTGAACAAGCTGAAAACCTTGCAACAACTGAAGTGGAGCAATCTTCTGATTTCGAGGACCCAGCTGAAGTTGATGTAACGTTCTGGTCGAAGGATGGAAAAAAAAATATTATTTTGAAGTCAATGCAGGCCAAAGACAAGGCAGTTTGAACGTGTGTGTGTGTGTGTGTGTGTGTGTGTGTGTGTGTGTGTGTGTGTGTGTGTGTGTGTGTGTGTGTGTGTGTGTGAGAGAGAGAGAGAGAGAGAGAGAGAGAGAGAGAGAGAGAGAGAGAGAGAGAGAGAGAGAGAGAGAGAGAGAGAGAGAGAGAGAGAGAGAGAGAGAGAGAGAGAGAGAGAGAGAGAGAGAGAGAGAGAGAGAGAGAGAGAGAGAGAGAGAGAGAGAGAGAAAGAGAAAGAGAGTTATAATATCAGATTCATAAAAGCATATTGCATACAGTTCAGGGTAGGATGAAATAGGTGTAATACTCACAATAGTTTGTATGCATAGATGTGTGTGTGTGTGTGTGTGTGTGTGTGTGTGTGAGTGTGATAGCGTGAGTATACATGCATCCACACACGCACAGGTCCAAGGCCTTTATGTTTGCAAGCACAACATTCTCCTGAACACTAGTTGTTTCTCTTACTTTCATTCTTCCCCATTCACTTTCAATGGCCGGACATTTTTGACAAGTGTGACTTTGTGCAATTTTGTACAAAATAAAAGCATTTAAAAGCAAACTTCTTGATTAAACATTAAAGCACACTAGTGTGATAAACAGTGCCAATTTTCATAATTTTTTATCTCATATTGTAAAAATTATTCATAAAAAATGATTTTTTCACTCAAAAAATGAGGTGCCTACTTTCAGATAAATGAGGCCTACGATTAATCAGATGCAAATAGAAACACAAAACCAGTCCTAAATGAAAGAAAACAAGTTGACAAAAAGATTGAATCCAATATTTGGTGATAATATAGCATAATGACAGATTTATAAGCAATTGATCGGAGTCCGGTCATTTTTGACCGGGAACACCACAAGTGTGACTTTTTGCAATTTTGTACAAAATAAAAGCATTTTAAAGCAAACTTCCTGATTAATCATTAAAGTACACTAGTGTGAGAAACAGTGCAAATTTTCATAATTTTTTATTTCATATTGTGAAAATTATTCATAAAAAAAGATTTTTTCACTCAAAAAATGAGGAGCCTACTCTCAGATAAATGAGGCCTACGATTAATCAGATGCAAATAGAAACACAAAACCAGTCCTAAATGAAAGAAAACAAGTTGACGAAAAGAATGAATCCAAAATTGAGTGATAATATAGCATAATGACAGATTTATAAGCAGTTGTTTGGAGTCCGGTCATTTTTGACCGGGAACACAACAAGTGTGACTAGGTGAAATAAAACCCACAAAAAATTAAGAAAATTCTAAAAAAATTAGTGAGAAGTACTTATACCCTATGTGCACAAAGTCAGTAAGTTTGAGTCCAATGCGATAACGTTAACTAGTATTTTCGGGAAAACGAAAATCTTTTTCGGGTCAATTTGACCCGAACACAACCAGTCGGAGACAACTTGTCTTCCCCTGCACTGGAGTCGACACAATGGTGGACAGCTCTCAGCTCACTCAGGGCGGGTCTAAGGTAAGACGGTCTTGTCAATCAACTATCGTGGGAGAGGCCTGTACAGAACTACATCATTCTAACAGGAATCTCAGAACAGCCTGATTTGAGAAAGGGGATTTTAAAATAGGGATTTAAAAAAAAAAACACTGGGTGGATTTGTATCATTATAGGATGGATGTATTCACACACTTCCAACACACATTTATGTTCAAACAACTTGTAAAGTGAATTTTGCATCCGATGACCCCTTTAAAATATCTTACGGCCCCAAAATTTTGAATAGTAGCGATATGTGATGAATGGCAGTGTATAAATTATAAAGTATAATTGTTTGCACGTTGATTCTCATACACAGCTCACAAGTTCGTCTTGTGTTTTACTCAGTACCAAAGGTCACGTTTGGTGAAGTCTAACCTGTGAATTCACACAGCAAATGACATATTACTAACGGAGGAAAAAACATCAAAGACTGATCTCTTGTCTCAATAAAGAATATCAACTCAATTCAGCTGGATCCTTTAGTGCAAGCTCAAACTCTAATGTGGCCTGAGGCGGGTGTAATACAGCCACCCCTTCCAAAAAACAAACAAACAAATGACTAACCAAACTTTAACGCTATTATTTTGCTGCCTTGGAAGCACTAGCATTGGAAATGCAAATCTTGTTCAACATAACGACTTTAACATTTCCCGTTAGTGTCTTCCTTTAAGTGTCACAGAGGAAGTGCCTCTTGAATCTCCTCATCTCAGAAGAGTTTTAATTGAGCTAATAGGATTAATGTTGCTCCTAATGCTGGAGAAGAGATCATTTAGATCCAGCTCTGATATTGCCGCCATGTGCTTTATTCTCCAAATGCAGAACATAAAGAGACACCAATAAACTTGAACGTGAACATAAGGCTGTATTTTGTGATGGTTGGCAAGTCTGTGATAAGATCTGAAGTCCTTGTGCACGTAAACATCCAATAAGCTCAGAGCCATGGCCTCAACGTGACCTCGTCCAATACGCCTCATCTTTCGTAGACTGCTTACCATAAATATCACTGTGGTCATAAAATCTATCCGGTGAGAAGGGAAAACACGGATACGGAAGAGAGCTATGCCATCTTATATTGTCTCATCTGCCACATGCTGATGAACATTTCTTTAAAAACACACTCGCATGGTATCAGCTGCAGCACAGTGGAAATTTCACCTTTCAAAACACTTTAAGCTTATAAATACAACTGTGTCTAACAAAATGTTCTATATCTAGTTTTAGAACACACATATACATACATATACATGCCCTCCCTTAATATTGGCACCCTTGGTATATACCAAAGGCGGCTGTGAAAATAAATCTGCATTGTTTATCCTTTTTATCTTTCATTCAAAAAAATTCACAAAATTCCAACCTATCATTGAAGTAAAACAATTGAAAGTGGGGAGAAAATCCATGATGAAATAAATGCATATTTCATGTTGGCCAAATTATTGGCACCCAATTATTGCAACGTCCTTTTCCCAGGGTAACAGTTAGTTTTCTCCTATAATGCCTGAAATTTGGAAACACCTGCAAGAGATCAGAGACATTTTCTTCATACAGAATCTCTCCAGATCCTTCAGTTCACAGTCCATGTTAGTACTTCTTCTCTTCAGTTCACCTCACTCATTTTCTGTAGGGTTCAGGTCAGAGGACAGAGACAGCAATGGTAAAAATTCATTTTGTGCTCAGTGACCCATTTTTGTGTTTATTTTGATGTTTGTTTTGGATTGTTGTCCTGGTGGAAATCCAAAACGGCCCAAAAAAAAAGATTTCTAAAGAGGCAGTCAGATTTTGATTTTTTATCGTTGGTATTTGTAGAATCCATGATGCCTGCATCTGAACAAGATGTTCAGGACCTCTGGCAGAAAAACAGGCCCACAACATTAAAGATAGCAGTATATTTAACCGTGGAATGGGGTACTTTTTTATCCCTGTTTGTACTAAACTCATCTGGTGGGGTTGCTGCCAAAAAGCTCTTTTTTCAGTTTCATCTGACCATAGGAGTCCCATTTGAAGTTCATCGTGTCTGACAACTGAATTTGCTGGAGTTTGTTTTTGGATGAGTGAGGACTTTTTCTTGAAACTCCCGAACAACATGGGTGATTTAGCTGAGACTTAACTAATCTCTGACAGCTGTGATCCTTGACTTTGGCCACTCAAACTCTCCTCCTCACCGCTAGAGATATAGACCAGTCCTCTTTCAGGCAGATTTTTAACATCTTTAGTTGATTGGAACCTCGTAATTATTACCCTGATGGTGGAAATGGAGATTTTCTGTTTTACTCTTTTCTTACAGATTATGATGCTCAACAATCTTGCAATGTATATTTTTTGTTTTTTCTCATTGAATGGATGATAAAGGGAATTTGACCTTTGTGTTCCTCATATTTATAATCCTGAGAAAGTCATGGCTGGACAATACCCGTACCCTGGTGTGCTAAAAAATGTAAATATGAATGGGAATATACCAGAGATATTTTACTCATAAGAATTTCTAGGGGTGCTAATTGTGGCAATTCATTGGAGAAAAACATTTATTTCATCATGAGATTTTCTCCCCACTTCTTTTTTTACTTCAATGATAGGTTGGAATTTTGTGAATTTTTTGAGTGAAAGATCAAAAGGATAAACAATGCATTTATTTTCACAGCCGCCTTTGCTCATATTTATCGTGCCAATGTGGAGGGCAGTATATATATATATATATATATATATATATGTCATAAAAATGTCCAAAGTTAGACAAATGCCCAGAAACACAGTGTCTTCTAAGTGTTAAAAAAATTAAATTAAAAAAAAAAGGAAGAAAATCTGCGAGTCCCCTTCTCTGATATTTATAGAATCGCTCTGGCTGTGCAGGGAAGCATCGAGGCAGCTGCTAACAAGGGAGCTGAGGACAAGACAGCTAGAGCCAGATGTACACGCTACTGATTATGAAAGCAATGTGAAACAGAGCCTTACCCGTAAGCCACGCCTGCAATTGTGCACTTCTTAAACTGCATGACGTTGCAGGTCAGGGTGCCTGTCTTGTCCGAAAAGATGAACTTCACCTGGTTTCAAGAGAGAGCAATAAACTAGAGTTAATGAAGTAGTTACACTTAAAGTAAATATTTTCAACCCATTTTACTTCTGTAATGCAACTTATTCTGCATGAAACAGAATATTCTACACAAAAACGCAAGGAGGGACTTGATTTAATGCTTTAGGAATAAACTAGATTGTGAAAAGTGGGCCTTTATTATATTAACTGTCATTAGGCTGTATTCCCTAATAAAATTCTAAGCATTACAGCTAAACTGATAAATTGCGTTATGGCTGATAGCTGATGAATGGCTGATATCAAAAATCTACATAATTTTGTCTAAAAAAAAAAAAAAAAAAACATTTTGTGATCTGCTACAGATTATATTTAACAGTGTTATTTAATAATCAGTGTTTTCAAAGATGAATTTAAAATGAGCATTACATGATAGCAAAGGTGATCTACAAGACAAAAACTGGGGAAATGAAAATAGAACAATTAACTATCCAATACTGGCAAACAATATTGATAAATACAATTTTAAATAATGGTCAATACTCAATATGGAATCAATACACTACGGTACGGTTCAAACGTTTGTGGTCAATAAGATTTTTTTCCCCATTTTTTAAAATCAAGCCTATTATGCCCCCAAAGACTATTTTGTTGATGAAAAACACAAAAATAGTAATACTGCAAAATATTATTACAATATAAATGAACTGTTTAAAAATTGTTTAATTCATTTTTAAATGTAATTTTTAAAGCAGCAATTTCTCCAGGCTTTAGTCTCTCATGATTCTTCAAAAATCATTCTAATATGCTGAATTGGTGCTCAAGAAACATTGCTGAATAAAACACGAGGGCAAGCAGTACCTGTCCCAACTCCTCATTCAGGTTTGATGTCCGGGCCATAGCTGGTGTGTTGGTGACTTCATACAGCATGTCAGTGTCCTAAAATCACCACGCAGAATTAATAAATCACAACCATTTTCTATTAATACCTTGCCATCTGGACTCCAAAACATATGCCGCTCTTTTCATACTCTGTCAATCAAAACATAAGGAATGAAACAAGCACTCAAAAGTCTTGACACTCGATGGGAATTCACAAAACTCCACTGCATCTAAAAGCGGTGTCTTGTTTGCTGTAAGCGCCTTGCCCCAAATCCAATTTTGGCATCTTCAAATGGGTTATTTTGATAAAGCTCCACTTTCGTTTGGGCTGTGAAGTTTTCCGGGATTGGCCCTGGAGGTTTAGGCAGTCTGCATTTCAAAGACAGCAGATTCATCATACAGACAGTGCTCCCGCAGCTCAGCCTCACACTCACCCAGTTGATGAAGAAAGCCTGGACGAACTTGATGACCTCTAAAGTCACCAGAAGACTGATGGGAATCAAGTTGTTGAAGAGGATGATGAAGGTGAGGAAGTTCAGGCCGAAGTTGGCTGCTCCACCATCTGGAAAAAGAAGAGTGAGAGGAGGAAGAGGAGAGACAGGTAGTAAGCTGGCAGAAAGTTTTCTGAGCTATGAAAGGCATGATGGGATGGGGTGGACTGAGGAGAAATGATGGAAGGACAATGCCACAAGCTCATCTGGTCTAATTTGCAACGTTTCCACAATGCTCCACTAGCACTGTGTGAGCGTTGTGCAAACACTATACAACTCTTCCACCCAATCTCTCCAGTAAGCCTCTAAACTACAAATTCACATTTAATTCTTCAATTAGGTCTCCATTAATTAGTAGCTAAACTCGATCCTTTGACATCATAGTGGTAGCCTTGGCAAAATGGGCAAGATTCAAAGCAACACATTATCCCACAATGCACTGGGGGGGTGGGTAATCATGATTTCCAATCTTAATCAAACACCAACATTTAACAAAGAGAGCAGCACAAAGAGAAACAAAAATGTAATCAATAAAAATCAGACCACAGACACAAGACAGCTCACACGTAGTGTTAAAATCAACATGAAACAATATTCACAACCCATTTTACTTTGACATATGACCGTGTTTAAAAGGATATTTAAAGAGAAATACATTCAAATTACTGCATTAACTATTAGCAAGATCCAAAAAAAACAACATTACAGTAGCCTTAAACAAAAATAAAATTCTAATTCAGGTTAATATGCGAGTCATAAAATTGTATTTTACCCATATTTGTTAACATTAAACACTGATGAAATGTTCATAACGAGACCAAGAACAGTTTATTAAGAAAGTAAATGGGTTCTTTTTGACTTCATGTTGACTTTAAGCATAAATAAAAAGCATTACCTTGGGATCCGCAGAATGCAATAATTCTGTTTCTGAGCAGTTAGGAGAGGGAGCGCTTTTCTCATACAGAATCATAGAACTAGAGAGGTTGGGCAATCATACAACTGCTATTGGAACTGACTCACGGAGAGAGGAAGAGGATTTGGCTAGTGGTGGGAAGGAAGACAATCAGTTTGGATGTTTCAGTGTAAAGGAGGGAGACCAGTCTAAAGTACCTTCCCATCACATGGAGCCGAACAGAGAGATGTGACATTTAGAGATATTTCAATCATTTGGAAGATCCGAAACATGGTATAAGTAATACTGAACAAAGCTTGACTGTCTCTTGCATGTCGGCTGAAGAAGAGCTTTCCTGGTGGAAGATTTTTGGCTGCATCGGAAACTACTCAAAACTTATTTCCTGACTATTGAATAGTCTAGTTAAAAAACCACACCCAACAAACACCAAGTTGGCAATAAAGACGAGTACTTCTCTGCATTTAAAAGGCTACAGTAAACAAATGTATCTCTAGTCGCTAACCTTCACCGCTGCACATGCTCACACGACATTCTGAAGCATGCAGGAAGATGCAGCACCATTTCTCTCAGCTACTGCAGGTCAAATGACATCAGTGCAGCAAGGAGTCGCGCTGCAGGGTCAGCACTTCTCAAGACATCCATCAGCCTATGTGCGGCACAAAACCTGCTACCTGTTATTTCATGGTCAGGAGTTCAACATGGGTGGCTGTTGTTGCAGGTGGCATGAATGCATAACAAATGACTGCTGCTCAAGTGATCTGGAGGCCCATCTGCATAGAGGCACATGCGTTGTTTTGGATATATACTGGGACAGAAGCAGAGTAAAATATCACAGGGGTTCAAAGTCAAATGAATTATTTATGATGAATAATTACTCATCTGCCTGAAGTGTGCAACGCTCAGACTAATGAGTGGAAGGTGTGTAACCATCGCCCTCTGCGTATGCCTGCTAACCCAATCTGGAAACCTTCAAGCACAGCTATTTCATTGTTTTTACCTCTGGGGATGAATCATAATCTGACACAAAACCAAACAGATCCAATCATGCCCAAGAGGTCAAAAGTTGGCTGGTTAGCGTGACCCAGTTAGATTGCAGATGTCATAACTACACCAGCTGGTTGCATTTTTCTCCGTTGACAGCCATTCAGATGAAGTCTGTATTCTGACTAATTAAAGTTTTCAAATTCTGTTCTTGTGCAACTGCTATTTCAATGAACAGAAATGCTAAACGGTTACAATACCATTAAAAAAATTTGGGGTCATTAAGAGTTTTTAATGTTTTAGAAAGAAGTCTCTTATGCTCATCAAGGCTGCATTTATTTGGTAAAAAAAAAAAAAAACACTTGCATACATAAATACATATGTACATAAATAAAATCAGTAATATTGTTCCACATTATTACAATTGAAAATTTTTCCATTTTAATGTTTTAAAATGTTATTTATAAACCGTTTTCTGCACAATATTTCTGTGGAAACGTGATACTTTTTTCATAATTTTTTTATTAATAGAAAGTGTTTATTTGAAATGGAAATCTTTTGTAACATTACAAGTCTCTTTACTTTCAATGCATCCTTGCTAAATGCAAGTATTAATTTATTATAAAAATAATAAAAGTCTGAATGGTAATGTAGCTCCCTCCAGGTATTATTAACCCTAGTCGTTTTGTCATGAATCCTGGATTATATGATTATACCACTGACTGAAAAAGCAGGAAGTGTCCTTGGTTTATAAAGCAAGTATAATCTGCAAAAGCATGTAAACGACAAATCAATGCCACGTCTCTCTTTTACAGCTCCACTAGGAGGGCAAACAACAAAGATGAGACAGAGTCTCCCTCCTTTAGAGGAATAATCAATTTCATGATGGATGCCTGCTTTATAACCTCACTGTTCCCTCACATGGCACCCAACATCACTGTTATTTCCTTTCCAAATGACTGCGCTGGATGTGAATGATTACAGATGGAACCCAGCATTCATGGTGGTGCATCTCAGCGTTTGACGACATTTTCGATGAACTCTCAGAGCATACCAAGAAGGGAACTGTGTAGGCCATAAAACAAGCTGCGATCGATTTGGACACAAACAGCCCCTCCTATTTAAATCAAGAGTAATGATGGTGGTGACACGTTAATCAATTTGCAAGCATCTCCTGCCACCAATTTAACACATTTTCGCCTCTTGTTGGTGCACAAAATTGTTTATTTTTCTCTTTTTCAATTACCTGAAACGCTCAAGGCACACAACAGATGTGCTCCCATCACTGCTCATTAAAAATTAAAGGCAGTGTTGTATTTCTTAATATCGTACTTTTACAACCCAAGCATCAAGCCTATTAGCATGGATTTGCTCATCTTCTCCAGAGCTGGGCCTTTTCTGCCTCGTCTGTCAGCACCAGTATAACAAACACAGCTGAACGAGGAGGCGGGTAAGAGGAAAAGGGGGGCATTTAGAAAATGCCACGGTTTGACCTCCAGGGTCTTCTGCTTCTGCACAGGAACACGTTTCTAACTCTTGCTCTGACAGCGCCCGTGGGTAACTCGCTCCTCTCCATGTGTGTTTCTTTGGGTCCGAGGCTTACTGTCGTGGCTCATTTGTAAGGCACGAGCGAAAGGACACTGGCGTGGCCGAAGCCGGAGCTTGCGAAGTGTTTAACGTGTCACCAAAATAAAGAAAGGGAAGGCACGTTTTTGACATCAGGCATTAAGAGGGTCTACACAGTGTAGAACTGGAAGGGAAAAACCTATCATTGGATTCCTGGTGTGTGTGCGGTCCTCTGCAATTACCCTCTCAAAGTAGGGCAACCATATAAGTGGCTTCGGTAGCTTAGCAAAAGCTGAGCTTCAGTTAGGGGTTAGTAAGGAGGGGTCATTCACAGATGGCCAAGGGTTTTAAATGGTTGTTACCTGGAGCTGTTAAGAAAATGACAACAACAAAGAAACAAAAAACACAAACCAAACAATGTTAGAAAGGAAGCTGATAACAAAACGAACGAAAAAAACAAGTACAGCAGCGTTCGTGATATTCAACCATTTATACATTCATGTGTCTATGCATATTACAACTAAAAGGGAAAAGTTCTCCTTTCCCTTTTTATTGACAAATATTCACATATGCAATGCATATTTGTTTACATAGAGGGAAGACGAAAATTACCGACAAAAAAAAAAAAAAAAAAAATGAAAGCACACATAGACACGCAAGCGGTCTAGCATGACAGAAGGAAAGGGTGTCTGGTTCTTACAGTTGAGGTCCATGTACCAGGCGTCATTGCCGTACTGGTACTTCCAGATGGTCTGGCCTATGGAGCAGACCAACGAAATGGCCAAGAGACAGCCAAAAAGCGCGAGGATCTGAAAGTTGGTGATGCGCTCCACGTTGGAAAGCTTCAGAGGGGGGGACGTAGAGTTCTGGAGACACAAAACTCAGATTTCTCAGATTGAAGCTGGATTTGGGATACGACTGAAGTGGACTGAAGCAGATAAATTACCTGCATGAGTTTGGTGTCGTGTCCTGTGTAGACCACGATACCGTGGACCCACTGCGTGTTCCTGAGTTGTGCACCTCTCAGCAAGAGCTGATCAGGACCGAGTGGTACAGTGCTAAATATGGAGCAAACCCAACAATTGATGAACATTTAAAAAAATAAATCCCTACCAAAAAAATAAAGCATAACAGCAGGGGGAAGTTTAGTGAAATAAATGCAGAGGGAAGTTTAGTGAAAACACAACAAATTTGGTATTCTATAAAGTATAGATTTGTTCCTTCCTAAATATCAATACGCAATTAAACCTGCCTTTGAGTATCAGTGAGACATTTTCATTCTTCAACTTTGATCGAACCCTTCCTGCTGAAATTAACTTGTCTCACGCTCATCAGTATCTCAGACTAATGAAATACAAGGCTGAAGTCAGTCTGAACATTTCTGTCATTGCTTCTTTTTTTCTTTCATTCACCTTAAGCCAAATTTTACCTTTAACACTCACACTCTGTCTTTTGATTTTCTCATACCTGTGTCCATCCAGGCGAATATTGCCCACAAACTCATAAAGGTGCCTGTTGGGACTCTCACATTCCATCCGTCCAGAGATACGCATTAGACTGTCAATGTCCTTGATGTCCGCAGTGATCTGCAGACCCTGAGTATAACGTAAAACACTAAGTTAATACAATTCACACCAGTAATCAATTAGGTGAATCGTAGAGTATTAATTAATAACAGTAGATATGATATGGGGGGTGGGGGGTTAAAAATCACCTGTCTGATCTTGAGATTAGTTTCTCCATCTAAATTTGAGGTCTCAATGTAGCACATTCCTTGAGGTTCACTACAATAAACGGCACCATTATGAAAAAAATATACATTTTTAATACATCATGAAGATATATGGCATCACCAGTAGAATATTTTGCAGTTTACTGAAATATATAATAAATACAATAATATTAATTTATACTGTTCAAAAGTTTGGGGTCAATAAGTTTTTTTTTTTTTATTTAGCAAGGACTTATTAAATTGATCCAAAGTGACAGTAAGGCATCAATAACATTACAAAAGATTTCTATGGCAAATGAGCTTTCTAGTCAAAATTCTAATTGTATTTAATTATAATAAAAATAATTGTGTTCTAATTGTAAATATATCAATGTTTTCACAAAAATATCAAGAAGCACAAGTGTTTTCAACTGTGATAATACATGTTTATTGAGCAGCAAATTAGAATGATTTCTGAAAGATCATGTGACACTGAAGACTGGAGTAATGCCTGCTGAAAATTCAGCTTTGCCATCATGGGAATAAATTACATTTTAAAAATATATATTAAAATATATAAAAAGTTAATTTGAGTTGTAATATCAATATTACTATTTGGACTATATTTTGGATTAAATAAATGCAGCCATGCATGGTGAGTACAAGAGACTTTCAAAAACATAAAAAAATGGTACTAAGCCCAAACTTTTGAACAATAGTGTATCTTAAAAGAAATTGGCACAGCCTAGCTTTAATAAAATATCAAAACATCACAAAACAGCTAGATTGCATTGGCTAAAATATGTAACTATTTCATATATAATTAATAACTAAAGTTTTTTTTCACATCAATCAAAACCACACAGCTAAATGAAGCCCCATAATCAAAGATGCCTTGTTTTCCAGAGCTAGTACGGTTTTCTGTTAAAATGATATTGATATTATTTATTTCAGTAAGGAAAGTCCACTGGGCAGTATATTTTCCCCAAACTGCACAAGGCTTTTTAGTACTTGGACTGAAAATGAAAACATATCGCTCTAATGGGACTCCCTTAGATCCAGATCCTTCATTTTGCACTCAGCCATTAGGAAACTTTCACTCGATGCATCTTTGTTTATGGCCATGCATTCTGCTGTTATTATTTTTAGTTACATCCTCCACATGCAACAAAGGAAAGATGCAGCACACCAGACAAATGAACATTCAGTGTTAATACTGAGAAGAGCAAAAGCAGGATAGTGAGTGCACAGAGCCAAAGCTGTTACACATATCTCCTTTAATAAATGATAGCAGGCGTGAATAGAAAAGATGGTCCTCATTCTTAAAATGAAAAGTTATCAGAAAAGTTTGCTCTGCTTTGGGTCTGTATAAAACAAAAATAGATGTCAATACTCATTTCTTCTGTAGTTGTCAAAAATGTCCCCACCAAAACATCATGTTTATCTTAGAGTAAAAAAAAAACAAAAAAAGCATTTCATAGATTACCAGTATACGGACAATGTGGTTTACTATAAAGGCTCATGACAATACTGTACATTGTGGTGATGTGACCGCATGCAGAGAGTCACATCAGAGTCTGAGCTCCTGCTGAAGCCATGCATTGTGCCAACAGCTGTGACATTTACAGTCACTCAATGGGTCTTTTCTCCAGCTGTGTTAGAGAAGCGCTTTGTTTTTCCTGTGTGCACATGCTTAAGCATCTTCAGCACAAAGCAGAGGTCTGTAATCCACGTCTCTACGTTTAAGGAAAGGGCTTCATCAGTATTTTCTGCTGGGAGTTGAACAGAGTCTTCCTCTGAGAAATATGTGCCTAGTCAGCCCATATTTGGTGCTTAAATTTAAGAATCTCACGACAAACGGTCCAACAATGATGCATGGGAGGTTGTGAGTCGTGATACTCAGTCGTGATAGTCTCAATAGGCCCTTTAATTGCACAATTATCAAACAAGGTATATTTAGGATCATATAGCTGGTGACGAAATAAAACATCACTGTGAATAAAATTTGAATGCACTTTATTTAGACATTAAATTTCTGGAAAATTAGTTCTGTGATCTATGTCTCACTATTTTTAAGTATGAGCCTTTAGTTTTGACTGCATCACTGATTTAAACTTCAATAGCAAAATTATATTAGAAATTGGGAAATTCAACTAATTTCTATTACTCAATTTAAAATTTGTGTTTCACTGAATCAGTTTCAAAAGATGCTTTTTTCTTTCACTAAAATGTTTTAGTAAAAACATACACTATATTGCCAAAACTATTGGGTCACCCCCTTCTAATGAACAGGTTTGACTACTTTAGTAGTCATTTCTATGAGTACAAATCTTAATGTTAAAGCATATAATGATATTCTAGGAAATTGTGTGCTTCTAATATTATAGCAACAGTTTGGACAGGACCCTTTTCTATTCTAACATGGCAATGCCTCTGTGTATAAGGCAAGGTTCAAAAAGAAAATTATTGATTCAGTCAGTGTGGAAGAACTTGACTGGTCTGCATAAAACCAAGTCCTAATCTCAGTTTAACACCTCTGGTGTGACTGTAAATGCAGACCTTGAGCCAAAAACTCATTTGTCTACCAAACACCAATGTGCACTTGTACATATGGGTTCAGTCATTTTAGTGTTTGGTGATGAGTTTTTTGACAACTTTAACTGTGTTTAAAGAGATGGAAATACAATTTTTAAATACATGAATTATGTTCCCATTGTTGTTGCCAGCCTACATTTGGAAGTTTCATTTTTCTGTTCTAAAGAAGGGGTGTAATCTCAATACTTTTGCTATATAGTGCCTATATTTTTTTTTCCTTCTCAAAACGCAATTTTATAAGTCAGCGTTTAACAATGGTGTTTGGTGATGAGTTTTTTGACAACTTTTTTAATGTGTTGAAAAAATACTTTTGTCGTTAAAGCATTTTGCAGATTTTTTCTTTTGTTTATTTTAGCCATTTGGCCAAAATTATTTCTGAATGTAATCATAAAATGCGACTTAGCCTATTATTTTTTTTTCCTTCTCAGCGCAGCGGGTTAAGATACCAGATTTTCTGTGTTGTTTTTTTTTCTTTTTTTTTTTGAAAATGAAAACAGCAAACATTTTTTAATATCTTGAAAAAATACTTTAATGTCGTTAATTATTGGCAAAGAATTTTTTCTTTTGTTTATTTTTTTTTACTTATTAACCGTTTCGGAACGATAATAATACTTAAAAGATGATGCTGTCCTGGCTAGGAACAGAAACGTTAAAATATCGCAGCGGGTTCTGCTCGGAGTAACGATTTATAAAGAAAACGCTTTTCTTTTCGTTTTCAAGCCCTTATTAAAATTAAAATTGGCAAAGAATAAAAATGAATTTTTTTTTACGTTATTAACCGTTTCGGAACGATAATAATACATTAGGAACGCAGGAACAGAAACGTTAAAATATCGATTCTGCTCGGAGTGAACGATTTAATTTTTCTTTTCGTTTTCAAGCCCTGACCAAAATACTCTAAAATCTGCTAAAAATATATCTGACTGTCTTTACATCTATATATTATAACTTATTGTTTAATGTTATAATAATGTAATTTTTGAATGCATACAGAAAAATTAATATCACCCAGCAGTACCCAGCAATATCAATCAGATCATTGCTAAAAAAAAAAAAAAAAAAAGGCATAATCAAGAATAGCATTAAAAGCTGACAAAACACCATCAGGCCAAAACAAGAAAAAAAATGGAAAGAGAGAGAAATATTAAAGGTAACAGATTCTCTCCACCTGTGCACCCCCTGCTCCCTTCCCACCCAGCCCACATGCAAACCGGAGCTGTTCCTGACCTGGACGACAGAATGATGAGGTCGGCCGGGAGGTGATCTCCATTGGCTGCTCGGACTACCTCCCCTACCGACACCTTAATTTACCCAGCAGCCCCGGCGCAAGGGGAATGACGCGAGTGAAGTCAGGAGAAGGTTGTTCATCACATGAGGTTGGGAGGTGAGGGTGAAAGGTGGAGATGAGAGGAGGAAGAGCACACATAAGACAGGAAAAGAGACAAACACACACACGTTTAATCTTCACAGAGGAAAAAACAATGTCCACTGCTCAAAACCCATCCAGGCCAGCCTAAACCACCAGTAAAGTGGGAGAAAAACTTATTTTACTGATATCTGTGGCTGATATAAATATCTGTAACACCCCAGAACTTTGGGACAACTTAAGGCCTGGCTGACAAATGGATTTTGACAGTGAAGAGGACACAACTTCATCAGGTCAGTAATAATCAATAAGCAAACATCCACTAAAGGAAGTGTTGATTTTGACTTTTCACTCATTTTATTAAAAATTAAACTTTGCCATTTGTGCCCCTCATTTCTTAATAAACCCCTATAACTTTTAGGTTTGGAACAAAAAAGGCAAGTAAACAATGGCAGAATTTTCAATTTTAGGTGAACTAGTCATTTAACCCTTCATCCTTTGTGGGTAATATATGATATTTCTATTATTAAAACCATCAACTGATACCATATGCAATGACACTGCTTTATCTCAGGGTTATTTGTTATTAGCCTGTTAATCATCACTTCCTTTGGGTGTTGAGTGTGAGACAGGGGCATAAGGATGGACAAGTTCCTTTCTGATGACGTAGACTCATCTACCTGGACGACAGCAGTATAACATCTGCTGGTACGAAATCTTTGCCATTAACTTTAACTATGTCTCCAACCACAACCTGTAAAACACAAACTAGTTATCAATTCAAAAACTTTATAGCAAACTAGCAGCCACTGGTGGGAGTAAAGAAATAAGAAATATTAATTTCACGCGTTTCATTCAGGAGGTACTTAGATCCAAACATAAGCCTTCACTTGAGACTAGCATTTAAAATGAGGCCATTTAATCAAAAGTATTCTCTGTAAAATCCACAAATAAACAATTATTTTTTTCAATTATCTTATTAGCCATAATCCAGTAGAAGTGGGGGACGTTGCTTCCTAGTTGCTACTGTATTTTGAATCAAAGTGAAGAGCTACTTAAATATGCATGATTTGATATATGATTTATAAGTAGGCCTATATTAAAAATACATTATTCATACTGTGCACTGTAATTCAAAGTGTGTCACAGTGTGGCTTAATAAAAGGATGTCCGACAAGAAGCCTGGCTCCACAAAACTGAATATTGATGAGATGACAATAAAAATAAAACTAGATTTAATGAGCTGAAGCAGAATCATACTGTTCTTCACTGTCCATTCTAGCAGCACTTAGCAGAATTGCAGCTTCATAAAATAATATACTAAAAGGAAACAACTGTAAGCAGTCATAGTTGACATCACATCCTATTCTGTGCCACAGTGAGATCACCAGGACACAAGTTAATGCACTCTCGCAGACGTGCACTAATATATCAAACAGTAATGAATGGCCAGTCCGCAGGTAATTATATCTCCAGCCATTTCCTTTTGCTTTCACCTTATAATTATAATTAGCTTGACTCTCTATTAACACATTAAAAAGCTGCTCTGTGTCTGGCTGCATTAGGATCTCTATGGAGACCGCACGTAAGCTGCTCCTGGATTCTCGACTCTTTAGGTCAAGCAGAGAGGGAAGTACCCTCTTCAGAAAACACCAAAGTATCTGTTTTCAAGCCAAACCTGCTCTGGTTTACACCAACGGGCAGCTTTATATGCATACTCATTTCTCACTTTGTTTCTAAGAGTATGTCAACTAATTTTCAAGCTGGAACTCAGTGAGGCAACTGAGAAACACCATCTGCTGCAGTACCTTCTCCCAATGTACAATCTCCCAAGCGCCGTTCCTCAATACTACAAAAGAGAGAGAAAGAGAGAAAGATCACCATAAAAGAAATGCATTTATACAAACACACACATTTAAAAGTTGACTGTCGTCTTCTTGCAGGAAAAAGAGATCAACATTTCTAATTACTAAATGCTGACTCATCCTGTATGGCTGTCCAATTTTTTGGCCAATCTAATTTCTCATTAGAAGGGTGTTGGGTGTCTACTGCCTATTAAAAGATTAATTTACGCCCCACATAAACTTTGTTTCAATAGAAAATACTCTAAAACAGGGAGGAAAACTGCTCTAATCAGGCAAATGCATGGTTTTTTTTTAAAAGACAAACGTTGAGCAAACAAATGTCTTACCTTGTGTCTCTTTCTTGTTAACAACACTGTCAGCATTGTGGCGTTTCTGAGAAAAAAGAAAAAGTCATTAATCAAATAAGCCAAATCAAAGCTTCAAATACTTTTAGATGGACAGACTTTATTTTATGGATTTTATTACTTTCTTCTGCACTATAAAAGAATATTGGCACAACATATCCACACAATTATTACAGACATATAAATACAGCATGCATTCAACACAAAGTCCTTAGAAAAAACTAAAACCTCTTAGAAAATAAAATAAATATTCTTTATAGAGAGAGAAAGAGTGATGTTTTACATGTTTAATGATCAATAAAACTGCTAATCGAGAAGTGGAGAGATGTGTGTCCATTGAAGCACTCTTTTTGGTCCCAGATTACAAGAGCCGTTTGATCTGCTCTAATTGAGAACCACTTTGAGCTTTTCTATCTCAGAGAGCGAATGCGAATGAGCGAGAGTGATCTGAAAACACTGATTAGCCTCTAAAAGCTCTACATATACATTTGAGCTCTTGCCTCCAGAGCTCTGATTGCCTAATTATCCTCCGGGTTAACACTGGTAAAATACGTCCAGTGTCACCACGGTTTGTCCAGGACGACTGGTTTGTGCTGTTAGGAAGACAACATGAGAGAAACCTGAATAAGTTACAATGATGGTACTATGATTAAAGTTCCACGAGCACCAGTTACATAAATGCAGATCATATCTATAAAATGAAGCCATTCCTTTGTTTCCAAACCTTCTCTGACAAAGTTTAGTGTAATGTTGCTACTGACTACTAAGAAAATGTCCAAATGAAATTTGTTTATATAGACAATTTATCAAAATAAAATAAAAGTTAAAAAAAAAAATCTGTTGCTTTCTGTATATACTCTGCATCAAATAAATAAATAAATGCATACATAAATAAAATAATTGCAGACAGCCTTTCTATATTTTCCTTCCCCTCCTCCCCATCTCTCTCAAATTGATATTATATTAAAATAACATTAACTGTGACAAACAGCAACGTTCATATTACAGGAGAGATTATTGAACAGCCCATGTCACATGACCTCTGCAGGAGAAGGAAAAAGTTAAGACTGGTCTCAGATCCCATTTATCATCCAAATCAGCTCTGGTGCAGTGTTGGATAACTCATTCTCTCTCTTTCTCCTCACTCTCTCCCATCTCCCTCACATTTTCCTCCAGCTCAACATGGAGCAGAGATCAGGCTCTGCGGAGGGAAGTGATGATTTGATTACGCATCTAATCTAACTGATGGCTTGTCTGCAGTGAACATGGGAGCAAGAGGATATTTAACAATACAAGAAGGCCCCAAAGGGAAGAGGAAACAGTGGTTTGGGTTTGTGGTAAAATGCAGCACCAAATCCCAGAGGGATTAGTGGAGTACAGTGGGGTGCAGCTGATAAGCAGGCCACTGTGTGGAAAGCACTGGCGCGTCACCTCTTTGTTAGATTCGGTCTTTGTTAGAGATGCCGGATTATGACGAGTTATGGATTATACTGAGCCTGCTGGCTTCTTTTGAAACTCGTATATGAAGACACAGTAAGAACGCAACAAACAAAAAGTGTGATTCTAAACTACACAACTGTTCAAAAGTTTGGGGTCAGTAAGATTTTTTATATATATTTTTTTAAATATTAATACTTTTATTTAGCAAGGATGCTGAATCAAATGATTAAAAAAAATCAAGCGTAGCGTTAGTTCCGTCAGGTCACGTTAGTCAAGCTCGCATCAGCTGACTCTCAGCTGATCACCATCTACCTATAGGAATACGACACCTATCCAAGCATCCATATATAAGGTTGTCAGTATTATCAGCAGTTTTCACATTGCTCAATAGCTAATTACCCTCCTCCGTCCCCAACTCCTCCTCTGTCAGTCAGGATCTAGCCTTCTGATTCTCTTTTGAATCAGACTAATTCAAAAATGTGTACATAAAATTACTGAACTTTAACAATATCTGCAATACTTTTGTTGGTTCTGTTCCGTTTACCCTGGGGGGTTATCGCTGCTCTCATCCATGCTAGGCTGCATGGATGTGCAGGGAGTTCTTGCCCAGAACAGAACCATATCGCCAATCCAAACTGTATGCTAATTGTCAATCATCTTTGACAACAGTGGTCCTGACAGAAGTAAACACATTCATAATGTTATAAAAGATTTCTATTATTTCAATCTTTTGAACTTTCTATTTAATCAAAGAATCCTGAAAAAAAGTTTCTTTAACTACCTTTAACTTAACAGCATATCAGAATGATATTAGAATGAATAGCTGCTGGAATTCAGTTGTATTTACAGGAATAAATTGCATTTTAAAACGATGAAATAGAAGTTATTTTAAATTGTGACGAAATTTTACAATATTATATTTTTACTGTATTTTTGATCAAATAAATGCAGCCTTGATAAGTAAATGACACTTCTTTCAAAAACATTAACAAAAAAAACAAAACAAAAAATGACTAAGATGTTTAGCGGTATGATCAAGCTTTTTTCCTAAAATAAAGGCAGAAAAAAAAGCACCATAAAAGAACTTCGGCACCATATTTAAAGTCGTTGACAGCTCATGAAAAACAGCTCCTTAAGCTTGACGGCTCAAGAAAAACACCATTCACACATGTCTTGAGATTGTGATGTCCTATTAGAAAGCTACAGTTCAAAGCCCTTGGTCACAGCAAAATATCTTCTTTTGTGTTCAAGAGCCAGTCATTCAGGTTTGGACATAAGTTTGAGAAAATTAAGTTATTTTTCTGGTGAACTACTTCTTTAAATACAAAAACAAGCCATCCAAGTCTAACAAACAAAAGCTAGCACTCAAAGTAACAAGAGAAGCCTTTCTCTCACCTTATGGGATGCCTCTAAAATTAGAGTTTGTTTTTACTTGAAGGGAAAAGCAAAGGTCATGTGACCTCAACTGACAGCGGGTAGGTGAATTTATCATATGACCTTCACATCCAGAGCTAGTTTTGACCTCTCAGAGCTGAATAACACATCAGAAACCCATATAAAGTGCTGAGCCGGTCATTCTGACCACAGCATCCAGCGCGATGTGATCGGATGGCTGTCCAGAGTGATCCGGGAGAGCAGGCTCTGATTTCAGGGTCACAGCACTATGGTGGATCTACTTGGGCTGGTGGTTTTATCTCAGTGTTCACTCCTCTATGTAAATTTCTATGTAAAAAGGTCTTGGAATTAATTTGCATGGCAAATAAGATGATAGTTCAGGTCAGGAAAAAAGCGTTGGCTAATGGGAGTGAGATGCATTCTGCCGTGTACGTGATCACCAGAGAGTGAGATTGAATTATCAGGAAGAGTAAAAGAGGTAAACGTGAACGCAGTCTAAAAACTGACTCAGATAATATAACAGATGTGAAGGGCAAGAGAGAATAAAACCCACAGCAAGCATGACTGCACTCCAGACACTAAGAAGAGCACAGTTCTCCTTCATTAACCACTCATTAAAAATCATTCCAACTGCCAATGATAAAGTCATTCAGATGCACTTAAAAAGTGAGCTATCTGCATAAAGTTCACATGCATTTACTCTAGTGTTGTCACGATACCAACATTTTTGATTTTTGATACCAAAATCAATTGATTTGATACCTGACTAAAATCTCTTGATACTACTACTGAACCGATACTACGCCAAAAACATAAAACAACAGCAAAGGTAATTGAATAGTAGATTTTTCACATGGAGCTTATAGTCATTTTATCTATTAATTTAAACATATGAATAGTTTACTTGACCAGTGTGTGCCTGCCCTGCTTTTCAAGCATTTCATCCCTCTTTAAAATAAATAAGTAATAAAAATCACATGCTAGAGTCATTACACAGGACTAAGGTGAGCTGAGTTTGACGGGGCAGTTGAGGTCAGTAATAACCGTCTAATTTGGCTTTAAAATTAAATTTAAAATTAAGAAAAGTTCACGTCACAAAATAAATCACACTCTTTTGACTTATATTTGCGGGCATAAGCTAGGGGTGGGAAATATGACCAAAATCTTATTTCATGATATGAGTCATTTTATTTCACAATAACAATTTATATCATGATATAGTCATTTTTGTTATTTTATTTTTGTTATTATTATTATTATTAATAATAATAATAATAATAATAATAATAATAATAATAATATGGATGCTAGTACCAAACAAAAGGACAAATACAATAAAACAAAGACACAAATTAAATAAACAGTGTTTTAGGTAAAGTAGGTCTATTTGACAGCAGCATTAAAGCAAGAGTTAATACAGAAATTGAATAAAGTAACCAAAATGTAAAAATATAGTACTGCATAGTCTTAACTGTATGAATTAAAAATATATTGATCCTTATTAAAGCTACTAAAGTTAGTCAAGATCAGTAAGTGATTTTTCTTTTGTTGTTTAATTAACATGATAGATACAGACAGCAGCAGGAATGTTAGGCTGTTGTCACTTTAAGAGCTGCGGATCCAATTTATTGATACACACGTTTTCTCTCTCATCTTTTTATATTCACTTAAATCATAAGATGAAATGACCATTCTAATGTAATTGTGTGCGTATTTGACTGTTGAAGCACAATAACATGTGAAAGAGATCTGAATTCACCATCACGCGCCTCCTCGATGTGCTTTCAGTGCATACACATACTCACAGTGTGTGAGTACCGCACAAGTTCTTTTTCAAGGTTTATTGCGCTTAACTAATTTTAACATCAAGTCCCACGCTTTAATTTCTTATTCATGCATGTTTCTTATCCACTCTTAAATTGCTTAAAACGTTTAAACAGTCCTGCGCTGTGAGGTTATTTAAAGTGTGGCACGGCCAGTGTTCATGCAGCAGAGTGCTGCACGCACACTCTCCTGCTGTCGCCTGTGAACGCAACTCAGGAAATATGGCTCTTAATAAAACACATTTTTAAAGTACCAGTACTAGTATGATGAGGAATCGTACCATTTTTAAAAGCAGGGTACTGCGATACCTTTTTAGTACTGGTATATTGTGCAACACTAGCTTATTCAGTAAGCTACTTTAACAAACCACAAATATAATTGAATGCTCTCACCAGGTCTTCTATAACCTCCTTCACTGCTGCCACCACCAGGATGAAGAGTAACGGCACCAGCGTTGTCCACCTCCCTGTTGGTGACACATCAGGGATTTGCTGTTGAGAAGAAAAAAATAAATAAATGGCCACATGAATGCCAGTCATTAATCGCACCCTCCAGAAGAGCAAAATCAAAACATGAACATCCAAATGGCACACTAACCTCTTCACCTACAGGGCATGCATACAAACACTAATTAAAGTCCAGCAGAGCATTTAAATGTATGACCTCATGAAAAACACTCAGGGGGGAATGATGAACTGCTCCATTTTGTTTCCCAGCAATCATAACACAGCCTGAGGGTCTACGTCCCTGGTGGTGTTAGCATTTATCACCAGGAGGTCAAGAAAGCAACCTAAGGGAATGGCAATAACCATCAGAACGTCAGCAGCAGTGACTCTGATGGATGTTTAGAAGTCACCGTGTGACATATCTGTCTACCCTGCTGAAGAGATCAGCTTAGACTAGCATAAATTTCCAGACTGGTCTAGGCTGGTTAGGCAGTTGGAAAAGTGCCCTCAAGCTTATATATAATTCACACCATTAGAACTTGATTAAACTTCTACAGTTTCTCTCCTGATTTTGGCAAAACTCACAGAGCTTACATAATATCAAGAAGTGGATCGTCTTTGGAACATGTCCCTATCAGATAAAGTGTCAGAGCTGTGACAGGTTCAGACAGAGGCCAACAATGCAAAGACATACAATAGGAAACCCGAAACAGATTCCTTTTAACCTGATGCCAACACTTTCCCTTCTGCGTTACGTTTCACTTAAACAGGAGAGTACGCTCACAACCAGACCACAGTGGTGCAGAAAACCAGAGCAGTCGATCATCATGGAACCTGGGTGTCAGGATCAAAATATTTTGTTGATTATGAGGGCACATCCAGAAGCAGTTTTTGAGCAGTTTTGATGAAACCGCATCTATAAAAATCAGATGGTTGCCTTGGCCCCCTTGTTGCCTCAGCAAACCCATCCCTCCTGTTTTTCTCATTCACAACATGCCTGTGCATTTCAAGGTCACTGCATTGACAGCGGCGTAATGAAGATACACAGAACCTGTGCTTCGAAGCCACCTGACTCCCTCTGTTTTACTCGCAGTTTCTCTTCTTTCTTCATCTCTCTTCCCCCGGTCATTGATTGAGCTACATTAAAACAGAGGCTCTAATTTAATGTGAAGCGCATTCACAGGGTCACACCAGGTTGCTCGATTGTGGATTCATCATACCTCCTGTCTGTAAAAGAACAGCATGTTTATAGCACTCTGGAGCTCTCGGTGACTGCAGCGTCTGGTAATTACACAGTTACTGCAGCCAAAATCTGTTTAGGTTTCAAAAGCAATATATACAATACACAACTGTTCAAAAGTTTGGAGTCAGTAAGATTTTTAAAATATTTCTGAAAGAAGCTTCTTAAGCTCACAAAGGCTGCATTTATTTGATCAAAAACAGAAATACTGTGGAATATTATTGTAATTTAAAATGACTATTTCTATTTTAACATTATCAAATATAATTTATTCCTGTGATGGCAAAGCTGAATTTTCAACTGCCACTCCTTCAGTCTTCAGTGTCACATGATCCTTCAGAAATCATTCTAATATTCGGATTTGCTGCTCAAGAAACATGTCTTATTATTAATATTGTTGAAAACAGTTGTGCTACTTAACATTTTTGTGGAAACCATGATACATTTTCCAGGATACTTTGATGAATAAAGTTCAAAAGAACAGCATTTATTGGAAATAGAAATCTTTTGTAACATTATTAATGTCTTCACTGCCCATTTTGATCAATTTAATGCATCCTTAGAATAAAAACTCATTAATTTCTTTCAAAAGACTCCAAACCTTTGAAACTTCAGTACTCAAGGAACAATATAATTACCTTTAAATGGATGTGCCATCTAAACAGACGTGTTATTCAGGTAACTAGCAATAAAAGGCATAGTTCATCCAAAAATGAAAATTCTGTCATTAATAACTCACCCTCATGTCATTCATTCATGCCTTGTTTACGAGCAGAGGAATTCACACGTGTCGTGGTACTTTTGTGAATGGCGGAGGGCACTGACACAGAAGAGAAGAATTATTGAATAAAGTCATTATTTTTCATTTCTTTGCGCACAAAAAGTATTGTCGTTGCTTCGTAAATTTATGGTTGAACCACTGATATTAGGCTATGTTCACACTTGGTGTCTTTTTTGAAGCTGCCAGCGTCTGTTTTACATTACAATCCTTGGAGCAAACAGTGTTTTCAAAAAGGTCCTGAGCACTTTTCTTTTTCTGCAGCTCGGAGCCTCTTTTCAAGTTGAAAAAAGTTAAACTTTTGTGAAAAAAAAAATGCCCTACGTCAAGCGCCTTTTTGACAGCTGACCAATGACAAGCGAGTGGCGAGTCGTTTCCATAATAACAATGAGAAAAAAGGAGCATCCAACCGGAGTTCCTGGAATAAATTTTTGGAAGCACCATACAGTTTTCTTCCCCGTATAATGTCGCGCTCCCACAAACATCGTTGTGAACCGACATTACCCTCCCCGTTAACTTCAAAAGCCAACATTTCTGCAGCACACAGCTCTAGGCCACCGTTGCAGCTGTTGTTATAGCAACAAAAGACGCCCTCGGCTGCTATTTGTAACCAAAACATTTTTGTTTTACTAAAAAAGCGCTCGTCAACTTTTTCTAGTCAAAAAAGACACCAAGTGTGAACACGCCCTTACATGGCCTATTTTAACAATGTCCTTGTTACCTTTCTGGGCCTGGGAACATTTTAGTTGCATTGCTGTCTATGCAAAGTCAGAAAGCTCTCGAATTTAATCAAAATATCTTAATTTGTGTTTTGAAGATGAACGAAAGTCTAATGGGTTTGGAACGACATGAGTATGAGTAATTAATTGACATCATTTTCATTTTTGGGTGAACTAGCCCTTTCATTTTTCAACAGTCCGTAAGATTCTCTTTAAGCAGATACTCAGCCGTGACAGGAGCGCCCCTTGTGGCAGGCAGGGCATTATGAACTGAAATCTGAAACAACTGCCAACGCAACTGACCTTGTGTAGCAAAGTAACTTTTGTGTTCACATACTTGTGGAGAGTATGTTTTGGGGACATTGTAATGTAATGCACTATATCACTGAGGTTTTCACACTTGGTTTGATTGATTGGTCTGAACCAGAGTTTGATTCCACCCTGCTGTTCAATCAGTCCTGTTTACTTAAGAAACACGGTATCTGATCACAGAGGGTCAGGGAATCCGCAGACAGATGTTTATCTGCGACCGTGAGAGCTGACAGCCCTAATCTCTCCAGCTTGTCATCAGTATTCCTGCCCTGGCAGAGGAAGGTTGAAGACTAACACTGAAGTCTTACCTGCAGAAGTGCGATGAACAGGAAAAAGGAGTTTGCTGCTCTTCTGAACTGAGAGTACAGGAACCGAGGCAGGAACGTGAGGACATTGTACTTTGCAGTGCTGGAGAGAAAAGAAGAGGATGTTAGAAATGTGGTTACATCCTAACAATGACCACAGTATGAAACCACCTGACAGCATCTACAGACTGGGCTGACAGTTTGTTTATTAAATTTCTCACAGTTTGCAATTTTTAGTTGGTCACTATTATACCATAAAAAGTGATACTGATAACCAGGAATCAGACCCCCATCACGAATCCAACTCTCTCCACTTGCCACACCCAGTGTCAGTTTCAATGCCAGCCTGACACGAGCACAAACATACAGTGAGTGATTGAGAGAGGCAATTAATGACCATAAAGAACAGCTAAGTTTGAGGAGGAGAGAGAGACTGGGCTGTAAAGAGCTCTGAATTCGAGTGAACTACGGTAGGAGCTTGCCAGAGCCTCCATCTCTCAGACTGCCGACTGATTTACGCTCACATTAGGCCCAAGACAGCGAGGCCACTTTAGACTGAGATAAACATACCACTCTGAACCCTGACACCTGCCTCTTTATCCACCCACTTACCAAAAGAACAGCCAACCAAAAAACACTTGTTTCAATAAGAATGCTGGTATTTAGGCCCTATGTATTTTTTATTCACAAATGATTAATATAATAAAATATAAAACAATATGAAACATAACATACAAAATACTATTTAATACAATAAAATACAGTATTTCTAATTAATGATACATATTACATTTACATTTAGTCATTTAGCAGACGCTTTTATCCACGTGACTTACAAATGAGGACAATGGAAGCAATCAAAATCAACAAAAGAGCAATATGCAAGTGTTATGAAAAGTCTCAGTTAGCCTAATGCAGTACACGTAGCAAGGTTTTTTTAAATTATATAATAAATAAAAAGAAAACAGATGGAATAGAAAAAGAATAGAGCATGCTAGTGTAAGAGCCCTTTGTTTTGCTTTTTGTTAATTGTATAATAAATAAAAAGAAAACAAACAGATGGAATAGAAAAAGAATAGAGCAAGCTAGTGTTAGTTTTTTTTAAAGAAAACAAGCAGTTAGTAAATGAATAGAGTGCAAGTCTAAAAGGAGCAATAATAGAATTAGAATAGAGAGTGCTAGAGTTAAAGGGTCAAATAAAGATGGAAGAGATGTGTTTTTAGTCCGTTCTTGAAGATGGCTAAGGATTCAGCTGCTCGGATTGAGTTGGGCAGGTCATTCCACCAGGATAAAATATAATAAAATAAAATATAATACATATACAAAGTAATATAATACAAGCTAATACAATACCTTAAATTATGTAAAATAAAAAAAAATCAATATTCTCAGTCCACCAAGAAACAGTCAGAATTATTATTGTTTCATATAATATAACATAATATAATAATAATTAAGATAATAATACTGTGTACAATAAAATATAAAATATTATATTAAAAAAATAAAAATACAATTCAATATTCTCAGCCACCTAAAAGCATTTCAACCACAATAATAAATATATATATTTTTAAATAATAATAATAATAATAAAAAACATCAGCCCACCAATACATTCTTTTCAATCAGAATATTAGCATTTTGCTATTTATTAATGACTGTAATTTAAAATACAATACATTACAATACAGCCACATTGGAGAGACTGAGACAGTGAATGTTTCTAACATGGAAAGTGATATGAGTCCTCTCACTGTCTCTACGTTTCACTGATCCAGTCTTCACAGAGATCCTTATCAGCCCATGGCACATGGCACACCGTAGCACAGCAATTAGCAGCACCGCACGAGATGGAAAGTTCTGTCAGGGGCCTGTCGTTCTTGCTTTTCTCCACTTTCTCTTGGCTAGTTTTCAGCTTTTGCTCAGTGTAGCTATGTCAGGTGGCTAGCAACTAGCAGCTGCTCTTACTGATCTTCAGATAAAGAAACATTTCCATGTGGCTGGGCAACTCAAATTCATGGAGATCAAGAGGGAAAAATTACATCTCCATCTGTCCTCATACTCATCATTTAGCACAAATTAGACCTTTTTTTCTAAAATTCAGTAAAATAGGTGCAAAAAATATCTTTACAAAAAGAGGTTTCAAAGCTATATCTAAGGGAGAAATGTAATAAATATTGGCTATTGTTACTATTGTAAAATCAAATGAATCACAGCCAAACAATATATGAAGCTCTTCAGAACCTTTTAAACATTTTTTTGAAAGTGGTTGATAATGCAAAGTTAATTTAACAATAATAATGATGGACACTGAACTCAACATGACGTTCTAGCAGACAGCTTTCTCACGGCGGTGCAGAGAGAGCTGACCTGCGTCTCTCCTCCCATTTCCTCTACACGACCCCAGAAACCAGATCTAGGTCTGCTTCTAGACCTCAGCCGGCTGCTTCACCCACACCCTCTGCTCGTTTAGCACTACTTAGCATCATCATGCTTTTAAACAAACATGTATCGCACACGAGGGCTTCGGGACGCTGGCTCATCAGGCAGTCATTGGGGTGACTAGTGTAACCGCTCATCAAGATACACCTCAGGGTTTAACCACGTGCTGTTAATCATTTTAATGGAGAGAAGGTCGTGGCATTGTTGGCGGTGGTGTATTTACAAATGCATCAACAGCTGTTTTGTCTATAGTGTGAGGAGCAAACATACATTTTTGGTTTTAGTGTTAGGAGATATGTTAATAGTGTTTGTTTGTTTGAGGTGTCAAATTACAGCTTAGCATGCGCTCCATTCCCAACTCCAGAATGCCGTGTTTGTTTAGGTAAAGCTTATGTTAGTATTTTGTTCAAGAGAAATGCAATGTGATCCCTCTTCCTTGTAGACTGGTTTGTTAGTCTTGATTGTACAGTACAACACGAACGCTATGGGTAGCAGTTTGGCTGATCCGCTCTGATAGTAAAGATCTACTGAGAGTAACAACTTGAACTTGACCAACAGTTCACATCAGCCACGCAATGCACTATGTATATAAAGGCTTAATCTAGCAAACACAGCTCTCAAAGTGGTCAATGACAAAGTACTCTTTTGCAATAAGTTAAATGGACAATGAAGACATCATCATTCATAACACAAAGCCAGGCCACTTATGAAAACTACAGTCGATGCTGGTGACCTGTTTTGGCTGCTTAATGTCACAACCATAAGCACATGAACCTCCAGTACAACTGATGTTTACATATCAATACCACAAGAGTTAAATGTAGCGTTCATAACAGTGGTGACTTTTACCACTACTGCAATAAGTTTTTAAAATAAGTTTTATATTCGCACCAAAGCTGCATTTATTTGACATAAAACAGTTATAGTTAATTGCAATATTTCATAATATTACGGTTTTTTATATATTTTAAAAATAAATGTATTCCTGAAAAGGCAAAGATGAATTTTAACATGATCCATAGTTAATAAGCATATTCATGCCATCATTGTGTCATATTTGCTTCTCTCCTACTCTGTGCTTACTTAATATATTTTAATACAATCAAGTTCCCCAAAAAACTGTTCTCTGAACTCGCTGATAGAAAGTTCAAAAGAACAGCATTAATTTGATTACATATGTCTTCACTGTCATGTTCAATTGTATGTACCCTTGCTGAATAAAAGAAGAAAAAAAAAAAAAAAAAAAAAAAAAAAAAAACTTACTAACCCAAACTTTAGAATAGTAGTGTGTCTTTATGGATGAGTAAATACTTCCCAAGTCTACAGAATTAATTTTTCCAGTTTTTCAATTTCATTTTTTTTTCTTTGAGTCAAATGTAGTGATTCATTCTGAAGCTGTGTGCTTCGGTTCAAGGCTTTTTATTATTATTTTTAAATGCCTTACAAAAAAAAAATTACATGGAAAAACTTCCAGATGCAAGGCTACAGAGAAATAGGTGGTCACTGTTTCAGTCGGTATTAACCATATTGGCCTGATGAATGACAAATGTCAAATAATGCAGTATGTGGAGGTTATTCAGTCACAAAGGAGGTCATTTACATACAGATGTCTAGCAAAAGGAGTCAGAGAGAGGGTGGGAAATTCTCATACAAAACTAAATAAATAGATTTTTAAATGCAAGAAACTTTAACTATAGAATCGGGATGGAGATTCATTAAAAAAAAAGCTATGAAAATACAATACAGTTTATTTTGAATTTCTGACTTCTTATTTTACTTAAGGAACACAAATATTTGTATGCTATATTAAGTGTTACTGTTTCTAGGAGAACAAATGCACAAGGAAATGAAAATGATACCCTGACCTTTGCGTGTGATCTTTCTAAATGAGCACCTACTGATTGTTAGCAAAATGTGACAGTAACCCATTACAATTAAAGCCTGTTTTCTACTCATGGCAGTTTACATAAAATACATACACATAAGCAAGCAGCACTCCCTGGTCTCTCAAACTGTAGGAATGCATTGCAAACATTAACCTGGTCTGACAGAGGAGCTGACCTTTTAAAACTACTGATTTATCTGTTGCATGCGAGTCAGCTCTCTGTATACCTAAAAGCACAGATAAACAGTCCAGACATGAGACAGCACATTGTTCTTCACTGCATTAATCAAAGTATGGCATTATTAGTGAGCAATTATGCTCTTGTCAGACTGCAGTGGCCATTATGATCACTAGATGGAACTAATCAAATAGATGCTTTTGGGTTTCAATACTGAAGGTCTGCAGTCTGAGTGACATGACGTCTGGATGAATGCTCTCTCTTACTGCAGGGTGGAAGAAAAACCACCAAGCATCTTATACTTCACAAATTCTGAAATATTTGTCATTTCAAATCAGTTAATTTCACTGACTCAGGCTGATCTTTTGAGGGCGAGTAAATAATTACACAATAATATTTTTTTTGATGAACTGCTCCTTAAAAGGCAATTCAGAGTGTGATTGAGCAGATATCAGATGTTAACTGCAGTGCCTGCTCCTACCTCCGCTCTGCCTGCCATACATCACTATGAGTCTATATGTAACTTGGACACTGTGAGCCATTGTGGCGGCTTGAACATAGCAACACTTTCTCTTGTCTGTCAAATACCAGCTCACTAGTTTTAATGTGGCACTTTTTTCGTACAGTTCCTTCCCACTCAAATCTTTTTCAAAACCATCTTCATCCATCCATCCATCCATCCATCCATTCATGGCAGTACAATCTGTTCAACACTTTTGTTTTTGTTTTAGTGACATTAGATAGGAGTTCTGTTCTGAACCCAACCGAGTTGCCTTGCTGCCTACACAACCGTTCAAAAAGTTTGGGGACAGCAAGATTTTTTTTTTTAATGTTTTTATGAAAGAAGTCTCTGCTCACCAAAGCTGCAATTATTTCATAAAAACAGCAAAATAATAAATAATAAATAAATAATTTAAAATAGTATATAGTAAATAGTAAAAAAATATATATTTTAAGATGTAATGTACTGATGTGAATGCAAAGCTGAATCAGCAGCCATTACTCCAGTCTTCAGTGTCACATAATCCTTCAGAAATCATTTTAATATGCTGATTTGCTGCTCAAGAAACATGTTAAAAATAGTTGTGCTGCTTACTATTTTTGTGGATACCAAGATATATTTTTTCAGAACTCTTTGAATAATAGAAACTCAGTACTTAGTACTTAAATGCATAATTACACTGTAACAATGACAGCGTAAAATAAAAAGTGTAACCCATTTTTGCTAAATAAAATTATTAATCATGAAATTAAACTACACAAAGAAATACTAGGTAAAAGAATACATGTAATTACACTTACAATATTTTAATCATTAAATTTCAGTGTTGAACAAGTTTTTATAAAAAAACATATCACTCGCTTCATCCACCGTCTTGAAGTTCATCATCCCTGTGGTCACCATGAAGGCCTGTGTCAGTGTTTCCCCTAGGTTTATGGCTTTGGGGTGGGGGTGTGTTCCATTTTTTTCCGGCATAAAAACATTTAATTTATCTTTTAATTAATGAAAATTATTAATTTTTGGGAAAATAAAGGGGACTTTATATTACAATTAAAACATTGAAGACATATTTTATGATTATTCCTTAAAAATAAGGTTTTAATAATTTTAGTAGGCTATTACGTACATTCTACTGAACAATAGTAATATATTTCTGCTGCAATGTCTACAATTGAAACCCGAAAACCCGGGCCGCCCTCCCAAGATAATGGCAGGGGAAACACTGCCTGTTCAGCCTTTGTTTGAGGAAAACGATGTTTGCACAATACACATGGAAGCACACGTACCTGACACGATTATTGCAGAACTTGGTAAACTGGGGCTGATTGATAAAAATTCGTCTGGAATCTTCCTGGTCTGCTAAAGAAGTCTTTTCTGACGTGTCTTCTGTCTTTTCATAACCTGAGGCAAGAAAAAAAAGAGAGACAGAGAGGAATAAAGCAAAATGTAATATAAAGCATGCAAAAAGGAGCATTTATTTATTCAGCCATTATGAAATATCAGCCTTTGTTTTTTAAAAGTAACGGCTATTTATACCATGACAGATCAGATCTCCCAGCCACTGAAAACAAATTGCCTTTAACAAGATTATAATAAAGATTACATCTTTAACAAGTGACAGACCCTGAAGAGCTAAAAGACTTGACCTATAACCGCTAGAAGCTTTTCTGCAGCGTGTGACTCCTATAGAGTTGCTTAGCTGATGACATTAAGAGGGTCCTAAATCACTTAAAATATAGATAAACAATTAAATACATTTATAAATAATGCATAACTAAATAAAAATGATTATGTATTTTATTTTATAAATAAAACACATACATCTTGTAAATATAAATGATGATTTGTCCTGGTCCCTAGAATTCAGATCTCCAGGTAGATTAAGTCATTATTAGGGCTGGTGTGGTGACAGCCAGTGGAAAAAGAAATGTGTGATATTACAGGCACACTGAGCCCAAGGGAACAGATGAGTGAAAGAAGGGCAGCTCAAACAGATTCGCCTGCAGGCATCCACATGCACACACCACACACCCAACGCACACAGACAGAGCAGTGATAATACTAGCTCAGTCTATTACAAGCCACACTCTAACTGGCTTAAGTTAATACAGTTTGCAACTAATTTAGAGCATGGAAGAAAATAGAAAACTTTCATGGTATCCATACAACTAACAAACGTTCACCAAATTCTTATTCACATCAAATGAGTCAAAGTTAAAATGGTTTACTCACCCTCAAGGCATCCTAGGTGTATATGACTTTCTTCTTTCAGACAAATCCAATCGGGGTTGTATTAAAAATTGTCCTTGCTCTTCCAAGATTTATAATGGCTTGGGCTGGTGTTTTTGTTCAACAGTCCAAAAGTGGTCAAATAAAGTGCATCCATCCATAATAAAACATGCCTCACATGGCAGCGGGGGTGAATAAAGGCCTCCTGTAGTGAAACGATAAGTTTTTGTAAAAAAAAATCCATATTTAAAACGATATTTAAACGATAGAAACAGTTTTGTGTAACTGTCATAAGCACGTTCACGAGAGACTGCCTTTCTGGTGGATGCCGCCAGACGTAGGTGTAGCACATGAGCGCGAGTCTCGTGAAAACCAACGTTTGTTTACAGGAGCAAAGAAAGCATCTTTTCCTTACTTTACCAAAGGAAAACCAGTCTCCTCTTGGCTTATATCGAAATCCACATTTTTCTTTACAAATCCTCGTTTTGTACTACTAATTCATGACCGGTGTTTTTTGTTCTCTCTACGTTGTGCTTCTGCATTAGTCACCAATCACCGGTGCGTGCGCTACGCCTACGTCATCCGCCGGAACGCTTCCACCTACGACAGTTAGGAGAAGTGAGGAAAAAGGGGTTTATCTAGTTTTAAATATGGATATTTTTCTTTTAAAAAAAAAACATTGATTTGCTACAGGATGCCTTTATTCACCCCCGGAGCCGTGTGAGCCATTTATTATGGATGGATGTGCTTTATTTGACTACTTTTGGACTGTTGAACAAAAACACCCGCCCAAGCCATTATAAAGCTTGGAAGGGCAAGATATTTTTTTAAATATAACTCTGACTGGATTTGTCTGAAATAATAAAGTCATATACACCTATGTTGACTTGAGGGTGAGTAAAACATGGACTAATTTTCCTTTTGGGGTGAACTAACCCTTTAATAACCATGACTGGAAAAAGTTGATAGTCCAACAATTTGGAAAATTTTTATAAAAAAAATTGTGGATCCATTTTACCAGCAATCAAATCAAATGAAACCAAAAGTTAATGGTTCAAATGAATTCAAGACAGCATTTTCATTTATGGGTGAAATCTTGCAGTAGAACAGAGACAAGAAAAACCAGCACAACAGAAATGCCCGTATACCTGCTTGTTTTATCAGAACAATCTGGGCAAGGTGAGAGTAGGCCTACATCATGTAAAATCATCATCAATGAAGGGTGTGTAAAGTTGAAACATGGCTTGACAACAGACAAATTTCACTTAAAATGGACTAATTGCTTAAGAAGAACAACAACAACATACTGTACTTTCTTAAAGGAGTTTCCCTTTAAAGAGTTTACCGGTTCTATGTGTTTGACATCAGCACTAACACAACACGGCTGAAGCTGTGAGACTGAATGCTTCACATAATGAAAATTACTGTGGCATACTAGACAGAGGTCAAGGCTAAATGCGTGAACATTTTTGAAGGTGTTTGTTTGTGTGTGATGAAGCAAAAAAGTGAAAAAGGAAGTAAGATGTAGACACTAGACAGTTTAAACAAAACGTCTAAGCTAAGTCATGAAGACACACTGAGGAAGTGAGACCTGCAAGTGTAGCTGTATGTGTGAAAGAGGGTGGGTTTACAGAGTTATTTGTGAAACTATTTTTGATATGAAAAAGTTCCAGCTTTCAAATTCTGCCAATTTCTTCACCAAATCAAACAATATTATATTATATAAACTGTTATAAATATATTAAAACATTATGTAGTCCCATATATATAAAAAAGTCAAATAAGCGGTCTCCCTTGTGCATGCAAGCTTAGGAATAAGATCCAGCTTGACTGCATCTAGAACCACACAATGCCCTTCTCAGTGAAACAACTCTCCGTGTGTAAACACAACAGCCCCATTCATGACAGTGCTCAATAAATAATTAATAGTTGTGCTGATAAATAATGCAGATGGCACACAGTAAATTGGCTATGCTCATCTGAGGATCACTGTTATTAAAACAACAGCGGGAAGCAATATGAGAATGAGAGCAACATAAGATTAAACACATTCAAACTGGAGCACCAAACAGAAAATGGTGTGCTGTCATACCACCCTTTATTTCTGACCTCAATTAAAATCAAACATGACCAGAAAACTCTGCTGTTCAACCTAAATCCAATTTACAAGCCTGTGGATGCAGAACCCAAAATCATGAATGCACTGTTTGTTTTTAACAGCCGGAGGTGTGACATGAGCGCATGTTCATCATCAGTGTGCAATTTAATGAATTTGGGGAGTTAACCTCCACTCCCTTTATAGGCAAAATATTGCTCCGTTTGCTTGAGCGTCCTGGCTCAATCAATGGTGTGAGTGTGGGGTGGGAGTCACGGGACTCAGTTTGACCAACCAATGCAATACAAGGTGAGTGTTAGAAGAAATTTTTTTGCAATTTCATGTTGCTGATGCTATTGGTGCAGAAAATACTTCTCTTTTAACTTTAAGAAACTGCCAGTCTCTGAGACGCTATCTTTTGGTTTCACAGATTTTCCGAGATGTCTTTTGTAAACAAGTTTGTGTTGTTGTGTGCAACCATGTGCAGTGATGCAGTGCAGCTGATGAGACGTTACAGGAAGTAAGCATACACAAAAATGACAAAAAAAACAAGCTTTTCAGGAACAAGTGTACCCACAAAACAGTCATGGTGGTTTGAATTCTCTACTAGTTAACTAGTGTACTAAGTGTTATGACTAGGGATGCACCGAAATGAAAATTCTTGGCCGAAGCCGAACAAAATGAAACACTGGGCCGAAGGCCAAATGCCGAACATGGTTTTTCGCATTTTTTCCCCATGAAGGCCTATTTTGCCATTTTTTCACCATTGCATAAATTAAATAGCCAAAATGTGCTTTTTACTGTTATGTCCTGCTTTTCAAATAAAGAAATCAATTACAAAACAACAATTTAAAAATATTTACTTAACACTGAACATTTTGTAACATTCTAGCAGACATTATACCAACAAAGCACAATTTAACTTAAAAATAAGTTAATAAAAATATTTTTGGCCATTTTTGGGACCCCCTTCTTGAATCAGGCATGTATTTTTTTCTGTACAAATAAATGCAGCCTTTCTGAGCAGAAGAGACTTCTTTTAAAACATTAGAATATATTACAGATCCCAATTTGAACACTATGTGTGAATGTTATAATAAATGTATAGCTGTTGTAGGGTAATTAATATTATCATTATTATGGTCTTATTTTTTATTTTATTTTACAGAACAGTAAAATTTCAATACTAACATTTATGAATGTTGATGGAGTTGTTGCTTTTTCTTAGATTTTATTTTGGCAGAAACTCGCAGGAAGATCTGTGCTTCTTTTTGTTGACAACAGCATGCAGATATTTAAATGATTCTCATTACGAATTTGGGAAGATGTTTGACGCACGTATCACATTGTCACATGTCTTTAAAAAAAAATTACAAAAATGTTACTGAGCAAATGACGAGTAACAATGTTTTAGCGCAGATTTTTCTCGCACTTTGGACTTTGAACTCTGGCGCCGCGAGCTCATGCAGCACTGTTTGAATACATGCAGTCCGTGCGTGTATTAGAAAACATAACATTCTGCAGTTTATTTACTAATCGTTTGAGGCCATTTCGCGATTTCAATCATCACAGTAACCAGCATCAACCACCTCTTCCTCTTCTCATCGGAGACATGAGATGCAGCGCTAAGCAGTCTCTCGCTGTCGGTGCTTCGTGCTTGTAATGTTTTTTGTGTCTTTCTCTGACAGTTTTAAATACTTTCACACTGCAGACATATTTGCTGCATTAGTGCACAAATCTATTTGATCGCGTCACGTCATTGTTCGGAACAAATTATTCGGTCTTTTCACTTATTCGGCCGAACACCGAAAGAGTTTTTTTTTTGCTATTTTCGGCTGAACAATTTCGGTTGCCAAACATTCGGTGCATCCCTAGTTATGACCAAAAATCCTAAAATTC
The DNA here is from genome assembly GCA_027422415.1 of Schizothorax lantsangensis. NCBI lineage: Eukaryota > Metazoa > Chordata > Actinopteri > Cypriniformes > Cyprinidae > Schizothorax > Schizothorax lantsangensis. The sequence continues at coordinate 12,892,379 of CM049861.1, read as the reverse complement.
ACAGTATTTTTAAGATTATGATTTCACAGTATATTTTTTCTTTGCATAACTAGACCTGTAATATAGGTTTATAGTGGCTAATTTTACTGTCGGAGTACACAGACTGTAAAAAAAAAAAAAAAAAAAAAAGAAAGTGTAATGCCATACACAAATGTATTAGCAAAAATGATGGTAATCAAATCAATTTATAAATCTTTAACAATTTAATTAATCTTTTAAATGTACAATTTAATAATTTCTTGTAATAATTTCAATGTGGTGCCAAAACATGGATGAAAAATTGTGATACTCTTTAAAAATGTTTTAATAAATTGTATTGTTTTCGCTGTTACTTTGATAATTACATTCTACTCATTCACAAAATACACACAATTTGACTCCGTGTGCAACCCAACTTTGCATTTATTCATCCAAAATTTGGTAAATTCTGTGACATTCTCACTTTATTTGTTAATATATTTTTTTACTTTTTAAAAGAATGAATCCATTGTAGTTTTAGAAAGCTACAGCTGCCCGAGCCCTAACAGCACATCATGCTCATCGAACTGTAAATTTGGGTCACTTTGGCTGAGCTCCAGACTGAAAACAGCAGCGATCAATCGGCTCACCGGCGCCGCCCTCATGGCTGCACAGAAAACAAGGGCAGCAGGCGCCACAGAAATAAAAAACCACAAAAAACGCAACCGTGTCATGCAGACTCCTAGAGACATGCTTTTGGGGGGTTACTGCAGACGTTTACCCTGTTTATTAGAATCATGCAAGACTCAAATGATACGAAAACATTCATCCATGCTTTTGCGCATTCCTTGTTATTCTGCGATGTGAGTCAACTGTTACATCCACGATCACTTTCACTCCTTTCTGTCATCTATCCAGCCGTGGCGATGAATAAAAATAACACAGACAGTAAGAGAGTGAGAGAAAAAAAAACAGACATGAATCATTAATCTAAGAGCCATGATTCACAATATGTGTAATGACATGTGCTGAGGGCAGCAGCTGAGGGGGGAGGCTGTAGTGATCAAGGCCGAGGCTTTTCAATTAAGCCTGAGTACTTAAGGGATTATAAACATGAGTTAAAAAAAAAACAGTTTGCTCTTTAGGGCTGAAAGAGTCCAGTTCAAACAGGAGGGATTTCCCTGCTGAGATGGAGGGTGCTCTCTGTAGGCGTTGTACAGTGGGCAGTGGGGCGGAAAGGATGGAGAGCTGAGGAGATACATGACGTACAGCGGCAGAGAGGAAAACATGAAAAGAGGAATTCCGGATGGCACGTACACACGTGGGCTATGAGTCAGGAGGCTAACGGGTGACCAGAGGCTCTGATCTCAACATTTGGAGGTTGATGTTACAGAGTTAAGTGAGGAGGGAGGCCCAAGTCTAAGAGAATGTGAGAGGATGCACATTTTGGTCAAACTGACAATTAGAGGATAAGGGCAAGAATTCACACTACTATGTCTGGATTTTTTTGCATGCAAAAACTATCATTGTGAGGGAGTTAAAAAAAATACTTGACGCACTAATGAATCTGCACTGCAAAATAATGGCAAAATTAGGGCTGGGCAATATGAGCAAAAATTCATATCTCGGTATTTTTTGACTGATTAGCGGTATACGGTATATATCCCTGTATTTTGTATTTGGATTAAACAAATAAACAAATAAAGTGAACGTAACCATGTAAGCATATATTATGTGCAAAAAAGGTTAAAATCACATTACATTCTAAAGTTGTAACATTGCAATCTAAAAACAAAATGCTTTTAAAGCAGAATTTAAATTTACTAAACTAAAAAAATTAAATAAAAAAGCACAGACTAATTGAGTAAAAAGGCTATTTTGATTACCCCATTAGTCACTTTAGTTAGTACTATCATACAAATACACTTACTTGTAGGTTTAAAATTCATACGTAACATTTATTGTCCATCTACAAATATTTCAGCAAAATGTATTTTAGTCAGAGTTATTGCGCTCCTATTTCATTGAGCTCCGTCTGGCGCGCATGCGTGCGGCAGCGCTCGTTCTAAATGAAGTCTGTGAAGTTTAGCGGAGAATCGCAAAGCAAAAGCTCATGCACTTCTGACAGCAAAATGGAAATATTTCCATGGTTTTCTAACATTTACAGATGGAGTAATGCATTTAGGAAAACAGCACATCTCAAACACATTAAACAGCACGTCTCTGTCAGCGGCACACACAGCCTTTCTGTCAGAGCATCTGACGGGGCGAGCCGCTTTAAAGTGAAACTATAAACTAGGTCTTCACGGGTCCACCTGGATCCGAAAACCCGAGGTCCGACCCGAGAGGGTCCGGGTCCAAAACTTCTACGAGTGCCTCGAACACGGGTCGGGTTCGGTATTAGCAGCCTTGGGTCTCGGGTAATTAAAGTAAATGTGCTTTTCCCAAAAGGACCCGATTAGACTCGAATTCTTTTCAACTTTCCCGGATGCGTAGCCTACTTGTGCGTTCATGTTAAGTTCATTTTTGAGAAACGCACGTAAAAAAGGAACATACATTTGTAACCTCAGAAATCCATCTTATAGATATGAGATCCATCAGGAAAAATCCACTCACTTCCTTACGCTGCGTGTTAATGCAAGGCTTTTCTTTTTTTGTGTGCAAAAGCCCTTCACCGGAGATGAGGTAAATAACGTTGCAGACAAAACTATAGCAAATCCATGATTTATTAACATATCGATTTAATTTTTATAAAACTATCACGTTTATATTTCAAATCCACTGGTTACAATTGAAAGCCAAACTCAGAAATAACATGTATCCATCAGCCAAAAATATAAAGTAATAGGCTAATAAATAAGTAAATAAACTGAATGAAAGTAATGGAGCAGCGGCCAAATCAGTCAGCAGGAACAAGGGATTTTTCCAGACCGATGCGGGGCTGCAGGCTGTGCACACGTCAATGCCGTTTACGTTCGGGTCCAGTCGGGTTCGAAAATAAATGCGGTCGGGTCGGACTCGGGACTAATTTCATCGGGTCTGTCTCGGGTCAGGTTTATCTTTTTTTTTTTTATATTTATGCACATCGGGTTCGGGTAAGAAGTAATTCGGGTCGATTCGGGTCAGGTACAGATTTTAGAGCCCGAGAAGACCTCTACTATATCTTACGAGTTTTTAAAAGCCCTTCATATAAAGCTTGTCATATGTTTAGAACAAATTGTATTATGCACTTTCTCCGCAGCAGTTCAGTCTGTGTCCTCCCTAGATATTTTTTTTCAGATGCGCTCGTATCAAACTACTGTATATCGATATTAACGGTATTGCTTCATACAGTATCGCTTAAAAAAAAAAATATCGATATATCGTACAAACTCGATATACCGCCCAGCCCTAACTTGCATGCCACTCTTAAAGACAGTGCAACTAGTTCACATCAAATGACTAAATGACTCTTAAGGTGCAGACACAATAACAGAAAATAACTCAAAATTTCGAATAAAGAGTCCAAATAAAGGTCCTTAGTGAATTCTGTGAGCTTCATACATCGGCTACAGTATTAACATTCAAACTAAACAGCTTTCTGTTGGTCAACGTGGCAAATTCATGTGACCAACTTGAACGCAAGCGAAATGTGTGGGGAATTTTTCACCTCACAGGAAATTTACAATGATTTAAAAAGAAATTCATGCACACTGGTTTGGAATCAGTCTTGAGAATCCTGCCCTGACTAAATTTACTAAACCCTTGAATCTGTCAGAATGGTTACTGATTCAACATCTAATTCAATCCAATCAACCAACAAGATATGCAATCAATTAATCCCAAAATTAAAAAAATGAAACAATGAAAATTGTGTTTTCATAATCTTTTTTTAAAGCTGAAATATTAAAGATATATTTCTGCCAGAGTATTTAGCACTCTAACCCTAATGTAGGGCTGTACCATTAATCGAAATTCAGTTTCGATTTCAGCCTCCAACGATTATGAAAATATAGTAATCGAGATAAAATGATTATTGTGCCCCATTCCGCCCCCTTTCCAGCGGTGCGCATTCGTACCTCCATAAAAGCCCAATTTCACATGCAAATCAGTAAAATCCTTTAACGAGACTTTGGCAAAATGGGACATGCTTGATTTAAGTTGATTAGATTTATTTATGTTTTTAAAAGCGTGAAAGAGAACTTGCGCTTCCTCGGGAAGATTACTGTGTATGCGCTCAGAGACGGAACACAACACAGACATGTAAAGTCATCCTTTAGCGCCTAAACGGTCAAATACATGCAAAAATGTGTCAAAATGCAGCGCTTAGTGATTATTCCCGTAAACCCTTGTCGGTTATGTAATAAATGAACGTAAAGAGTTGAGAATGAAAATACATGTGACAGCAGCTATATTCCTGCTGCGACTGTGTGCTTTATATTAATCAAACAACAAAAGACTAATTCAAGATCACTCACTGCTCTTGACTAGAGGACTTTTGTAGCTTTAAAAAGAAACAAAGGAAGTTTAATTCTTACAGTGAAGACTATGCTGTTTTATTTTACATTAGGTTATTCAATTTCTCTAGTAGGCTGTTAACTGAATACTTTAGACTTGCATTAAAAAAAATTAAAGCACAGTTTGTTTCATTTGTATCTTTTTATTCTATTGTATTCCTTTGCTTTTTTATTACTGGCAGTTTAATTATTTTCAATAATTTTGAGGACCTTTTTTGTTATTGTTTTTTTTTAAACTAATATTAGTTACTCTAGTATTCTGCTGTGGTATTGAGAATTGTGACATTTCGCTGGTCTCTAAAATGTAGATGTCATAGCAGCCTTATTTACAGAAAATATATATTTGATATACATTACTATCTTTAAATAAATCTTTCATATAAAGTTTTGGTCATATGGCCCACTAATAATCGTTTTAAATAACCGTGATTACAATATTGACCAAAATAATCGTGATTATGATTTTTGTCATAATCGAGCAGCCCTACTCTAGTGGAAACTTTAATTCTCATATTACACGAACCAACTTCCAGATATTGCAGTGGTACAGTTCAGTTAGGAAACAACTGTCCTGCATCTTAATTGCAGAATCTAAAGATGGAAATTTGATAAGAAGCTTTCAAAGGCTTTTTACTGGTAAGTTTGTGCGCTCCAAGAATTGAGTGACAACACACTGGAAAAGGGATTAAAAGGAAACGCATCTGCTTACATCGATATCCACAAGTCCTAGCACAACTCAGACAGTCAATCTAAGTACCTTAGACACACAGAGCATTTAAATCCCAGCTGAGTGTTAGTGTTATTTTTAAGTAAAGCTAAAACTACAACTAAAACTATTAAAATTTTTCCAAATATAAAAAAGCTGCAATAAAATATGAATATTAGATGTAAACCTAGAACTAATTAGAAATGTTGCCTTGACAATTAATTGAAATAAAATAAGTTTAAATTGAAGTACTAAAACTACTAACACTGAATCAAAAATAAAGAAAAATAGAAAGATTTAAAACAAAAAAGCACAAAAGCAAATAATAAAATTACCAAAACTTAAACTAAAATTAAATTGAAAACTGAAAATATAAAACAGCCAACTATAACAGCATATGAATATCACTAAAATAACAAATGTAATCAGACTAAACATTACCAAGAGGAAGCTCCATGCTAAAACAGGAAAGCACTGGCAGGGTGGCGGTGTAATTAAAACCACAACAAGAAAAAACTGTCACAAGAAGCTTTAAGAGGAACACAGCATAGAAATAGCCCAGCTGTTATGTTGTGGGACCCCTTCATCCACCCCCTCACTAATTTTTCCTTGACCAGAATATCTTTTCTCAAGGTAAAAGTAATTATATGCAAATACCCCCAAATTTCCCTGTCAAAATTCATGTAATCATCCTATTTCACTGCTCGTATTCCTCACTTCCTGTCACACGATCCTTTTGCTAGATGAAGGTTACTAAAATTAGTTATCCTAGCCTCCCCCTTAATGTTTTGATCAACAAGCTACCACGTTACATGTCCAGCCATCCCAGGCAAGTTACGCAACGGGCCACCCAAATGACGGCGCAATATGAGAGGCTTATTGGATTCCCTGAGGCTCAGGAGGAACTTTCCAATAGCACAGGTTTATATAGGTAACCCAGCTGGAGCCTGAACTTCATCTGGCGTGATACCGGTGCTAATCCTGCTAGTGCTCTAGAGGCGCTGGTTATATGAGGCATGACTGGCCGGTAAACAGCAGCAGATGCTAGCTCCAACAGTGCTAATGTAATCCAACCGTGGGAATGAAACAGGACCAAATGATACACACTGTTGCCATTAAGGCTACAGTTAATGGACACCATGACAACAATAGCAGCAAACATTAAAACAGCTTGTATAAATTTCACAGGCATCTTCAACAGGTGTCCTCTGAATCTGCGTGCAAGTCTTAAAGGCTTCCCCTGTTTTACCGTCTATTCTTGGTGAGGCGAGTTGTAAATAAGCCATGAGGTGCTGCAGGGGTGTAAATTAGGTCCAATCATTAAAGTAAAAACTTCAATCGCCATCCTTGTTTGCGAAGGCAGAAAACCGAAAGCTAATGCAGTGCAGAGGAAATGTATAAGCTGGAAATGTTTGGCATCTCTTGGCAGGGGCAGAGTGGCTGGGGTCAAAACCCAGCCTGAACCCGAGCAGAGACAGCTGGCCGGGGAAATAAGACAGCAAGAACCGGAGGTGAGACGAAGGGCACGACAACGGCATGCTGGGCCAATCACCACATCATGGGACATAATTGTAAAAAAAATAAAAATACATACATGCATGCATACATACATACTAAAAGAAGCACTTATATAGTTTATTCTTATACACATTATACGTTTCTACAGCACTAATAAGAAAAACTAGCTTTGCATTTTACTACAAAAATGAACAGGTAACATGACAGGCAGGCACGTTTGTGAACATAAAGTAATGAATCCGAAAATAGTTTTTTTTTTAACCACTTACACTACCATTCAGCTTTTTTTTTTTTTTTAAGAAATCAATATTTTTAGTTAGCAAACATGCATTAAACACAATAAAGACATTTACATTGTTACAAAATATTTCTATTTCAAATAAATTTCAATTCATCAAAAAAAAGTTTTATGGTTTACACAAAAATAATTGGTTTCTGAAGGATCATGTGACACTGTAGCTTAAAATTCAGCTATGCCATCACAGGAATAAATTACATTTTAAAATAAATCTACTCACATGAACCAGTCAATGAAACAGTAAGCATTATTCCATGAGAAACATTTCAAACAGTAGTATGCTACATTGTTGACACATGACCTCATTAAATTACATGTAAACCATGGCATGGCATTGCAACCAATTCTCTTAGAAAAAAAAAAATTGGCCTTTTTAATTCAGGTTTGTGCAAAAATCTTTTGGCAACATCATCAAATGAAAAAAAAAAAAAAAAAAGGATGTTCGCAAAAACAGAGAAACCTGGCTATAATTAGTCTAAATGCCAGTTCAAACAACACACAACTGGAAGGTCATGTCAACCACACTGCATTGTGAGTTCCAGGGTGTCATTTGGCCATTCCACGTAAACAGAAAATGTGAATTTTGTGCCCAGTATGGGGGGGGGGGGCTAATGCTATTTCATGCATTCTGAGTTATTTACACTTTTAAAAAGTTGGATTCATATGTTAAACATGGCCAAAGTTTAAAAAAACTACTTGGACATATGACGTATTAGTATTTATTTGCTAAATACACTCCTTCTGGGTTCATTCAAGTTTTGGAAAGTTTTTTCAAGCATGGACCTTGATGTCATGAAGGGTGGAATTCCTTATATGGACACTTCTCCTGTAAGAGTGCACATGCACACATCAACCAGAGCAAGAGCAAGAGCGTGCCCATCAACATCGTCGACAGCGCAGCACAGGACTTGCTCGAGAAGAATGTATATTTAGAATGTACATTATAGAAAGTATATTTTTGGTTGTAAGTAGTGCTGGGCAGTATGACCAAAATTTATATGACGGTACTTTTCAAAATTATACCGGTTTCACGGTATATGACGGTATTTATTTTTTTCATGCATGACCGGGTGTTAACCACATTTTCTACTGACTGAGAGAGGAAATACTGCAGTAGATTGACTTACAATGCCCAATTTTACTGTCATGATGAGTGAATATTGTAGAAAAATTCCACACTAAATAGTGACTAAACACGACCCATGTTAACCAGGAGTCACTCATTTATAAATCACGACATCGTCTGATAAAAATCAACATGCATCTACAGTAAAGAGTGGCTATGCGGTGGTTTTGGCTATATAACTTTTTCGTCTCATGCAGCGCACTGCCTGCGTCTGAGTAACAAACTAAAACAACAACAAACAAAAAAGTGCATAATATTAACAGACGAACTATGATGATATTTATCATTCCAAACAGTCAGTAAGTGTCAGGTGCTTGGAAACGCTGTTTTATTTATTGACGAGTCTGAAAGTGAAAGTGGTGCTTCTCTGCCGCTCACTGCAAAGAAGAGATGCCGAGAGAGGCAACACTGCGCCAGGAGAGTCAAACCTCATGCACGCGGGGCAGTACTGGAGACATCTTCCAACTGAACCATAGCTAAGATTTATCCAAAAAAGTCGCTTGGTTTGTCAGTATGAATAGTCTATGGAAAAAAAGCCGCTAAAATGGTCTGAAAGTTGCTAAATATAGCGCTAAAGTCGCGCTCGCGTGTGAGAGATGCGGGAACTGATGGTAGCAGGCGGTGGATATTTGTGGCTGAGTTCACATTCTACTAGTTCTACAGATTCAGTTTCAGAACTTTCACGCTCAGTAACACATACAGCTGTTCCCTCAACACAGTGCAACAGTGAAAAGAGACCCCTCTAAAAAAGTGTTGCGTTCCAAACGTTGTTTAAATGACACCGGTATTGTGGTATTTAAAAAATGTATATCATAAGAAAAATAAGCACCGGTATTCAGTATGAACCAGTATACCGCCCAGCACTAGTTGTAAGGGAAAGATTTCCTTGTTCAGCTTCCCAAAGAACCCAGCATTATGTATGCGGATGCAGTTTATTTTTTCTGGGCAGTTTTTCCAAGTGTATAAATTTTTTTCCCAATCATTTCAGTGACGAATGTTTTATAAACAAGGCCCAGTTTGATGTTGGATTTGCACATCATTTGATACTGAAAGATGAAGCGGTTCCAGCAATAAAAGCTCCTGGTCATGATTCGGAACCCCAGGCGGTAAGTAAAACTGCATCAAATATCTGTTTTGTTGGCAATCGGCGCTCAAGGGCTCGTGACTCTTTAGCTCTGCCCACAGCACGCCTCCAGGAGCTCAGCTTGTTTTCGGAGAGAATCGTAAAGCTGTATCTTTCTTTTATAAATGTGATCAAACTAAAAACTCTTCGAAGATTTCAAGGATGCAATATAGGTACTCAAGATTAACATGAGATTGGGTGAAACTGTGTGTTATGTCCCCTTTAATTTGACTGACAAGTTTCTTGTCCAGGGCAATTATGGACCTGATTTTTTTTAAACAGAGGATCAGAACAAATTTACAGAGAATTTTCAAAATCTTTGCCTGGAAAACTAGCACCAAAATAAGTCTGCAGATGAAATGGGCTTCCCATCTGATTCAATGCATTACCACATTAAGGACAAGAACTTGTATAATTAATGACTGCAGTAGGAGCTGGGAGAAAGGAGGGTCGTAGGCTCAGAGTGAGGAGACACTGACTGATGCAGTTACTCCGTTTTTCACACCCCTACTGAGAAACAAACTGGAGAATGAATAAAGGACAATGATGTCATGGATGCACCACTAAAATGAACCTAAATGAGCCCAAGCACTTCAGTGCAGCAGTTATTTTCTCATGAACCAGAAATCCTTCCTCTTGAACAAAAATTTAAAGAATGTTGTAAATTCAATGGTGTAAGAAGTCAATGCAAACATTTCTACACATTTGAAGAGTGTTAAGAAACTCAACTTCAACAATTTGTTTGTCATCACTCAAAAATGTTGACTGAGGTCTTGCGTGCAATTTATTAAATTGTTTTAGCTTCTTACAGTGTATTGTGGTATGGGATACATTATTCTACTGTGTTCATTAAGTCTAGAACAAAGTGGAAAATAGTGATCATTTCCTCTGAACTAGGGATGTCAATGATTAATCAACGATCGATTAATTGTCGATAAGAGATGTAATCGATAAAAGCTATCGATGGTCGATTAAGCAGTTTCATTTTGGGGTGTGTGCGGCTCATGCGCAAAACACGTGCAAACGGCTGTGAGTGACGGTGAAGGGGCTGGATCTTACACAAAAATCATTTACTAATGTACAAACTACGCTTTTAATGTGATCCAAACTTTAAAAGTACATTAAAACAGATACAATACAAAGTTCTTTTGTATTGAAATGTAGTACCAAGTCATGTTCAATTATAATTTCCCTAGATAATTGTTGCATATCGGGCACTTCGCTTTGACAGGGCTGCGGACGCGAGCTGGACAGATATAAGCTATTCTTTCCTTGTTAATTCGTTCCTACGAGAATTAATTTGTGGCCACTGTCCAGGTTTCATTAATTTGTTCCCTAGAAAACCCATGATTTAACTTAAATGCGGGAACAATTTAAGTCATAGTAACGAATTCTTAATTCATGGTAGGGCTGAACGATTTTGGAAAATAATCTAATTGCGATTTTTTTTTACCAATATTGCGATTTAATATGCGATTTTTTTTTTTTTTTTAAAGCTCTTTATATTCTGTATTATTCAACAAAGACAAGCAATAAATCATTGTATAGTATGCAGTGTTGGGCACGTTACTTTAAAAAAGTAATTAGTTATATTACTAGTTACTTCTCACAAATAGTAGCTGAGTTACATCATTATAAAATAAACTAATTACCAGGGAAAGTAACTATTGTTACTTTTTTTTTTTTTAAATGTTCAAATATGTCAAATAACTTTGATGTCCCCAATATTAAATGTTAAATGAATGAAATGGACACTAAATAGAATACATTATTATTATAAAACATTGCACACTAATCTACACTATTTTAATGTTTCTGTGGGACAATGTGAGAGACACCTATCAAATTCAATTGATTATTGTAAATATTATCAACCCTCTATAGACACCTTGGCAATAGAATCTGCATTGGCTTGTCATTTTTTTATAGTATATCAGATAATTAATATTGGTCTGGTGAGTAAACTAAAAAAAATGACAAGCCAATGGAGATTATATTGCCAAGGTGTCTATAGAGGGTTGATGATATTTACAATAATCAATTGAATGATTTTCAATTATATATAATTATATCTATATAAAGCTTATGTTTGTAAAATGGCAGTTTTTTTTTTTAAATATCTCACTTAGCATCAGTCAGTCAAAACATTATAATATGATATTATGATAATTTAGCATTACATTTGAGCAGTATATGATGATATAACTTTAGTAATTAGAATAACCATGTATGAATGTATTTGTCATGTTGACTGAACTTAGGACTGGTGGTGGTGCTTAAGATATTGTTTGTCATTTAGTGTTTCTATAAAAAAAGGAAAAAGAAAACTACAAATAATACTGATAAGATAACAAAACTACAACGAATTCTACTACTAATAACAGTATAAAACGCACTAAGGATTATTGAGCTGCTGGGTTCATGAATATTAATCAGGTTGTCTGCGTTCGCTCGAACTGATTCGCTGAAATCAAAACAGGGACGATGATAGGTGAGCGCCGGCCAATGAGATTGCCGTTTACGCATTAGCTCCGCCCACTAGCGGAGAACCCGGTAGTTCTTAAAAGCTGAAGAATTCCAAAGGAACTCCGTTATTTTGACAGGAAAATACAACAAAGGATATCGTTTAAATGTAGCGCGTCAATTCTGCATGTTATGTAAGACCCGCAGACACGAAAATAACCCGCGGCAAACTGCGGACTTGGCAACATAGCGTGCCAACTTGATGCTTCCTCTGAAGACTGCTTAGATGTGTTTGACTTGAAGCAGCACTGATAGACCGATCGCTGTGTGTGTCATCAAAGTACTGCGAGAGCTATAAGAGAGCAGACGTCTCCTTATGCTTTATCTCGCCGTACTTTGATGTCATATGATCGATCTTCAAGTCGAACACGCCGCTTTACTCCTACTCTCGCGTGTCACGTGACAGTGTAATCGCAGCCTCTGCGGTTGAAGAATCGCGTTTTCTCATATCGCGATATTATCGCAAATGCAATTAATCGTTCAGCCCTAATTCATGGCCATGAAACCTTTCATTTCCCCCCACACGTTTACCACAGTAAGAGATGCGAAAACAGTGATTAAAAGTGAACAACAATAAAATAAACCTGTGAATCTAGAGGGTGAGACAGTGAGGATTTGGGAAAAGAAACAATAAATAATATTAAATTAGTTCTGCAAAACAGAACACAAAGCTGCATATGGCTTGATTTAAATGTATGCGCTCGAACGGCATGAATCCAAAAGCATGGTCGAGATGTAACATTTGCCTACTAAACAATTATTTCTCATATTAACAAAGCTTTGTAACTCACTTGTGTCATAATACTCACATTAAAATGTTTCAAATGGGTAACAGTGTGTTTTGCCGTAGCAACGCCGGTGGTTCTGGAAGCGGATCACTGACCGCACGTCACAGCCCCACGCGCCGTACTTACGTTTGGGATCATTTTATTTTAAATCCTTTAAATAATGTCAATTGCAAACATTGCGATGAGGTTTTAAAATAAAACAACGAGCACCATGAAACCATTTAAAAAGGCGCATTCAGCAGTCTCCGTGACAGGATATGAAACAGCACACAAAGTATAATGATCCTGTGCGTAACTACGGCGCGCTCTCTTCATTTTATCAAATGATCATAATCACATCCATTCATTTTACGATCCTGCTACTAGCCTTTTATTTAGACTAAAAACCCTTTTCATTCGGGTGAGGAAGCTGGCGTTTTGAGTGGCATTTGCACATCCTGTCATGCCGGTGACTATATGCCACTGCAATAGATGCATTTTGCAGTATTAAGGTTAATGATTAATCGATTAATTGATCGTTAATTTAAACGACGATCGATTATGGAAATGATCGAAAATTGGCATCCCTACTCTGAACCCTTTCAATCCTATATCTAAATATAAGAGGACATTATAGGAAAGCATGTTTTTGGCATCAGCTTACTTGGCTGTAAAGCTGCTTGTGTAATACAAAACAAAATAAAACTGTCATATTGGGAAAAAACTGGCAATTTTCTGTATCTGTGTATTATTAATACTGCACAGTAATCACAACTGAGCAGAGTCAAAACCTTTTTGTTGAAACCCTTACTCAGTTCCAGGAGGAGTTTCCCATTATATCTAAAGTAATCTTGCATTTCATATTGCAGAGTGGCTTTCATTGTATTGTGCTCCTTCCATTTCTCATCTCTTTCCCTCTAGAGACAGTGATGTTCAGGCTCAGTGTCTGACACACATTTCTGTACGTGATCTTCTCGTAGTATTCCCTCGTCGACGCACTGCCTCCCTCTGCACTAATTTCATTAACCGCAGGCTAGTCACGCCTCGGCTACACAGATGCCAACAAACAGTCAGCCAGACACAGGAACAAGCTCCAGATCAGTCTCTGATACCTCTTACTCTTCCTGTTTTAGCCATTTCTTCCTGTTTTACTGAATTTCCTTGCTTTCCATGTCACTCTCTCCATCTCACCATATCTGCTCTTTGACCTTCATATTCCTTCTTCATATTTTTGTCTTTCATTAATACTGCCAAAAACTTTATCTCCAGCATTTTTCAGCCTTTGACGATATTCAATTTATGTACTTTATGTTATATCATGTTTTCAATTTCCACACTATTTTCAGTAAATGAAACAAGATTTTATCACTTAAATGTACAAAGTTAAAATAGTAAATGCTTAAACACCACCACCAAAAGGGAACTTCTAAGAATGAGTGAAAATGCGAAAAATTATTGAAATAAACCGCTTTAGCTTTAAGTTTAGATCATGTGTGACCCTGGACCACAAAACCACTCATAAGCGTAAATTATTAGAAATTGAGATTTATACATCATCTGAAAGCTGAATAAATACGCTTTCCATTGATGTATGTATTTGTTAGGATAGGGCAATATTTGGCCGAGATACAACTATTTGACAATCTGTAATCTGAGGGTAAAAAAAAAAAAAACAAAAACTAAAATAGAGAAAATCGCCTTTAAAGTTGTCCAAATGAAGTCCTTAGCAATGCATATTACTTATCAAAAATTAAGTTTTGATATATTTACGGTAGAAAATTTACAAAATATCTTCATGGAACATGATATTTACTATAATATCCTAATGATTTTTTCCTAATGTATTGTTGGCTTTTGCTTCAAATATACCCGTGCTACTTAAAGGGATAGTTCACCCAAAAATGCAAATTCTGTCATCATTTACTCAGCCTCAAGTAGTTCCAAACCTGTATGAATGTCTTTGTTCTGCTGAACACAAAGGAAGATATTCTGAAGAATGTGGGAAACAGAGCAGTTCTGGGGCACCATTGACTTCCATTGTATTTTTTTTTTCCTACTATGGAAGTAAATGGTGTCCCAAAACAGCCTGGTTACAAACTTTCTTCAAAATATCTTTCTTTGTGTTCGGCAGAACAAAAAAAATCATACAGGTTTGGAACTACTTGAGGCTGAGTAAATGATGACAGAATTTGCATTTTTGGGTGAACTATCCCTTTAAGACTGGTTTTGTGGTCCAGGGTCACATATACTATCAAAACACTCTCAAACTTTGTCAAAGTTACAATGTATGGATTACGAAACTAATATTCTTTAGGAAAATTAATGTCCAATAAAAAAATAATTAACCACCACAATACTTGCACAATGTTGTGCAACATCACCAACGAAATCAATATGGATATTATTTTGAGTATTCATTATATCATCTAGCCCTACATCAGCCTACTCGCAAACAGGTCTGCTTTGAAGGTCACAGCCTATGGACTCCATGAACATATCCAAAGGAAAGAGGGAATGAGAACAGGTGTGCCGACTGAGAGTCACCTCTCTCTGAAAGAAAGGGGAAGGAGAAACAACAGGAGAAAGAGAGAGATGACAAAAAACTGTGAAAGACACAGAGTAATAGCAAGTGAAAAAGGAAGCTGATGGGGAGGAATAGAGAGAGAGAGGGAAAGAGAGTGAGTTAAAAGAGAGAGCGAGAGGGAAGTGTCACCAGAGGGGAAGCCTCTGGGGGCAGGATCAATGGTGGCAGGAGCTGTAATGAGGTTGGAGGGAGGCCAGATTTCAGGATTATTGCTTGTGTCAGCCAACAGACAGGCAGCCAGAACAATGGCACAGGGGTCACACAATCCAGAGGGGTGCCTGCTGGAGGAAGAGGAGCATAGAGGCCCTATTCTTGACTTGGCAGTCTCTGATACGGCCTGAAAGACTGTTTGTGCATGTAAGAGACTGGCCAAATGCGGTGGGAACGAAAGATGGCAAAAGGGAGACAAAATGTGTGTCATTCTTCCTTTGGCACACAGAGACATTTCTCTCCAAAAGGGAGACATTATGTTGATAGCATCACTTCCTGACGGCAATGCCTTATTTTGACATTCTGTCACGAATGATTTCAAAACTCTTATGAAGTACTGTATTTAGATATTGGCACATGTTTGCCATGACAACGTTACTGAAAACCATTATTTGCATTTGACTCTCGGATGAATATACAAAACGTGAATATCATGTTCTGAAAGGCAAAGTTCACCCAAAAAATGTCTTCCCATTTACGAATAAGCACCGTTTCCATCCAACGAGTTAGAGAGAAAAAAAATCGTCACTTCCTGAAAAACTGGCACTAAATAATCACTAAGAAAATTAGGAGAAGCCACTGAATATAATAATTCTCAAATATAATAAATTACTTGCGCTTCGAGTGAGCAGATGAAACACAATAAATGCGTGTTGTAGGGGTGACCCCGAATAGTCGACGATTCGATGCTTCGATACGAGGAGCCTGATTCGACTCCCAATCTCGCAGTCGAATATTCACGGGGTGTTATGATCATGCCATTTTGGCTATATGGGGGTGCTCAAATGTCTGATTTCACATAGAACCACTGGTTTTCTCCCAATAAGTTAATATACAGCCTATTATGATAATGCTGTAAATAAGAATCTGAAAAGAAAGAAGCTTTAAATAAATATTTTAACGTGCGTGAATAAACCCAACCACCCTATAGATTTAAAGGGATAGTTCACTTTGAAATTAAAATTTGGTATCTATCAGCTTACCCCAAGGGCATCCAAGATGTAGGGTTCTCAAGACGCGCGAACACATTCACTTCTGCATTCGGGGCGTTTTGTGCTGATAGCCTGTAAGTCGTAATATTAACGTTATGTTTTATAAATATTAAAGCGTATTCTATATTAGATAAAGGAGTTAAATCCCACTGATAAAAAAAAACTGCTATCAAATGCTTCATTCTACTGGTCATCTTCAGCACGCAGCTCAAAACAGAAATGCAGAACATTAATAACTACTGTCATATAGCCTACGTAACGTTATAATGAGAGCACTGTTGTAAAAATGTTTTGAATTATTAGGGTTTCGCTGGCGTTTAATGTTAACTATCTTTTAATCAAAACAAAACATTATTTTGTATCTGCGAGGTGTCCATTACACATTTTCGCTGTGTTAACGTCAGTAATTATGACTGTCTCTTGGTAATGTATTTTGCCCCGCCCCCAAACATATGATTCGACTATCAGTCGAATATCGGCAAGATTCGAAAATTCCGATTCGACTATGAAAATCCTTAGTCGGGGACACCCCTAGCGTGTTGCTTTCGGAGGTGACTGTCAGCTGTTTGGGAACGCAGTTGTGGTAGACCGTTCTGGGAGGCAATTATACAGAAGTACTTTGATGACAAACTTTGCTCGGGCAATGACCATAACAACATTTCAGATGCTATGCATCAAAATCGGTCCACTGGTTAGTCAGGTTATGCCGTACCATAGCGCAAAGTCACATGACTTTTTGAACGCTCATGTGGGATTTAGTCGCAAAATGCATTTCCATCTCCCATTACTTGCATTAACCCTTTCAGCAAAAACCACCTCAAGCAAGCGTAAAATCTTTAAGGGATTTCTTTTTGAAATTTGCCATTTCCATCACTCGTTTCTGATGCAATACTTCAAAATGCACATGAATGAATGACGCACTTATATAGCGCTTTATTGTGTATTGCTGTACACCCAAAGCGCTTTACAATCATATTAGGGGGTCTCTTCTCAACCACCACCAGTGTGCAGCATCCACTTGGATGATGCGACGGCAGCCACAGTACAACGGCGCCAGTGCGCTCACCACACACCAGCTACAGGTGGAGAGGAGAGAGAGTCATAGAGCCAATCAAGTGGATGGGGATTATTAGGAGGCCATGATTGACAAGGGCCAGTGAAGGGAATTTGGCCAGGACATCGGGGTTACACCCCTACTCTTTACGATGAGTGTCATGGGATTTTTAATGACCACAGAGAGTCAGGACCTCGGTTTAACGTCTCATCCGAAAGACGGTGCTTTTTGACAGTATAATGTCCCCATCACTATACTGGGGCGTTAGGACCCACACAGACCACAGGGTGAGCACCCCCTGCTGGCCTCACTAACACCTCTTCCAACAGCAACCTAGTTGCTCTACATAAAGAGGGTAATGGAAACATAGATATAGACTTGCAATGGAAGCTGATTTTCAAGTAGTTCAGGCATGATTAACTCAAGCACAGAGCAATTAGAGAGCAAAGGTTCCTCTTGTAGGCCTATTACATGTGTGCTGACCACCATCAACCTCAATCGCGGTTTAGACAAAGCAGTCTCTAAAAATGATTCATAATAAGTCACTATTTCAATATACTGCTTCAGGCCTCTCTTCTGATTTAAGACCGAGTATCGCAGCTTTGAGTCTTGTTTGCGTGTGTCTGTGGAGACGGGGTTAACTTTTGAAGGATCACAGAGGCATTGCCGTCAACACTAGTGATATTAAATGGACGCAGTGGCATTATGACAGAAACAACAGTGAATGCCATTATCATACATGACCTGTTTGGTATTCTAATCACTCAATGCATAAAAAAAGACATATCCTGGCAGGCCGGGGAGCTGAGGCAGCATCTGTTGAAATGAATGACACAAGGCCACGTCTTATCCTGCACATAAACACACCGACATGAGAGTGAAAGAGAGACAGAGGGGAAAATAGCAAATCCATGGCTTGATGTCAGTGGTTCGATGTAAGGCAGCATGTATTGATTGAGTTCTCAAGGGTGATGGGCTGAAATCACTTCTTTGAGTCTCAGGGGTTTTTGTAACCAGCTCTGAAATTGGGCTACTAGATCACAAATACACCCAGAACACCTGCACTGAAGGGTTTTCGCCTGGTAAAGAACTACAATGCCTATGATTACTGTCATCTGACATGCCAAACCTTCAAAATGACAGGCTTATTTTTACCAAGTCTGATTCTGTGTCAATTCTATCATATAATCAATTCACAAATGATGATTCTTCTTTTTTTCCCATTCACACAATTTCATATAAAGCAGCAAGTCATCTAAATAAACAAATAATAAACTATCAAACAGGCATTTCAAAACATCTTATCAGGCATCATACTGGACAAAAGTGCAAGAACAAGTTCCAGTTTATTGATTCTAATTCAAGTTTTTAATTTCACTGTTTCTATTTAAAACATTCTCTATATGATTTGCAATTCATTTGAATAAATTAAAATATTGACCTAGCCTCCGAACTTTTAACTTTCATCACCGCACTTGGGTATTTCAGAAGTTTTGCAGAAAACAAAGAAATTTAGCACACTACAAAATTATGGGTGTGAGAATCAAATTTATATGCAAAATACAGTCACTCTCAAAATTACAATGATTGGCAAAGTACTAATATTATTTAGCTTTAAATAAGAAACATGGACACCAACAGTTTAATCCGTTTGTATTTTGACAAGAAATATGAGCCACCAGAGATCCATTTCTGCTCAAAATTTTGGGTGTCAGTTCTTATGTTTTTGATATTTATGCTCACCAAGGCATCATTTATTTAATCAAAAAAGCAGCAAAAAAATAAATAAAATTACATTGTTTAACATTAACATTTATTCTGGCAAAGCTGAATTTTCAGCAGCTATTACACCAGTCTTCAGCAGCTATTACACCAGTCTTCAGCGTCACATGATACTTCAGAAATCAAACTAATATTCTGATTCGGTGCTCAAAGCAACATTTTGTACACATTTTCTAAACAACTGTTTAAAAAGAATAGAAAGTTCAAAGGAAAAGCATTTTATATAATTATATATTTTTTTATATTAATGTGAAAGTCATTACTGCCACTTTTGACAAATTTAAATGCATCCTTGCTAAATTCAAATACATAAATTATTAAAACCAATTACTGACCCAAAACTTTTGAACCATCGTGCATTTTAACATTATTAGGAAAGTGAATTTGGTTGTAAAATGTGGCTGTCACTCCTTTAAACAAGCCATTTAGGTAAACACCCAGAAGAGGAGTGACAGCTATATTGAGCTGTAGTGTTTACGTGGCCTTAGTAGTAATGGTCAAAGATTGGTGAGCAGCAGGACACATGCTGAAGGCACCAGGTGAATCAGTCCTTATACTGAACACTGTTGCTTATGGACACTTAACCAAAACAGTAAGAAAGAGACTAAAGTCACCACAGCTCGATCAGCCACTTGGTTTGCAGCAGGGGGTTGAAGTGCAGATACGTGGCTAATGCCTGGTAATACCGGGGTGCCCCTGGCTTAAAGTTAATCGGCGTAGAGGACACTGAGACACTGAGGGCTGCTTAATTAGTTAAAAAAAACTGCGATGTGTTTTCCTAAGAAACAGGGATGCTGTAATGAGTCCCGATGAGTGACATTTGGTCCAGCCATGTGCATTAGTTCCAAATCTGTCTTGGTGTATTCTGCTCAATATGTGTGGATGAATAGGTTAAAAAGTCATAGGTATGAGTGGGTGCATGTGTGTGCATACTTTAAGCATTAATAACATTAAATTTAAATCCATATGACGGATTCAAATAAGGCATCTCCCACCATATGCATCATTCATCTAGGGTGGATTAATATTTCAGTACACGCTATATAATATGTATTCATGAAGCCACCACAACCTCGTCTTGAGAGGATTAACTCTTCCATGAACAGTGCGGATAATATGACTACATCAGATAGTAACCGCTGATTATGAGCATCCACAGCTGAATTAACTAGGGTCAAAACAGAAATGAAGATGTAGCTTCTACTGTACATAAATCCTAGACCAGCAAGAGCAAGGCGACGAAATAATGATTAAGACCCAGAATCCCTCTCCTTGCTCTCTCTTTTCCCTTGAGGCTGAGCTGAAACTAACTAGGACTGTCTGAGGGATGGGAGGAGGGGCGGAAAAATGAAGGATTAACAGGGTGATCTGTAAAGAGAAGAGGGAAAGACTAGGACGGATTCACGAATGATGAAGCAGATTTCATTCACCATGTGTATGATTTTATTTTTATTTTTATTTATTTTTTTAAATGCAATAAACTGGATTCTGTGCGCACACAGACAAATACAATCCCAACTGACTCTTCCACTCTTAGCCATTATTATGATTACTATTATCGTAATTTGTAATTATCACTACTTATAATACATTTCCAGGGTTTTTCCTGCATAGAGAATTATGAGGCGGCCGCCTCCGCCAAATTTTGTGCAGCCTCTGGTCTGTATAATTGCCAAAACACAGGCAGGCAGTCACGTGCAAGCATCGCTGAATAGTGTCCATTAGAGCTTTTAGTTCATATATAGAAAAACATTGATATTTTTATACAAGTTTACTTGATATTCCTTTACACAGAATCATAATTTCTATTCATTTTCCACTGATTTACGCTATCTGATGAGCATTAACTCAAATTACGCGATCATCTCTGTATGAATGTAATGTATGTTATGCATCTTATGTATAAATGAATGGCGGAGACGTGCAGTTTTACTACACACATACTGAAGTGCACGTGATGCTCGCGGTGATTTCCGCATCTGTCGTCACTCTAAATGAGGACATACATGAACAACATCTCCAGAACTGCTCTGAGAGTCACTTCATGAGTATTTTACAGTTGCATTTGAGTAAAACTAGCGTCATATCATATACACACAGAACTGTAAAAGGTATTCATGGCAACCTGTCAAAATAAAAGTTTGGTTTAACTTGAAGACACTGCGGCAGTTCTGCTACTTCTAGGCTACTACTAAAATTATTAAAACTATTTTTTTAAGTAATGATCAAACAACATTTCTTCCATGTTTTAATTTTAATAGTAAATCCCCTTTGTTTGCCAAAATAAATAAATAAATAAATGAATAAATAAAGTTTGATTTTCAATAATTTAAAGAAAAGCTTACTATTAATTTTATAAAAAGTCTTAGCTTGATGCTAATGTTAGCTCTAATGCACCTGTTACTCTGCTGCGATTTCATGAAGTAGTCTACCAGAAGAATTCACGTAAGGTTCTAAGAAAATGTTTTGTTTTCTAGAAAGACACTTTACGTGGATAAATGTATATTGGATCAAAGCAATGCGGACCAGGAGACTATAAAGAAGTGGATATACACTTCAATTTCATGAAGTGTTTAACAACCTAATGTTATGTTTATGTTCACCTATACTACAAAAGGGCTTTGAGCTGGTATGTTTTATTTAATTTAATGTTCAACAGGTTTGTTTTTGTAAAATGTAACTTTATAATTGTAATTTCTTTCAATCAAATAATTATTATAACACCTAAAATACATTGCGCGTAATAACACATACTTCATTGCATAGACAATATAAATAAATATACTACTGTTTAAAAGTTTGGAATCAGTAAGTTATTTATTATTTTGTTTTTAATACTTTAATTCAAGTACAGCCTTTTAAATGCATCAAATGCATCTCTCTATTCATCAAAGAATCCTGAAAAAATGTGTCAGTTTCAAGAAAAATATTAAGGAGAAGTATTAAGCAAAATCACTGTTTTGAACATTGATAAACATGTTACTTGATCACTAAATTAGCATATTAGAATGATTTCTGAAGGATCATGAGACACTGAAAACTGGAATAATGGCTGCTGAAAATTCAGCTTTGCCATCACAGGAATAAATTACATTTTAAAATATATTAAAATTAAAATAGAAAACAATCGTTTCAAAACGCAATAATATTTCATAATATTACAGTTTTTTGGTGGTGGACGAGGAGACACCCCCCTCACAATGTAGAGCGCTTTGAGTGCTTAGAAAAAAAAAGCAGAAAAGCTCTATATAAATGTAATGAATTATTATTATTATTAGTTTTTACTGTATTTCTCACCAAACACCGTAAATGCAGATTAGGGGTTGACCGATTATCAGCGCTGATATTAAGCATTTTTATGATTATCGTATCGGTCATTTTCAAAAACCGGTGTGCCGATAAAATAATTTAATTTTGAAATGCGCTATTTGGCTCTGATGCAGCCTGTGTAGCTTGTCAGTGAACTACATCTCTGTGTATTAACTTTTGCTCCATCTACTGGGTTGGAAAGCAGGTGATGGAGATTTAATACTAATCACAGAACCGGCTTTACTGAAGAGATGCGCATGACAATCGCATGCAATATATCGTGCAGTCCTACAGTGGCCCCACTTTTAACTCTCTCTTTATATTACCCTTATTGTAGATGGATGTATGGAGGAAGACAAGAGTAAGAAGTGCAACCAACACCAGGGAAGGCAGTTTTTGTCAGAGCCCTTGTTATTCTTAATTTTGACATTAATTTTCACTTTTACACCAGACATATATCGGTTCAAAATATCGGTTATCGGTCTACTTGGTCTGTAATAATCGGCATCGGCCCTGAAAAACAAATATCGGTCGACCCCTAATGCAGATGCACAAACATTTCGCAATATCTGTGTTCGGCAGAAGACACAGTCATTTGCTACAATCAAATTGCTTTTGGGGAAGGACATACTGAACTGAAGTGACACGGGTTTGAAACAACATCAGACAGAATTGAGACAATTTTAGTTTAAGTTTGTCCTAGTTATTCAATGTCGATTGTTATTTAGAAAGCTAACTAAACAAGTCCTGATCACTTCAAAGTTGCAAACATTTTAACTGCTAAAAAAGGAAAGCAAGATTTTCTAATTATAGATATAATAAGAAAGCACAGTAGGTGGGGTAATGGTTAACACACCTCAAGATTGGCAATGTACACAGGCTTAATTGTGACTTCAACTTCTCCATTACATCTAGGGATGGGTACCGAAACTCGGTATTAAATCGGTCTCGGGGCTAAATTATGAAAGACCGGAGTATCGATAAGCTCTGACGTTATCGGTTCTGCTGTCGGTACTGGAGAAATTAAGGAAACACACATACATTTATTGTTGCTATATAATACAGTATCTTGCAAATTCTCTCTCACCAGAGTTGCCAGCTGTTTTTATGTGCAATAATATTCAAACATTTGTCTATTATACATCTTTGCTATTCGTAATTCAGAAGCGAGATCGCGCTCACGCAGAGGTGATTCAGCACGCGCAACATGAAAGCCCTGTTTAATTATGATGAGATAACTAACTATTCAAACATCTGCTTACGCTTTAGGCCTGTGGCTGTTATATTAAGATAAGTTTATTTTTTATTTCGATTTTGGCTTCTGAGGATTATAGCCGCGTTTCTTCTAGCACAACTTCCTTCCCTTCACAGCGGCGCGCATTCGTTCCTCCCTAACCAAAACTTAACGTAAGAATCAGCTCAATCGGTGATTGTTGTAAAATGCTGTCTTTACTGTTGCTAAATTGCGGGACATGTTTGATAATAAAACGTTGAAAGTACAATCCGCACAAGAGACGCTGTTTCCCAGGCTGAAATGTGTGTGTGTGTGTGTGTGTGTGCGTGCATGCGTGGCTGCGCAGCGGAGGAGCGCGCTCCAAAATGGACAGGCAAATTACAGTTTGAGCTTCGGGCGCGTCCAAACGATCAAATACACACAAAATATGTCAAAATGGCTGGCTACGAGAGTATTCACTTAAACACCGTTTATGTCTTAAGTGGACCAGAACAGTTGGGAGAAAATCCTATGTGTGTCAACATATTGTCTTAAAGTGACAGACTGGCGCTTGGACCATCAATGTTAATCAAAGAAAAAAATGCAAAGAGAAAATCACTCACAGCTCTTAATCTGAATAACGTTATAGCTTTAATAAGCATTAATCCATCAGTACATACAGAGAAAACTATGCAGTGTTCATTTACATTTGATTACTTTTCATTTCTTTTGTAGCTATTACTTACCTGAACATTAAAGTAAGTAGACATTGATGGAAAAATGAAAGCACTGTTTATTTCATTTCATTTGTATATTTGTTTTATTGTATTTGTCAGCTGTTTTTTTTTTTACTTCGTTTCTGTTCATGTTCTTACTGTATCTTATCTTATGTATATAAAACACTAAAAATGCATGCACACTGGTGCATTTACAAATTGATGTTTTATATTCATTTAATTAAATATTTATTTTGCATTTCAGAATATAAAGCAATGTTAATTCAGCTCCTAATCTGTCATAAACATCATAAAAATATATATTTTTGATATATTTTTTTGATATATATATATATATATATATATATATATATATATATAGTACCGATAAGAATACCGTTAAAGTACCGGATCGTTAAGCGGTATCGGTAAGAGTAGTAATACCGTTAAAACCTTAACGATACCCATCCCTAATTACATCACAGTTCATCAGTTCATCACAGCACCAACCCAACTGTGGCTAACAAAAACTTAACACTGCATCCTCCACAATGTTTTGCAGGCCCATTAAGCCATCACATTTGAGATGACAAACCAATGAAGTCAGTGATCACAGTGTGTGCCCATTTCAAATACGGTGACATAGATGGCTTTCATTACTCCGAGTGTAAATTGTCAATACGCTATGGCTATTTCAGGCCTCTCGAATGAAGAATCACTAGAGGTACTGACACATCTGACACATCCATCTTCAAAAGTGTCAGGGTAAAAATAGCAAACCAGCGGCATCGTGAAACACACTCTGTCTGCAGGGCATGGAAGATGAGACTGTCTGACACCAACTCCACAGCCATTATCACAAATGAAGAGCACAAAGCCTTAAGAGGCTGTGTTGCAGCAATCTTCATATGTTTGCATCATTATAAAAAGCAAAGTGCGTAATTTCTGCAGCTTGTCATTGCATCAATCTGGGATAGAAGATTTTTTTTTTCTTATCTTTTAAAAATAGTCATGAAAAACCTGGTCATTCAAATTAGAAAAAAGAGCAGTTATTCCATTTGAATGAATGATGCTTAACGGTATAAAATGAAATGTGCTGGTTACTGTAGCTAAAAAGGCTACTGGATCCTAAAATGCACTTCACTGTTTCATAAGAGTGGGATGCGTGACTGCTGCTCCATATAAAGTGAGGTCAATCATCATCTGAACAATGTGCTTTAATAATCTAAACAGGTTAAGAGTGTGTGTGTGTGAGAGAGAGAGTGAATGAGTAGGTCAATGTAGTTGTTCAATAACAATATTGTGAATCACACTAATAGATCCACTGAGAGACAGTGAAAGACACATTCAGGAGGTTAGACATGACATTCTCTGTACACTAGTAGATTTAACACTACTCAGCATTACTATTGCAATAAAACAGAGAAAACCATGTATCTGGACCCAAACATTCACACACAAGCAGAAACGGACTCATAACAGAGGTCTACAACTAGAGGTCGACCGATAGTGGATTTTACCGATACCGATAGCTAGGTTGGACCACACTGGCCGATACCGATTAATCAACCGATAGTTTTTAAAATAGATACTGAATGAAAACTAAATAGAGCTTTACTATTTAAAAAAAAAAAAACAGTAACAGTACTGAACTATACTTTATAAATGAATAAAAATTTAGTATTAATATTTACTACTATATTGATTATTAAAGTTATTTCATAGTTTACAAATGTTAAAAGAAGAAACTTTAAAATTTAAAAATGAAGCCTATTAGTAAATGTTGAAATGAAATGAACACACTCTAACAAGGAACAATACTTCTACAGCTTTCGTTAATGTTACAAATGGACTCTTATTAAGTATTACCATTTCATTTCAACAGTCATGCTTAAAGATGGCCATCTTGAAATACCTACAAAAGGCCATATTAAAATTACATGCACAGGTTATTGATATTGTATGTGCACTCTTTATTTGCTGCTATTTTAGAACACTGCATGATTATCTAATTAAAATATAAACAAATATGCAAGTGAGTGACACTGTGCAAAAGCACAGCGCTGCGTCTTGGAGAAGTCACGGGTATCACACACACACACACACACACACACACCAGACGCGTCACGTTCAATTTAAGCAGCGGTCTAAAACTGTTTATTTAATCACCAAACGGACATAAGTTTGCTTCAAGAATGAATTATGTGTCATAAATGAGTTTGAAGTTCGGTGTTTAAATAACAGAGCAAACGGAAAGAGAAAGCGCGATCTGTATTACAGCTCTCTATATGAAGCATACAGACTGTATTAGAGCCACTGAAAGACAAACGTTTTGCTGAAAAATGCACAATACATAATTTATAGCCTAGGGCGAAGTCATTATGTACATTAACAATGATTTGGGACAAATAGGCTATAATGTTATTTAATGGGAAACTATGTGAATGGCGCTCTGTTCCGCGGCAGGATATTCTGTCGGCTGCATTTAAATGCGCGTTTGAAGTTTCCCGCTCTGTGCAGCGCGCAGTGTCACATGCCAAAACAAACAACATGTGCTGTCAGTGATTTCCGCCTCTAGAGGCCGCTCTCATACTGTATAATGACAGCAGACCATCCAACCACTCACAACAGACGACACCAAGAAAAAAAAAAAAAAAACACTGAAAACTATCGGCATGGATTTTGGCCGATAACCGATTGTTCTGCAAATCAACTATCGGTGCCGATTAATCGGCAAAACCGATGAATCGGTCGACCTCTATCTACAACCGTAAACACAGGGTAATGGCAGGTATTTTCATTTTGTCAAAACTTCTCAAATTTGTTTCACACTGATGATCCTACTTTAAGTACAACTACTCCCAGTAGTCCCAAATACTCCTCATGTTTGTCCCAAAAAAGCAAATCCAATTGTAGAATCTCAAGACAATACACCATAGTCAGGCAAGTCCCAAAAATTAAAACAAGACTGTAAGGGACAGAAATAAAGCACGTTCAATGGACTGTAATGTGGTTTGAAAACATGGTAACTGCTAAATGGTAATCAATTTCAGTCCTCACGGACTCATTTTCATCTGTGTTAGCCTATTCAATACAGCATCTATCCTGCACATGCACAATTTACCATATAGGTTATCATTCAATATTTATTTATATTTAAAACTCTAAAATACATAAATAGGCCTAATTGTAGCAAATTTCAAAATTAATATCTGTTTCACACACTGCTCATGATAATGTAGGGCCCTATGAAATCCGTTTATTTTTTCCCAAATTCCGTTTTATTTTTTTCTAAATGCATTTTTTTCCGTTTTAATTTTTCTGGATTCCGTTTTATTTTTTTTCGTTTTAATTTTTCTGGACTCCTTTTTAACGGTCAAATTAAATTGTATTAATCAAAAAGCATGCCTAATTAATTAAAATCATGAAACTTATACAATTTAACATTAATTTATTAAAAGTGTAACAAAAATGACATGTTTAGGGCCGTATGAAATGTTTTATTTTTTTCTCACCTTATGTTTTATTGTTACCAAATTCTGTGTTTTAGCATGTCTAATTATTTGAATGCATACCTGTCATCTACCCATCATCCCGGATCGGAGGCAGTCGGCTGAATTCTGCGCTCCTGCGCGATTGCACGACCGAAACAGGGGTGTGAATCTTCGGAATATTAAATCATTGAAGTATGTCCGTCAATCACAAACACAAACTGTCGTCTCCCACGTTAAAATGGCCCTGGTTAATGCCAGATCTGTGTCTAATAAGACCTTTATTTTGAACGACTTTTTTTTTTTACCAGCCACGAATTAGATTTCCTATTTTTAACTGAGACCTGGAATGGTGCGGGTGAGTCGTCCATCTTTGGAGAACTTTGTCCTTTAAATTGTGGTTTTATCAGCACTCCAAGATGTGTTGGAAAAGGAGGTGGAGTGGCTATGGTTTTCAGGAACTGGTTTCAATCTCAGACTGTCTCTGTTGGGAACTTTTCTACTTTTGAATCTCAATGTGTTTTGATAGAATCTGCTACCACTCCGTTACTATGTGTACTGGTTTACAGATCCCCAAAGCCAGATAAAGATTTTATAAAGGAGTTTTCTGAATTTGTTTCTCATATTATCACATCATATGATCGTCTGTTAATACTAGGTGATTTTAATATTCATATTTGCTGTCCTGGAAAGCCCATGGTTGCTGAGTTTATGCATGTTTTGGAGTCTTTTGGCTTTACTCAGCATATTGAAAATGCTACACTTGGCCATACTCTGTCTGGACCTTATGTCGTATGGGTTTTCCATTGATAACATAATCATTGAAGATGCCTGCTTTTCAGATCATAAGCCAATTGTATTTAAATGTAACCCTATCTAGTTTTTTGGGTAATATAAAAACTACAGGTTTTTATTCTCATTGCATCAACTCTCTTACTGTAAATCAGTTTTCAGATATGTTTCATAGTAATGAAGTGTCTACAGCAATTTCAGTTGCTGCTGAACGTTCATCTAGTTCTGATTATCTAATTTCTCTCTTTAATTCTTCCTGTTCTGATATCCTATTCTGATGTGTTCGACTTGAAGCAGCGCTGCAGACCGACCGGTGTGTGACATCAAAGTACAGTGAGAGCTACAGAGAGCAGATGCTCCTGATGCTTTCGAATCGCTCTCGCGGTACTTTGATGTCATACCAGTGTTTTCCACAAATAGACTTTACCTGGGCGGGCCGCACTTTAGCACAATATTTAGCAACTTTCAGACCCTTTTGGCGGCTTTTTTCCCACAACAGGTACATACTGACAAACCTAGCGACTTTTTTGAAAAAAACCTTAGCTATCGTTCATTTGGAAGATGTCTCCAGTACTGCCCCGTGAGCGCGATGTCTGACCCCTGGCGCAGTGTCGCCTCTCTCGGCATCTGTTCTGAGCAGTGAGCGGCAGAGAAGCAGTACATTCAGTTGGCCGTAACGCAGCAAAATCGTCAGTAAATCATTTACAAAACAGTGTTTCCAAGCACCTGTGGCTTACTGACTGTTTGGACTTTTAAATATGAACATAATTCGCCTGTTAATATGCGCATAGTTTACAGTACACAACGATGTTCCGTACAGATGACATTTTAGCGCCGATCGCTAAATAAATACTTCCAGGTTGTACATAAACTATCTGTGTCATCTTCATTTCTCCCTCTTTCACCCCCGATCAAGACAGAGACTCACCCACCCGCCGTTTGTTTCAGTGTTGAAATAAATACTATTTGGCTAGCTACAGAGGCAGATAACATGGCTAATTAACTAGTTAACGTCAACTAGTTTCCTCCCTGACGTTACTTCATAGAGCGGGGAATAGCAGACTAAAGTAGAGGTCGACCGATACCGATAGCTAGGTTGGACCACACTGGCCGATACAGATTAATCAACCGATAGTTTTTAAAATAGATACTGAATGAAAACTAAATAGAGCTTTACTATTTAAAAAAAAACAGTAACAGTACTGAACTATACTTTATAAATGAATAAAAATTTAGTATTAATATTTATTACTATATTGATTATTAAAGTTATTTCATAGTTTACAAATGTTAAAAGAAGAAACTTTAAAATTTAAAAATGAAGCCTATTAGTAAATGTTGAAATGAAATGAACACTCTAACAAGGAACAATACTTCTACAGCTTTCGTTAATGTTACAAATGGACTCTTATTAAGTATTACCATTTCATTTCAACAGTCATGCTTAAAGATGGCCATCTTGAAATACCTACAAAAGGCCATATTAAAATTACATGCACAGGTTATTGATATTGTATGTGCACTCTTTATTTGCTGCTATTTTAGAACACTGCATGATTATCTAATTAAAACATAAACAAATATGCAAGTGACACACTGTGCA
The DNA here is from genome assembly GCA_027422415.1 of Schizothorax lantsangensis. Lineage (NCBI taxonomy): Eukaryota > Metazoa > Chordata > Actinopteri > Cypriniformes > Cyprinidae > Schizothorax > Schizothorax lantsangensis. The sequence goes on along the minus strand of CM049861.1, from coordinate 12,862,118 downwards.
AAAGCGCAGCGCTGCGTCTTGGAGAAGTCACGGGTATCACACACACCAGACGCGTCACATTCAATTTAAGCAGCGGTCTAAAACGGTTTATTTAATCACCAAACGGACATAAGTTTGCTTCAAGAATTAATTATGTGTCATAAATGAGTTTTAGGTGTTTAAATAACAGAGCAAACGGAAAGAGAAAGCGCGATCTGTATTACAGCTCTCTATATGAAGCATACAGACTGTATTAGAGCCACGGAAAGACAAACGTTTTGCTGAAAAATGCACAATACATAATTTATAGCCTAGGGCGAAGTCATTATGTACATTAACAATTAGGGCTGGGCGATATGACGATATATATCGGATGGACGAAATAAAAAGTCTATCGTTTCATATTATGCTCTATCGTTTATTTCGTGGTGTCGCAAAATACATTGTTTACGGTAATACTTTTTCATCATTTGGATGACTGCGTGAAGAGTAGACACAGAAGCAGGTGGCTCCAAGCAGGTGGCTCCGAGTAGGAGCACGATCAGACACGACAAAACAAGGAGCTCGTTCCTAAATGAGGGACTACATCTGTAGCATGGACACGTGTTTTTAAGCACTGCAGTTTTAAAACAACCGATTTTAAGCCGTTGAAACACAAACAACTATATGCGTGCGCCGTCTCTGTTTCTGTGTGAGAGGAGCGCGGTTGTTTTTTTTTGGGCGCTTTATTGGCTTTGAACGATTACATAAACACACTTCTATGCGTAAGAATCCCTGTCTTTGCAAGTATCCTCATAAACACAGTTATTTAGGTCTTAAGAGAGAGTAATCAGCTGAAAAAAACGCATTATGTAACAGTATATTGGATCCGGACTTCGGTCTTAAAGGGGAAGCTGTCCAATATTCGTCTGCCATTAATCAAACAACAGTGAGAGAAAATCTCTCACTGCTCTTGACTATATCACTTTTGTAACTTTAATAAGAATAAATTAAAAATAATAATAATAATAGGCTATATATAAATATATTATGTATAGAATCTATACATAATACACATGTTAATTATATCTATTTAACACAGTGAAGACTAATTAATTTACACAATGTGTAGCGTTTCTTATTTATGTAGGTTTTTGTCCTATTGCTTGCAATTAGTTTCTTATCCTTATTTCATCACTGATTGTTTATCTTCAGTGAGCTTGAGTTTTTTTTTATTTTTTTTAATTCAATTAAATTTAATTTCACTTTATTGTTGGGATTTCTTCCAAAAATTGTTTCGCATCCAATAGCGTTTACTGTCTAACATTAATTCACATCAATACACATTACACAATACAATATATACACACACACACAAAAAGGCATGTTCGTACACGTCTTTTTTGTTTTATATTGTATTGTTTTATATTGTATTATATTTCTATTAGTTTGATATTGACATTGGTGACAAGGATTCTGAAAATTCTATGGAATCAAAGATCACCAAAAAAAAAAAAAAAAAAAAAAAAAAAAACTATACCATGATGTATATTGTTATCGTGATATAGAATTAGTCATACCGTGATATAAGATTGTGGTCATATCGCCCACCCCTATTAACAATGATTTGGGACAAATAGGCTATAATGTTATTTAATGGGAAACTATGTGAATGGCGCTCTGTTCCGCGGCAGGATTTTCTGTCGGCTGCATTTAAATGCGCGTTTGAAGTTTCCCGCTCTGTGCAGCGCGCAGTGTCACATGCCAAAACAAACAACACGTGCTGTCAGTGATTTCTGCCTCTAGAGGCCGCTCTCATACTGTATAATGATAGCAGACCATTCTCAACCACTCCAGCAACAGACGCAACACGAAAAAAAAAAAAAAAAAAAAAAAGGCTACACCGAAAACTATCGGCATGGATTTTTGCCGATAACCGCTTGTTCTGCAAATCAACTATCGGTGCCGATTAATCGGCAAAACCGATGAATCGGTCGACCTCTAGACTAAAGTACTACGTTTCTGCGATTTAGTACAAAAATTAAATTTAGCTGGTATCACGTCTGCCTCCTGCCATTGTTTACAGACCGTGTGTGTGTGTTCGCGCGCGCGTGTGTGTGTGTGTGTATAGGTCTCTGCACACTGAGTCACATTTTCATCCGAAATGTTCGCACGTTAAAAAATAAATACGACCTCACGTTGTGTCAATCACGTTTGCACAGTGCCTCCGAAACTTTCATCCTTCAAAAAAAATTCAGATCAGGTTCGATTTTCTGCGTTTTCGCATACGTTGCATGCATTTTGATAGGAAAGGATGAGGAATATGAAAAAACTGAAAAACGCATGCGACAATTTCGGACTCAGTGTGCAATGGCCTTAACACTCGCACTCTCTCTCTCTCTGTGTATGTGCACACATCCTCGTACCTCACTGCCCCAAACTTAATCCGGGAAAGGTGAACATTCCTGCATCATAACTTGGACTGAAAGATGAATGTGTAGAAAGAGAGCATGTCTCCAAAGACCTTGTTGAGCTGCAGGTTTAATGACTGCTTTTTAAATATAAATATACAGTGTTTCCCACAGGATTTTGTGAGACTGTGGTGGGTGGACCTCGGTCCCTCTAGGGGGGTCCGGGGGCATGCCCCCCCGTAAGAAAATGTTGTACATTTTAAAGTTAAATTCATCTATGCGGTGCACTTTGAGAGTTCAAGATTAAGATCTCCAACACAGGTTCAGTGTGCAAGCTTAAATAAAAAAGCTGGTGAATTGACTTGCACTTGAGGTTTAAAGTAGGGATGCAACGATACCATTTTTTCAGATCCGATCCGATCCAGAAAATTCTGAGTATCGCCGATTCCGATCCGATCCGATCCTAGCGCAGTTTTTTTTTTTTTTTTTATCAATGTAGAATTTCTATACTTCTGTGTCACTCTTTTGTGTGTTAAACACAATCTACTAGACAACTTCATTTTAATGAAAAATAACATGAAAATATATATAGGGGCTGTTTACATCTGGTCACTGGTCATGCGTTTTGTAATATAAATCCGATCGCTCAAAACACTTTAGGAGGTGGTCTGGGCCACATTCCAGACGAAACTGGACATGTGTAAATGCATCTGGTTGTTGAAACCACATATGTGAATTTTACTCCTCCCAAAATGTAAAAATAATAAACGTGTGAGACCGTGTTATAGGCTATATGACATTTTAGTCAGATATGACTGCGCTAATGCAACAAGCCTCACCGCGGATGAATAGCTGAGCATCGCAGACGCGCAAACTGCCGCGAATGAAACTGAAAGAAAGAGCAGACGCTCAACACAATCATCTTCATTAAAAGTATAAGACAAGCTTATCTTTCCAGTGCTGATGCCGCGCGCTCTCCTATTGCAGTCTTTGATCTGGAAATGAGCTGATAATTAATAAAATGCAGCGCTTTTGATTTCGTTGACGTGAACTTCGTTAAATTTATATACAGCGCGGGAATTGAAGATCGGATTTATATCCATTTTGTGAAGATTTATGTGGCCAAGTGTAAATGGAAACGTTTTAACAAATCAGATAGATATCAGATCAGAGAAAACGCATGACGTGCAGGTGTAAACAGACCCATTCATAATCTATGACAAAAATACTATTATAAACTAGGTTAGTGGATAATTTAGCAGCAAAAGTTATTCTAGAAAAATCATGAGTGCACAATTTTATAAAATCTAAACATTTAGTGAAATAACATTATTTAGTGGGGAACAAATAAAAGTGAATATGTGAAGGACTAAATCTGGTAAAATGTTACACATTGCTCTTTGCATTGTTGTAAAATACATTAATGAAAACAAGTAAATGTATTTATTTATAAATATAAACTACAAAATTAAAAGACATTTCTTTTAAATATATAGCACATAACGAAGGCAGCAACATATGATAGAGGAGTCCTGCCTCCATTACTGTGCTATACATTAGATTATTAATAGCCTTGATAGGACAGTACAAGAAACGCTATAAATAATTTAATTGCGCAAAAGTATTATAATACGAAAAGCTCCAATAGAGAACGGACGGCACAAAGCTCTTATGCGCATCCCGTGTGCAGAATGATGCGCTTGAAGCAGCACGGAGTCACAGCACGCAGCTCCGGATAGAGAAGTTCAAAGCACAGAGGAAAGAGATACTGATGCGTAGCTTATTAAATCTGCGCGATAGTTTATTGAGCCTTTTCTTTTAACGGTTTTAAATCTCAGTTATTGAGCGCTCTTGAAGAGAGTTTCATTGTTTTGACTGTAGTAAACGAACGCAACACGCAGTTTGAACGCTGAATGGAGGATGACAGACAGCCGCAGCAGAGAGAAGAGTTTACCTGAACTTGAATTGAACGACTTAAATATTAATCTGTAACGTTACCTCACATTAAAGATGAAACGGCTTCAGAACACTTGGACTTTGACTTTATGGTGCTTTATAATGCTTTTGTGCTTTCGTGGGGCTTAACAATAACACAGAATAGTATACACACAATATCGGATTTGGATCGGTCTCGTCTCTCCGATACCCGATCCGCAGAAAATGACCGGATCGGAGCCGATACCGATCCTGAGTATCGGATCGATGCATCCCTAGTTTAAAGGGGGACTCAATGCTCTTTTTAGTTGTGATATAGTGTCTCAGTCTAAATTACACTCAAACCGGTGAATTTGGAAGCCAAACAAATTAGAATATAATGACAATAATAATAATAATGTTATATTATTATTCCTATGACAGTAATAGCCATATATTGGAAAACAATTACACTGTAAAATAAATGAAAATTAATATTTCACAGGTATATTATTTGACCTTATTCTACAGTAGGGAAATTACAACACTTTTGCCCTAATTTACACATGTGCAAGCAGGGCCTAAAACTAACTTTTTGCCACATCTGCCATTTTAATCACGAGACAAACAACATTTTCTGGTGACTTGAGAAAATCTACCAGCCACAAATATTTTTTTCCTGGCCATTAAACTGTTTTTGCAGTTGCTGCTACTACAACTACTAAACTTATTTAATAATTAAAAAAAATGCCATTTGAAATTAGAACCAACCACTGCATTTTAATCACGATACAAACAATGATGCTACATGTAGATGTAGCATGAGCAGTGTTTTTTTTTATTATTTAAATTTGATTGTATCATGTCAACATTTGAAACAAAAACAGAATTGACTGACTTCAGCTTTGTGAAATTATGCTAAAACCTGCATAAAACAAAATCAGCAGCAGGTGGCGCTTATGAAAGAGCAGTGATAAGAGGGGAAAAAAATGACATGAAACTTCTCTTAAGTCAGTTCCCTTCAGAAATATATTCATATAAACCCCCACCGCAATATTTATATTTTTCATCCTATAAACAGTGAGCTTGCTCTGCCTGTACAATATTTTCTTTGTTCGCATCTGTTAATTTTAGTCCTTGCTTGCAAGAGATAAACCTATAATCTTTTATTTTGCCGGAAACTGCAGTTGAGCTTTTATTTTGGCGGAAAACTCCAGCTTCTGTGAAAAGGGGTTTACAAACGAGTCTCATTTCAAATCTAGCGAAATACTGTCAACATTTGCCCATTAATATGTTGAAAATTATGCTGATGTGAAAACAAAGAGTAACTGGTTCCCGTTGCGGTCTCAGATGCGCGCTAAACTCACAGCACATTCAAAAACAGACTTCACTGTGAACGGAGCCGCTCTGAGACGCGGAAAACACCGGATCACGAGCTGCGAGTGCGCGCTTGGCTTTGAAACACGCAGCGCAAACAAACCGGCTTGATGAAGAGATAAAGCCATGCTACACTTAGTTCGTTTGACGGACACTTTGCGAAAGCAATGACACAACGTTAAAGACCTTTTATGTTATAATGAAGAGTATAAAAATATTTTCGGTTTATTATGAAACTGTGGCGGGACAGATTAGACTGTGGCGGGCTGCCACAGACTAGCTAATGAATGGGAAACACTGAATATATGAAAATAAATAAATAAATAAATAATTTTTTTTTTTTACAGAAATTGTTTTGATTTTGTTTTTGATTATTGAGCTGCAGGTTTAGGCTCAGTTTAAGTGACTGCAGTTTTTTTTTTGTTTTTTTTCATTTATAAGGATTTTTTTTTTTTTTTTTTTTTTTTTACAGAAAATTATTTATTTTCTGATTATTGTTGAGCTGCAGGTTTAGGCTCACTTAAGTGACTGCACTTAATTTAATCACCTGCCGCCACAAGTCCCACAAAATCCTGTGGGAAACACTGCATACACTGATCGTTCTGCAGCGCTGCTTCAAGTCGAACACACCTAATAACTAGAGCGCATTAGCATCAGTGGTTCACGGCTCAATCGCCAGTTACTGTCATTACTGTTAGTTACTACAGCCTACAGTTTGCTAGCTAGCTATGCCTTCGTCACGTAAATGCATAATACCTGGTTGCGATCATTTACAAAACAGCTCGGTCTCCTTATTAAATAAGCTGCAGAGGAAGACAGTTGAGAGAGACGGCAGCTTTCCCACGAGAGGGCGTGGTTTCAGCGCCACCAGCGGACACGCCCCCAGCATTTGAGAGCAGAGAATACTGCTTATTTTTTCAAGATTTTGATACCGTATTTTATTTACTTGGCGTTTTTTTTGAAAATACAAAGTCGGCAACACCAAAGCTCCAAAAATAATCAAAAAAAAAATGTTATTATTAAAAAACTAACACATAGTGTGTAACGTTTCGAGCACACAGGCTCTTCATCAGACAAATGAACAACACCGATATGCCGCTTTTTATACCTCCATACAGGTGATCAAAGGTCACATGACCTGACAATACTATCATAATAATACCCAAACAAATAAATCAAAACACTAACAGAAAAAAAAAAAAAAAAAAAAAAAAGAAGAAAGAAAAACAAAACATATAAAGCCAAGCAAAATACAATTCTCAATATACAATTTAAGGACATTAAATGATACCTACGTACATAAATTCAACCAGTAGGCTACCATCAAAACCTTCATTAAAGCTATATAAACAAATGGATATTTTATCAATTAAAGAAATGGACGGATATCAAAGTCCTCATTTAATCCTCTAGGGGACAACGTGTCTAATGTAAAAATCCAAAAGGCCTCACGTTGTAAAAGTAATTTATTCATATCGCCGCCGCGCCGCGGACACTTGACTGCCTCTATTCCTATGTACTGAAGAGTGGAAACGGAGTGTCTCGAATTAGCAAAATGCTGAGCTACTGGACTTTTTGGATCGCGATGTCTAATAGCACACCGATGTTCAGAGATACGATTTTTCAGAGGTCTACTGGTCTTACCAACATAACATAAGCCACAAGGGCAACGCAACAAATAAATTACATTAGCCGTCTTACACGAGATAGTGCCCCGAATTTTAAAAGTTTTTGCCGTATAAGGATGTGTAAAGGTCAACGTCTTGTATGTGAAGTTGCACTGTTGACAATTACCACATCTGTAATTCCCATGTGGTATTGTGTTCAAGAAATGAGGAGCAGGTTTCAGATCAGATCTAACCAAGATATTTCGAAGATTAGGTGTTTTCTTATACACTAAACGAGGAGGTTTATCAAAACATTTCTTGAGACTGGGATCACTCTCTACAATATGCCAATGTTTCGATAAAACATTATCAATGTCCTTCGAAACAGGTGAATATTGAATATAACAATTCATCCGACGGTCAAATTTTTTTTGTTTTTTAACAAGACTCTCCTGTTGCGACACATCTTTAAAACGACTTGCTGCAGACTGGATCCACTCTTCTCGATACGATCGTTTTCTAAATCTCTCCGATAGGATTTGTGATTGTTGTTGAAAATCTTCATCACTGCTACAAATACGACGAATACGACTAAATTGTGAAATAGGTAACGAACGCTTTAATGACACAGGATGGTAAGATTGTCCATGCAAGATAGTATTACGGTCAGTAGGTTTGCGATACAAAGTAGTTTCAATGCCCGATGCAGTGCGAAGAACAAGCACATCTAAAAAATTCATTTTCTCTTGATGAAATTCAATCGTAAATTTCAACGCACTGCACTTATTGTTTACCAAACTATGAAACTCCAGTAACTCAGATTCAGTTCCACTCCATATTAAAAAGACATCATCAATGTATCGTTTCCATAGAACAATGTGTCTCAAAAAATCATTAACCCCAGGGTTTAACACAAACTGATGTTCAAACATTCCACAAAATAAGGATGCAAAGCTTGGGGCCATCTTAGAACCCATGCTAACCCCTGAAATCTGCAAATAATAATCTGACCCAAACAAAAAATAATTCTGTGAAAGCACCAATTTTGCCAGGTCACTCAAACATGCAGTACTTGGTACTTGACAAAGACGTTGATCGAGAAAGAATTCAATTGCTTCTAGCCCTCCCTGAAATGGAACATTGGTGTAAAGCGATTCAACATCCATGGTCACTAGAAAAACAGGATAGTCAGGTAATTTCACATTATTCATAAGTTCGATAAATTCCATCGTGTCCTTAATATAGGAAGGTAAAGACGTAACCAAAGGTTGTAGATGAAAGTCAACAAAAGCAGAAATGTTTTCTGTAAGTGACCCAATTGCTGCCACTATGGGTCTCCCAGGAGGGATTTCCCTATATGCTTTGTGAATTTTTGGTAGAGTGTATAGTACCGGTGTAATCGGATATTCAACACACATATATTCATATTCACCTTTTGTCAACAGACCTGAATCTACAAAGAGTTGTAAAGTATTGTGTACAGATGTCTTAAAATGAACCAAAGGATTAATACTCAATTTTTTATAAAAAACTGAATTAGAAAGTTGTCTCTGAATTTCAAATTCATAATCTTTTCGATCTAAAATCACCACTGCTCCACCTTTATCAGCACTTTGAATCACTATAGACGAATCCTTCTTAAGTGATTCCAATTCCAACAATTGTGCATTCGTCAAATTATGAGCAAGTTTGTATTGTCTTTTAGATTTTAATATAGATACAACATCACTTTCTACAAGCCTACAATAAGTGTCCAAAGAGGCATTTCTATTTTTGAAAGGAACAAAAGTGGATTTACCTCGAAAACCAGTCCGATATAATTCACTAGAATTAATGTCCTCTGTAGATATACCACAGTCACTCTCCCGTGACTCAGAGATTATCTCAGACACGGAAACACCGGAATCCAATGAGTGAATCTGCTGTAAACTGGCCGATTTCGTATTAAAAAATTCTTTAAGTCTCAAATTACGAAAAAAAATTTGCAAATCAATATAAATGTCAAATTCATTGCAGTGTGCAGTTGGTGAAAACGAAAGTCCTTTGTTAAGTACAGTTAGACAGTCATTAGAGATCACTTTGCTCGATAAATTGATGACATTAATCACTTCTGTGTCGTTCTTCGTGTCACATATTGGGATCTTACGGGAACTCTTTTTGCTCCTCCTGCATTTTTTCTTTGACGAGAGATGTTGAATTGTCCTCCGCCTTCTAAAAAACGTTGAGACTGGGACAGATAGCTGGAGTCTGAATCACGATCAAGTGAAGACGACGACTGGGCAGATGAGTACCTATTGTCATCGTATTGTAAAGGTTTTCGAGCCCCACGAAAAGGGAGTTGTGGCAATGAATGATGCCTCCGTTGTGATCTCCACTGGTAAACCCGATTGTTGGCATAATCAGTAGCATCTCGATTGAACTTGCTCTTCTTAGATGCAATGATCTCCTTTTTTAATTCCGCGATTCGTTGATTGCATTCCAGTAGCGCTGAATCAAGTTGTTCTTTATCAGGATATTCCACAGATAGTTGAATTTTAACCTCATCCGTTTCTTTTCGAATATTCACCAGCTGTGCAGATATCTCTTGAACAGTCAATGCCATTAGATCAAAAGCACACTTGTTCAGAATTTCACACCATTTATCGCAAAAACTCACATTGTCCTTGCCAATAATAGGGCTTTTGACAATCCTTAAGCCGCGTGGTATTCTCTTGACTCTCAAGTAGTCACTCAACGTTACTCCATGAAGGTATAGTTTAGTCTCCCTCTCAAGAAGTTTTTCCAAGCATTTAGTCGACGGTCTAGCATAGTCCTTGGCAGAATTATCATTGAATAATGAGTCTTCCATGAGTATTCGGGCAATGTCTTCATCGGAAAATTCGAAGGTTTTGGACTGATCGGCTTGTGGCTCAGCCATAATTGCGCCAGCAGGTGTACTGAATTAGTCTTCAAAAGTGGAGTCAAACAAGAGTGCAGTGCTAAAAAATAGTAGACAAAGAGCAAGCAACAGCACGCACATCGCTCTCAGATGGGTGCTCGACTAAAAAACAAGTAGAAGCATATTGAAAATACAAAGTCGGCAACACCAAAGCTCCAAAAATAATCAAAAAAAAAATTTTATTATTAAAAAACTAACACATAGTGTGTAACGTTTCGAGCACACAGGCTCTTCATCAGACAAATGAACAACACCGATATGCCGCTTTTTATACCTCCATGCAGGTGATCAAAGGTCACATGACCTGACAATACTATCATAATAATACCCAAACAAATAAATCAAAACACTAACAGAAAAAAAAAAAAAAAAAAAAAAAAGAAGAAAGAAAAACAAAACATAAAGCCAAGCAAAATACAATTCTCAATATACAATTTAAGGACATTAAATGATACCTACGTACATAAATTCAACCAGTAGGCTACCATCAAAACCTTCATTAAAGCTATATAAACAAATGGATATTTTATCAATTAAAGAAATGGACGGATATCAAAGTCCTCATTTAATCCTCTAGGGGACAACGTGTCTAATGTAAAAATCCAAAAGGCCTCACGTTGTAAAAGTAATTTATTCATATCGCCGCCGCGCCGCGGACACTTGACTGCCTCTATTCCTATGTACTGAAGAGTGGAAACGGAGTGTCTCGAATTAGCAAAATGCTGAGCTACTGGACTTTTTGGATCGCGATGTCTAATAGCACACCGATGTTCAGAGATACGATTTTTCAGAGGTCTACTGGTCTTACCAACATAACATAAGCCACAAGGGCAACGCAACAAATAAATTACATTAGCCGTCTTACACGAGATAGTGCCCCGAATTTTAAAAGTTTTTGCCGTATAAGGATGTGTAAAGGTCAACGTCTTGTATGTGAAGTTGCACTGTTGACAATTACCACATCTGTAATTCCCATGTGGTATTGTGTTCAAGAAATGAGGAGCAGGTTTCAGATCAGATCTAACCAAGATATTTCGAAGATTAGGTGTTTTCTTATACACTAAACGAGGAGGTTTATCAAAACATTTCTTGAGACTGGGATCACTCTCTACAATATGCCAATGTTTCGATAAAACATTATCAATGTCCTTCGAAACAGGTGAATATTGAATATAACAATTCATCCGACGGTCAAATTTTTTTTGTTTTTTAACAAGACTCTCCTGTTGCGACACATCTTTAAAACGACTTGCTGCAGACTGGATCCACTCTTCTCGATACGATCGTTTTCTAAATCTCTCCGATAGGATTTGTGATTGTTGTTGAAAATCTTCATCACTGCTACAAATACGACGAATACGACTAAATTATGAAATAATTGGCGTTTTTTTTAGCATTCAAATTTGGCTGGGTGGTTAATAAGACATTTTTCTGTGGTGTGACAAACTCAGAACACACATTTAATATTGACTTTACATGGACTTTAAATTAATGAAAATGGACACTACATGGTATAAATTATTATTTTTAAACATTGTACACTAATACAAAACAATTTAAAAATACTTATTTAACACCGATCATTTTTTAACATTCTAGCAGACATTATACCAACAAAGCACAATTTAACTTAAAATTAATAAATTAGTAAAATTATATTTTGTTGCCATTTTTGAGACCCCCCTTCTTGTATCAGGCATGCAAATAAATGCAGCCTTGCTGAGCAGAAGGGAATTCTTTTAAAACATTAGAATATATTACAGATCCCAATTTGAACCCTATGTGTGAACGTTATAATAAATGTATTAATAGAGCTGTTGTAATTATTATCATTATTATTGTCTTTTTAATTTTATTTAACAGAACAACAGTAATATTACAATACTAACATTTATGAATGTTGATGGAGTTTTATTTTGACAGAATCCCGCAGGAAGTGCTTCTTTTTGTTGACAGCAGCAGATTTATAAATTATTCTCATTACTAATTTGGGAAGATGCACGTATCACATAGTCACATGCTTTGTAAAAATTCATAAAAGTGTTACTGAGCAACTGACGAGTAACAGTTTCAGTACAGATTTCCCTCGCGGTTTAGACTTTGAACTAGGGATGCATCGATCCGATACTCAGGATCGGTATCGGCTCCGATCCGGTCATTTTCTGCGGATCGGGTATCGGAGAGACCAGACCGATCCAAATCCGATATTGTGTGTATACTATTCTGTGTTATTGTTAAGCCCCACGAAAGCACAAAAGCATTATAAAGCACCATAAAGTCAAAGTCCAAGTGTTCTGAAGTCGTTTCATAGTTTAATGTGAGGTACAGATGAATATTTAAGTCGTTAAATTCAAGTTCATGTAAACTCTTCTCTCTGCTGCGGCTGTCATCCTCCAGCGTTCAAACTGCGTGTTGCGTTCGGTTAAGACAGTCAAAACAATGCAACTCTCTTCAAGAGCGCTCAATAACTGAGATTTAAAACCGTTAAAAGAAAAGGCTCAATAAACTATCGCGCAGATTTAATAAGCTACGCATCAATATCTCTTTCCTCTGTGCTTTGAACTCCGGAGCTGTGCGCTGTGACTCCGTGCTGCTTCAAGCGCATCATTCTGCACACGGGAAGCGCATAAGCGCTATGTTCCGCTCTCTATTGGAGCTTTTCGTATTATAATACTTTTGCGCAATGAAATATTATTTATAGCGTTTCTTGTACTGTCCTATCAAGGCTATTAATAATCTAATGTATAGCACAGTAATGGAGGCAGGACTCCTCTATCATATGTTGCTGCCTTCATTAGTGCTACAGTATATATTTAAAAGAAATGTCTTTTAATTTTGTAGTTTATATTTATAAATAAATACATTTACTTGTTTTCATTAATGTATTTTACAACAATGCAAAGAGCAATGTGTAACATTTTACCAGATTTAGTCCTTCACATATTCACTTTTATTTGTTCCCCACTAAATAATGTTATTTCACTAAATGTTTAGATTTTATAAAATTGTGCACTCATGATTTTTCTAGAATAACTTTTGCTGCTAAATTATCCACTAACCTAGTTTATAATAGTATTTTTGTCATAGATTATGAATGGGTCTGTTTACACCTGGTCATTTCATGTGTTTTCTCTGATCTGATATCTATCTGATTTATTAAAACGTTTCCATTTACACTTGGCCACATAAATCTTCACAAAACGGATATAAATCCGATCTTCAATTCCCGCGCTGTATATAAATGTAATGAAGTTCACGTCAACGAAATCAAAAGCGCTGCATTTTATTAATTATCAGCTCATTTCCAGATCAAAGACCGCAATAGGAGAGCGCGCTGCATCAGCACTGGAAAGATAAGCTTGTCTTATACTTTTAATGAAGATGATTGTGTTGAGCGTCTGCGTCTTTCTTTCAGTTTCACTCGCGGCAGTTTGCGCGTCTGCGATGCTCAGCTACTCATCCGCGGTGACTCTTGTTGCATTAGCGCAGTCATATCTGACTAAAATGTCATATAGCCTATAACACGGTCTCACACGTTTATTATTTTTACATTTTGGGAGGAGTAAAATTCACATATGTGGTTTCAACAACCAGATGCATTTACACATGTCCAGTTTCGTCTGGAATGTGGCCCAGACCACCTCCTGAAGTGGTTTGAGCGATCGGATTTATATTACAAAACTCATGAAGTGACCAGGTGTAAACAGCCCCTATATATATTTTCATGTTATTTTTCATTAAAATGAAGTTGTCTAGTCGATTGTGTTTAACACACAAAAGAGTGACACAGAAGTATAGAAACTCTACATTGATTAAAAAAAAAAAAAACTGCGCTAGGATCGGATCGGATCGGATTCGGCGATACTCAGAATTTTCTGGATCGGATCGGATCGGATCTGAAAAAATGGTATCGTTGCATCCCTACTTTGAACCCTGGCTAACGAGAGACAGTGTCGCGAGCTCCTGCAGCGCTGTTTGAATGCAATTCATGTGTGTATTAGAAAACATAACGATCTGCAGTGTATTTAATTGTTTAAGGCCATTTCGCGATTTTAACCATCATACAGTAACCAGCAACAACCACCCCTTCCTCTTCTCATGGAAGACATGCGATGCAGCACTAAACAGTCTCTCGCTGTCAGTGCTTGTAATGATTTTTTGTCATTACAATGTCTTTCTCGGACAGTTTTAAATGCTTCCACACTGCAGACATGTTCGCTGCATTAGTGCGTGCCTCTATTTGATCGCGTCACGTCATTGTTCGGAACAATTTATTTGGATTTTTTTGCTTATTAAATTTTTTTGAGTAATTTCGGCTGCCGAACAATCTTTGCATCCCTAGTAAATACGTCATCAAGTCGCTATATCATTGATATTGCGATATGACACTTTTTTTTATCATGTAAAAATTTATACCGGTATTATCGTGGACGGTATGATATGGCACACCCCTAAGCCCATCAGTATCGGACAAAGATTTATATATATCCCTAGTTAAAACAGCATGACATAACATTAGCTGAACTAATGGCCTGAGTTCAATCAACTTAAGGTCAGGGGATGGTTCTGGAAACTGCTCCATGAAAGAGGTCATAATTTTGCCAAAAGCATTTGGTGTTAGAGACAAAGAAATTAGCTACATACTTCACCTTTAAAAAAAAACCTGTCTTGCCTAGCTAGAAGAAAAAAGGAAAAAAAGTTACAGCTGCATTGCAGATACTGGCAGGGTTGTGAGTTGGACCATAAAAAAGTTCTCTGGAAATGTCCAGTCAAAAAAAAAAAAAAAAAAAAAAAAAAAAAAATGGGTTTTTTCTTTTTTTTTCCTGAGGTCTCCAGCAGGCCTGCCCACTCCCATCGGTGTGGGCTTCACCCTGTGATCTTTGCCTCCAAACCGAGAACCGTGCCACCTCCGCTTACCAACCGCCACGCAGATAAGGCTGCTTTGGCAACCACCCCAGCCTGGCCTGGCGAGCGCTGTAACGTACCCAAAGCAAAGAGACACATGGGGACTGAGGAGGAGTTGAAGCTGGAGTAGGTGGTAGGGTGAAGCTGGGAGTTGCTAGACAGGGTATGAGTGGATTAGGCTGACACTCTGCCAAGGTCCCTCCCTGTTCTGCCACGATGCACTGCAGTGATTACAAAAAGACAATACATTGTGCCACACACCATGGTCTGTGGAGAAAGTAAAACTGGCGCAAGCAGCAATAAATAATGCATTTCAAAACGGGTCTCTTGCTTTCATTCAAACTGGTACAGTGTAGGTCACGGGCCTGATCGGACATGCAGGATTATTGATCGCTCAGTGCTGGGAAGTGCTTGCACTGACGAACAGGATACTTTTCAAACACGGTAAATGTGGCGGCAGGAGGCATGGCGTGTTCCAAAACCAAGGTTAAAACCAGCCAGACGCTTTTTCAATTGAAAAACAGCAAGATGAGAGCAGGACTCAGGGCCGACAGAGCTGGTTACTGTCTTACTGACTGTATTTTCACAAGCGCTTGTGAAAAGAGTGCAATCGGCCCTTGCTAGAGCCTCTTAAATTATTAAAGTCAAATGTATTTCATTCATCTATTTCATCTCCTTCAAACTATAGTGACTATGACGCATCGCAGGCTGCATTGGAGCAATATGTACTCTTTCCCAACCTAATTTTCCTCCAGTATCAACAAGTCAATGGCACGAGGAAGAAAAATTGTTCAAATATGCTGATTTTTCAATCAGTCAACACTATTTCTGGTCAGCCTTTTGACTGCAAATCAAACTCAAATACATGCACGCAGTCTGATTAACAAGAAAGGTCACTGGAAGCATGACATTTTATCCAGGATGCAGACAGACAAACATGAGAGACAGAGAGCAAGTCTGATCAATATCCATCAGACTCAGAGCAGAGACGCCCTTACACATCAAAAAACAAATTAAACAAATGCATGAGGAAAAAGACCCCGCCATACCCAAATACTGCAGGTGAAGCACATCGGAGCAAGCAACTTGCTGATGCCGATTCATATTCCGTTCACTTCAGTCTTTCCCTTTCGAAGTGCAAGACCGCTGTCCTGCCTCGAAAGACGGATTAAAACACGAACCAATAGCATTCGAGCACAAGCTGTGAATGTGCATTTCATTGGTAGGAGCTACTGAACGAACACGCCCCCTCAATATATCTGAACGAGACTCGGAGCTACATACAACGCGTAATTTATAATCAATGTATTTCGTATATAGCTAGATAAAAATATAAATAGCATTTGTCAAAATGGAGGGAAAATATAGATGTGTTTTGTGATTTGTAGAGATGCATAAAAACTATTTCTGATGTCAGATTTAATACATTTATATGCATGACATTTTACGCAAATGACAATAAGAGTTGCTTGTGAACAGTCGGTGTTTTATAACGAATCGGTTGAGTGAATGATTCAGTGATTCGCTTACAAGAGTCACAAGTGATTCAAAAGCATCGAATCACCGGAATGAATCTTTTTAGTTAAGGACTCAAAAGACTCGAAACATTGAGAAGAATCAATTCAATCCACCACCACCACCTGTTATTTAAAAGGCATATGCTATTGACATTTATTTGTTAATTATGTTTATATGACTAGGAGAGCAAGGAAATTTCATGACAGCAATAGAAAAAAAACTAATTTGACATGGAAACACAGCAGTGTTTAGTTACAAACGAGTCCTGGCCTACTTCTTGTGACCAAATAAAACACAAATAATAAAACGTTACATAATATAATAACTTCATAATTACACACACACACACCTTCAGCTTTCACTTTTTTTGCAATACCTCCTTCTCGACATTAAGGAGGGGAAGATGTCAATAAAAACATAACAAGCGAATAAATAATGAAAGCGGATGACGGCCCTAATATGAAATTTACTATATGAGTAAATGTCCTATGGGACCATTATGAATCTCACCTTTACAAATACCCACATATAAACATCAAATCCTGCCCACAGTCTTTGAAAGCAATTGTTGAAACAACTTATTTGCAAGCTGGAATCACGCAATGAAGCTCAATGCAATCTGCTTTCAGTGCTTTCGCAACAGTTGTCGAGCACGAGAAAGATTGTGCACATGTCACGAAACTCAAGATGACAGGTACAGACTGACACAGATCCGCGCTAAAAACGTGTCTTACCTTCAGCTCGGGTCCGGAGATCCGACATAGTTCTCTGAACGGGCGGCATCGGTCCACCTGTCAACTGAACGCATAAAACTCCGCGTCGCGTTTCTCTCTTCACCCGTCTAGAGATTTTAAGCGCCGGTGACCGTCACCAAAGTAGCGTTCCCCGACTCCCGTGACCGGTGACCATTTATTTAGTGTTAGGATTCATGTTGTTGATGATGAACACCGACAGTTCCGCCCTCAGCATCAGCGCGCGGAGCTGAACGCTAAATCTCCCCAGCACGCGCAAGAATCGATAAGCGGTTGAAACACTGAATGTGAGCGAGCTCTGCCGCTTCACAAATTGGACCGTACCAACTAAGAGCGCAGAGGGGGGTCTAGTCGCAATATATTGCATAAAGATTGATCATTCACACTCTGAAAAACATCAGTTTCTTATAGAAATAGTATATATTTAAGTCCAAAATGAAACCAGGTCTTAAGATATACAAAGTATGATTTGTACTATGCTAAATAAAAACTAAATCAAAATATTTCCCCTAATATGATCTCAGTGTTAAAAAGGTCTTCTGGAGATTCCCTCGCTGCAGTTACTCTCATTGTTTCGAAGGGGATTGCAGAGACAACGACAGCCCACTATTTCTTTATGTTAGGCCCTGAAGCAATCACGACTCTGCAATTGCCTCTCATATTACCCTTCAGCCGGAAAACATTATGGCTTTGCTGATATGCTGAGGGTTTGCTCTCAACAAGCCACATGTTGATGAACGGAATTCTCCATTCCTGTTTTACATTCTTCCTCTTCTTCAGGCCAACTGCTATTATTATTATTGTTATTATAATTAGACAAATGGATACAATTAATTAACAAACAAAGAACAGCATTCATATGATTACAATTTAATTTTTTCATAAATATATTGGCATATTTTCCGCCTTTATTATGTAACTGCCTAAAAGCCTGAATAAGGCACACACATCCATTTTGTACATCTTTCATTGTATTGTACTAATAATATAAGATCTATGAAATTGCAAGCCACAAATAATAACACGTCTTATTTCCAAAGCTTTTTGTTGTTGTCTCTCACTCTAGTCGGCATCCACCCGCCTGCACAGGGATCTGGGTCTATTGCTCCTGAGGTTGCCTAGCAACTGTGACAAGATGCCTGCCTCTTTGATTATGTGCGCGGCGGTTTTATCTTTGAGCACATATCAGTCTAAATAATGACTCATCCTCTCAATACACACTCAGACACGCGCTCTCTCATTCACAGACAGATAAAAATAGATCAAGCTTTTTATATGAATTCTATATCAACACACATGAACGTCCAACCTTGTTCCCACCCTCCATCTGTGCTGATCAGACGAACATTTGGTATAAGCGCTGCATATAATATGTAGCCTATCTAAAATGCGTATTAACACTGTACATTTAAATAAATTATATAAAATAAAACAAATGCAACTTCCCATTTCAAAATTTCTCTTTTTAAATGAATATTAGGCCTACACCTGAAAATCAATAGGCCACCGTTATGTACTTCATCAAATAAATTTATTGTGTGGCTTATTTATTGTGCAGTGCGCTGACAAACAGCAACGGGCGTCCCGAGTTCGAATCCGAACTCGAAGACCTTTCCCGATTCCGCCGCCCTCCCTCTCCCACTTCGCTGCCTGTCAGGTCTGATCTGTCCTATAATAATAAAGGCAAAATATGCCTAAACTAAATAAATAAATTAAAAAATTATGTGTTTTTTTAATGTATTTACTTATTTTTGTAAAAAAAAGAAAAAAGATATATGTGGTTAAATTGTTCATGCACTTGTAATTAATTATTTTTTAAAGTAACAAAAAAAAATACTGTTCAATAAATCAAAACAGCATGACTCATTTATATCTCCTGCATGCACACAATTTCAATGATTCTTGCTATAAATCCACAGAGTGACGTCTCACTCTCCACTAAAGAAGGCCTAGAATCTTCTGCGCTCATAGCAGTGGTCAGAGGGCATCTCTGTGATAAATGAGCCGGTCGCTCCATCAGAACATTCAGGCCACACAAGATCTGCACTCACAGGCTATGAGTGTTATCTACACTTATTGACAGATTAGACTCACTGCATGTGGTTGGGACCATGAAATATTCAACAGTGCCCACCATGCATGCATTTATAAATAGCATGTTGATTCTTTTGTGCTGAGAACAAGATTATAGGCTTACAGTGACATCAATATGAGTGCAAAATTGACTGGACTAGAATAAAATAAGATGATGTGCTTCAGAAAGACTCATGAAAGGGTCATGAAGAGTATCAACAGCAACACCTGTCAGTCAACAGTCGGATGGCACCATCTGTCCTGGGCAGCGCTGGCAGCCTATCAGCCGATTCGATCAGAAAGGCCCCTTAGAAATGATGGATCTGCTAACAATAGCTGAGGATTCTGGGATACTAAAGCATGGGTAAAAAAGACAGTGGGCTTAACAGATATTGACTGAGGAATCTAATTAAAGCGTAGACACCCTGCATGTTTATTTTGCTCATAAACTCTTGTTTGTCTGAACACAGATATATTGCATTGGGAAATTTTTGGGCCCTAAAGTGATTGTCTGGATAAAATAAAGCAAATAAATATATTTTATATAATAAATGTACAGTCATCAAATTGCTTATGTCCAGGCAATATTAGACTTAAACTGAATACCTGTAAAAATAAAAAAGTGGTAACCTGCAATTACTAGAGCTTTTTCTACCTAAAAAGATTAAACATAGTTTTGTGTATTTAAGTTGATTCAGTTATGTTAAATAATAATTTTGACTTAATTTAGATGCTATGTATTGAATCAACCAAGCATCATATTAACTAAATCAGTTTATTAGACTATATAAATTGATGTTTCAGTTTATGTGAGTTTACATGATTATAAATGCATTTTAAAAAGTAGGCTATTATGGATTTATTTATGTGCAAAAACGTTTTATGAGAAAAAAAGTGCACTTTAAATGAGAAAACAACCTAATCTGTAGATTGGTGCAATTCATTGATCAGTAAGATCAGACTCTGCCCTCTGCTGGAGTAGAACTATCAGTGAAGCCCTTGCATTTTGAATTGCCTGAGAACACCTTTTCAATTACAGAAGTAATATTAAACCATATTTACCACTTCTTTATCAGTCATACAATTCTCCATAATCCTCTTATAAAGTGCCGAGCCACAGGTAATGAATTTCACTGTTAAGCGCTGAAGTTCATTTATTTAATTCATTGAACCATATGTATAAATCACCTGAAATACTCAATTTAATCATGGGATTTAAACCAAATTAATTCCTTAAGTCACTGTAAACAACATGGAATTATATTAATCTGCATTGTTCTTTATATGATGGGATGGTTGGGTCAATCATCTCCATGACTCATGGTGATCCTTGACTTAATATTTGTAACTCACATGCTTAAATATGCTTTCTTGGAGATAATTATTCAATTCAATTCAAGTTTATTTGTATAGCGCTTTTCACGATGCAAATCGTTGCAAAGCAGCTTTACAGGAAATTAAGTTTCTACAAAATATTTAGTAGTAGCTTATAAGTGGTGACTATGTCAAGTTGATGTACGTATGGCAAAATGTACGGTAAAAATCAGATTTAATGACGTAATCAAACAGACGATGAACACTATTAACAGCAATGATTATATGTTGCAATCAAACTTATAGCAAAATTTTGTAGTTATGTGTGTTGTTTCAGGGTTAGCATCATCTGAGGTCCTCTGAGGGGTTGGCATCATCTCTTCTCAGGTGTTCGGTCATCTCAGATCTTTAAGGGTTGGATCCAGACTGAAGCTTGGTGGCAAAAACAGAGAAACAAATAGAGATATAATTAGCGTAGCTGCTGTTCCAACCAAGCAAAAATGATTTGTTCAACCCAAGCTAAAGAATAATAATGTGCATTTGATCAGATATAACTGCAGTACAAGATTATGAGATGCATTATATGAATGTTTGGCTAAAGAGATGTGTCTTTAATCTAGATTTAAACAGAGAGTGTGTCTGAACCCCGAACGTTATCAGGAAGGCTATTCCAGAGTTTGGGAGCCAAATGTGAAAAAGCTCTACCTCCTTTAGTGGACTTTGCTATCCTAGGTACTACCAAGAGTCCAGAGTTTTGCGACCTTAGGGAGCATGATGGATTGTTGCGAGCTAGAAGACTAGTTAGGTATGCAGGAGCTAAACCATTAAGTGCCTTATAGGTAATAATATTTTGTAACTGATGCGGAACTTAATAGGTAGCCAGTGCAGAGACTGTAAAACTGGGGTAATATGATCATATTTTCTTGACCTGGTAAGGACTCTAGCCGCTACATTTTGTACTATCTGTAGCTTGTTTATTGAAGATGCAGGACAACCACCTAGCAGTGCATTACAATAGTCCAGTCTAAAGGTCATGAATGCATGAATTAGCTTTTCTGCATCAGAAACAGGTAGCATGTTTCGAAGCTTGGCAATGTTTCTAAGAAGGAAGAATGCTGTTTTTGTATCATTGGAAATATGATTTTCAAAAGACAAGTTGCTGTCTTATATAACACCCAGATTTTTGACTGTAAGTAACAGGACATCCGTCTAGTTGCAAATTGTAATCCAAGAGATTCTGTGTACTGTTTTTTGGTCCAATAAGTAATATCTCTGTCTTATCTGAATTTAATAGGAGAAAATTATTGATCATCCAATCTTTTACATTTTTAACACACTCTGTTAGCTTAGATAATTTAGAAGTTTCATCTGGTCTTGTTGAGATATATAGTTGAGTATCATCAGCATAACAAAGAAAACTAATCCCGTATTTTCTAATAATATTACCAAGGGGCAACATGTATATTGAAAATAGCAGAGGACCTAGGACAGATCCTTGTGGCACGCCATACTTTACTGGTGATAATTGAGATGACTCCCCGTTTAAATAAAGAAAGTGGTAGCGATCAGACAGGTAGGATCTAAACCACCTTAAAGCCTGCCCTTGAATAACCGTATAGTTTTGTAATCGATCTATGAGTATGTCACGATCTACAGTGTCGAACGCAGCACTAAGATCAAGTAAAACTAGCAATGAGATAAAGCCTTGGTCTGACGCAAGAAGCAAGTCATTTGTAATTTTAACAAGTGCAGTTTCTGTGCTATGGTGGGGCCTGAAACCTGACTGAAATTCTTCATAGAGATATTTTTTTTGCAAGAAGGAGCGCAATTGAGCACACACAACTTTTCCTAAAATTTTAGACATAAACGGAAGATTTGAAATGGGTCTGTAAGTAGCCAGTTCATAGGCTCTAGTTGTGGTTTCTTAATAAGAGGCTTAATAACCGCCAGCTTGAATGGTTTTAGGACATGACCTAAAGATAACGATGAGTTAATAATATTGAGAAGCAGTTCTTCTGCTACAGGTAACAACTCTTTCAGTAGTTTAGTGGGTACAGGATCTAATAAACATGTTGTTGGTTTAGATGCACTGATAAGTTTATTTAGCTCTTCCTGTCCTATTGTTGTAAAGCACTGCAGTTTTTCTTTGGGTGTGATGCCGATAAATGAAGCTGAAGTACTAGATGCAGAAGGTTCTACATTTGTTATTGTATTTCTGATGTTATCTATTTTATCAGTGAAGAAATTCATAAAGTCATTACTATTAAACTGTGAGGGAATATTCAGATCGGGTGGCGTCTGGTTATTTGTTAATCTAGCCACTGTGCTAAATAAAAACCTTGGATTGTTTTGGTTATTTGCTATGAGTTTTCGGATATGCTCAGTCCTGGCAGCTTTTAGAGCCTGTCTATAGCTGGACATACTGTTTTTCCTCGCAATTCTAAATACTTCCAAGTTAGTTTTTCTCCATTTGCGCTCAAGATTACGAGTTTCTTTCTTGAGATAAAGGGTATTACTGCTGTACCATGGCGCAGCACGTTTTTCTCTAACCTTTTTCAGTTTGATGGGACAACAGCTTCTAATGTATTAGAGAAGATAGTGCCCATGTTGCTAGTCATTTCGTCTAGTTCATGTGTATTTATGGGTACACAGAGCAGTTGAGATAAATCAGGCAGGTTATTTGGGAATCTGTCTTTGGTGGCTGGAACAATAGTTCTGCCCGGACGATAACGCGGAGCCATATAGTTAATCAATAAATATCAGTCTAAACAACCTGGAGCTCAACATGCTCAAAACAGTGGAGATGATCATGGACTTCAGGAGAAACCCCCCCTGCACTCTCCCCACTCACCATCATGAACAGCACGGTGACTGCAGTGGAGACATTCAAGTTCCTGGGATCCATTATCTCTCAGGACCTGAATTGGGACACTCACATCGACTCCATTGTAAAAAAAAAAGCCCAACAAAGGTTGTACTTCCTTCGCCAGCTGAGGAAGTTTAACCTGCCACAGGAGCTGCTGAAACAGTTCTACTCAGCCATCATTGAGTCTGTCCTGTGCACTTCAATAACTGTCTGGTTTGGCTCAGCTACAAAATCAGGGATCAGAAGACTACAGGGTACAGTTCGGACCACTGAACGGATTATCGGTGCCCCCCTGCCCACCCTTCAAGAACTGTATACATCCAGAGTGAGGAAAAGGGCTCAGAAAATCACTCTGGATCCCTCACATCCAAGTCATCCCCTTTTTGAAATTTTGCCATCTTGCCGGCGCTACAGAGCCCCAATTACCAGGACAGCCAGGCACAAGAACAGTTTCTTCCCCCAGGCAATCCACCCTATGAACAGTTAAATGCCCCCCCCCCCCATTATGCAATAATGTGCAATAACCGTATATTTATTTGCTACCACCTCCATCCTAGTACATCCCTGCATCTCCTTCTATTCTATTCCATTCTATCATCTATAGCACAACTGTACATACAATAATTTATGTTTCAAATTATTTTTCTTTTTCAATTTTTTGTTTATTTATATTTACATGTGTGTATTTTTTATTCTCATCTTATTTTTATTGTCTGTGTGTTGTTGTTGTCTCTGTGAACTGGAAGCTTATAACAAATTCCTTGTATGCGCAAGCATACTTGGCAATAAAAGCTCTTTCTGATTCTGATTCTAATAGACAGCATGCATGATACAAGGTAGTGGTCAGTGACATCATCACTTTGAGGTACGATATCTATATCAGTAAGATCAATACCATGCGATATAATTAAATCTAGCGTATGATTAAAACAATGAGTGTGCCCGATGACATTTTGCTTGACTCCAAAAGAGTTTATTAGGTCAGTAAACGCAAGTCCCAACACATCATTTGTATTATCAACGTGAATGTTAAAATCTCTGACAATTAGCGCTTTATCAGCATAAACCAATAGGTCTGAGAGGAAATCTGCAAATTCTTTTAGAAAATCTGTAAATGGCCCTGGCGGTCTATACACAGTAGCCAGAGCAAGAGATATTTCTTTTGCAAATCTGACAGTGTAACATTAAGCAGAAGTATTTCGAATGAGTTAAACATGTATCCTGTTTTCTGGGTAACATTGAGAATGTCACTATATATTGTTGCAACACCGCCGCCACGACCAATCTGACGGGGCACATGCTTATAACAGTAGCTTGGTGGAGTAGACTCATTTAGACCAATATAATAATTTGCTTTAAGCCAGGTTTCAGTCAAACAGAGTACTGTATCCAAACTATCTGTGATCATTTCATATAGCCTACAATAACTGCTTTGGGTGCGAGTGACCTAATGTTTAGGAGCCCAAGCTTTAAAAATTGTTTTTGTTCATTTATTTTGCATTTGTCTGGTTTAATCACGAACAGATTTGTTCTAGATACTGCATTAAATTTATATTTTGACCTCACTATTCGGGGAACAGACAGTTTTTATAGATTGGACAACGCAAGTACTTCTATCATTTAAGTGGGTAGAGCAAAAGCCATCATAGCAGTTATTTGAGAATTGGCTTACTAGTCATATGGAGCGTAGCGTCCTGGAGATGTTGTCTGACAGGATTTCCGCTCCGACTCTGCTGGGGTGCAGGCCATCAGCACGAAAAAGCCTAGGAATCCCAGAAAAGATTCCAAATTATTGACAAAGAGCATTATTCTCTAAAATGCTTGGTTTGATGGTGATGACAGCAGTGCCGAAAACAGAGATCATTGTAAAACCTGAATTTAAGAAATTGTACACATAATTACCAAATTAACGGACATATTTTACATTTTTAGAAAATGTGCAAAGTGAAATTTCCTTGATTTTAACACTTAGATATTGTAGAGGAGAATTTTAAAAAGGTTAAAACTCAAAATGAAATTTTCCACACTCTCAAACAATAAATGAGAATAAATTTGAGAATATTATTGAAAATAAATTCAAAAACATTAATACATGAAATAAAAGCAGTTTTTCTTTCAAATCATTCTAGAAGAAAAGTCCCCCTACTTGAAGAATATTAAACAAGAAACTAAATGATTTTGTCAAGTATTTGTTCTTATGTCAGTCTATCAAATAATCTTATGCCAAACCTGAATGCTAACCATAACCAGCCTGACTGGTTCATTAGCAGTGTTGTTTTATGCCAACAAGGATGTTGATCCAGAAACATTAAGAATAGACACGATCAGCCTTGAGCACTGATCACTGACACTGATAATCACAAGCTCTGACGTGCCATCATTTAGTGAAAGACCTGCCTGAGAGCCAGAGCACACAAAACTGGCACTGACTTTACAGAGAAGCAGGGGTGTGATTTAAAAACCCTGAAATGAAAACGATAGAGACGCATTATAGCATTTATGAGGGTGGATTTAAATTATCACTGGCAGAGCTGCTTTAGATGAGCTCTCCAGGTCATGGTTCACCATAGTCTTGTGATATTGAGGAAATGGAAAAAGCCCCGGAATTAAATAGACGGGCATATTTGCATGTGGCTGGAAACGGATGATTTGTTGAACTTCAAAGTGAAATGTAGTCCAATATTCATCAGGCTTCAGCAAATCACTGGATGCATATAGAGGCAGTAACTCACAGGATGATTTGCAGCCTTAAAATTATGCTGAGTCTTTGTGTTAAACCGTTTGGTTCTTCTCATGCTACTGTTTGAAATGCAAAGAGCATCTGATGTGACTGTGTGTGTAACTCAGATAACTCCTTTAGGGGAGTGGCTGAGAGAAGAACTAACAGATCAGCATGATAAATGAGAGGGCAAAACAGGCTATCGCTAGAGGTTTGTTTGTCTGTTATTTGCCATAATTTTGTAACAAAACTTTGTCATTTTGTGCTAGTGATGCTTCAGAAAGAATATGGCATTAAAAAACTGTAATCAGCACTTAAGATCCTTGAAAACAGTTGATGAGTGCAGTTTTTTTCCCCTGTGTTGTTGTATTTCATGATGAAAGAGGAAGTTTGGGTGGGATGTTTTGTCTTTGAAGTAGTCTTGTACATCGACTATAATTTAGTCAGTTATACACTACTGTTCAAAAGTCTGGGGTCAGTAAGAGTTTTTTTTTTTTTTTAAAGAATACTTTTAAGCATTAAATTAATTAAAAGTGACAGCATTTCAAGTATTTCAATTAGAGTCAGCATATTAAAATGATTTCTAAAGGATCTTGTGACACTGAAGACTGGCGTAATGATGCTAAAAAATCAGCTTTGCCATCACAGGAATAAATTAAATTATAAAATATATTAAAATAGAAAACAGTTATTTTAAATTGTAATAATATTTTTTTTTTACTGTATTATTAAATAAATACAACCTTGGTGAGAATAATAGAAAGCACAGAATTTTGATGGCAGTCTACCTCTATGTAAATAAAAAAATAATAATAATTGTAAACATACACTAACAAATATGAATTCATAGCTAACAAACACACACATGAAAACCCACAAAACATTAACATAAAAAAATATTTCAAAATCTTTGTAAAAGGGGAAATATATGTCATTTTTGTTTTCTGTATTTAAAAAAAGACCCCTTTTCTAGTACAGACTGTGCAGACAGAAAGTGACAATATGCCTATAAATGGCTTTGTTCCAGTTAATGTATAATGTATTCCATTTCCATCAAGTTTCAAGTTTTATTTGTCACATACATGACTATACAGAGATTGTATAACAGCAGAAATGTGAATCGTGCTCCAGGACAGTGCATTATTGGAATACAACACAAGGGAAGTATGCATAAAATAAAATGAATAAAAAATAAGATATAAAGCACAGAATATAAAATATAAAGTATAAGAGAATGTGCATGACAGTATGCTGTAGAATTAAATATTAAGATAAGCAGCTGTACAGGGGGAATGTGCAAACAGGTAACATGGCTCGGTCAAGATACAGAAAGTGTTGTGTGCAAATGACAGTATTGTGTGCAAATGCAGTGTATGAGGTAGATGTGATGCAACTGTGATGCAAGACGTGTAGTAACTCGGCCAGACACAATATGCTCGGTCCACTTCTGCTGCAGTAGTAACAGAGCCCACCCCACTGGAGGGCAGATGGGTGCAAATACCAGCCAATGACAGAAGAGCTCCATTTCCCCTCATGCTCAAGCACAGCAGGTGAATGCATGCAGACCTAGCACAATCTTCTAAGAGTCATGAAACTGCAGTGCATTAAGAAATTCTAAGATGCATTGAGAACCACAGTAGCTAATTTAAATAGAAAAAAAGTCTCTCCATCTTACTGACAAGCAATCATAAAAGATTTACCAGAACTTCTAGCTGCTCTACAGGGCAAATCAATGTCCCTCTCAAATCACATGCACAGTATGTAAAATGCTCTCTCAGCTAACTAACTTGGCAAAACAAGTGATGAAGGGGCAGTTCACAAAAAATAAGTTATTTACTAACCCTGTGGAACTTTGTGTGTATAATTTGTCCACATAATGTTTTGGAAAATGAGTATAAATGAACGATGACAGAAATGTTTTTTTTTTTTCTTTTTTAAACATAAGAAGTTTCATTTACAAAATTTCTGTCTATGAGTCAAGGCTATTCACATGAAAAAAAAAAAAATCTATGGCATGATGAATTATTAAAAAGACTATCAGTTTCTTCATGGTCGGTTTTCTCAGTAACCATGGCAAGGCCACATGCATTATTAACATGTACAGGAACACTGGTGGTGAGGCTGATGGTAACTCACAGATCAACCTCTTTCCGGGTCTGTTCGTTGTGTCTGGGCTCCAGGGGAATCATGGAGCAAAACAAGGGATAATTATTTCCATCCACCAATGAAACTGAGGGATTAAAATCACCTTTTCTTTGTGGACCATGTAAGCCGACGAAATGGGGGAGGCTTTGTTGACACCGGAGGATGGAAAGAGGAAGAAGAGGGTGAGATTCCGGGTGGCCTCAGGGAACAGCGGGCGGGTATTGAAAGAGATGTTTAAGGATGAAGGGCCATCGGATTCCCTGGATTCAGACTGCACCAGCAGCTCCGAGGCGGACCGGGCCAGCACTCCATCCACCAGCGGGGAAGTGAACGGCCACCTGTGTGGATTCTTGGGGTCGGAGCTGGATGACAGTGGAAGTGAGCCTGATGACTTGCTGATGTTTGCAGGAGGAAGAGACAAAGTGTTGAGTAATAAAAGAGTGAATATCCTCAGCAAAAATGGGACGGTTCGGGGAGTCAAGCACAAAGTCAGTGCTGGCCAAATACTCTTTGATAACTTGGCTAAAAACAATGGGGTAAGTCATTGAGGGTCAGTTTTTCCATCTAAAATCTTGACAGTGGATGTCAATGCACATTAGCTCTGATGAAAAATTGACATTAACATTATCAGACTTTCTTTAATATTGACAGCTGCTCGGAAGCTTTGTGTCCTTAACAGGGTCAGAGCCTCTTTCCTCAGTCGCTATTGGTTACAGAACATGTTCTCTTCTCTCAGGCTTTGGCCAGACAAATGAGCTGTCCTGCTGAGCAAGATCACTGTACGATTAAAGATTAATGATGCATTTCTTTAAGTGTTTTGGCTAAGCTAATCATCTTAATGTATTCTCAGGACCTCTGCTTTGTAGTTGAGCACTGAAAAAGTTGCTGACAGCTTTTGTCTGATATCAGATGTAATTCTATATCTTTTTTAACAGAGGGTAAATAGGGGATTAGACGGACCAATAAAAACTACTACATGTAAGGTCATTATATAAATAATGTAATACATGACGTCTATCAAACAACTACAGAGCCCATAAGGGGCAAGGAGATTGAGATAGGAAGAATAATTATATTTCAATGCTTTTACGTTCACTCACAAAACTTGCAAATGCAAAGTTTCTTCCCAGCAAACAAAGATACGTTTTGCTAATGTACGTGAAAATATCATTTCTGATGTTCTCTGAACATTTAAAAAAAACATTTTTTTTTAAACATTTTACCAAAAATTAATTACTCACCCTTATGCCGTTCCAAACCTGTAAGACCTTCGTTCATCTTTGGAACACAAATTAAGACATTTTTGATGAAATCCGAGAGCTTTCTGATCCTGCATAGAGAGCAATGCAACTGAAATGTTCCCAGGCCCAGAAACATATGCTGCCTTCATGTGCTATCGGAAATTTCCTATTTCTCACTTATGAAGTCGTGATTACGAGCTTGTCGTATTCAAGTGCTTTAATGTCGGAAAGAATAAAATGTAGCATCCCACTGGTTGACAATCAAATAAACATTCACCGCGCTATACATGCAGTTTGCTGACAATTCTGGAATTTCGGTCAAATACATGCTTATTTTACTGCTTATGAAACATACAATACGCTTCGAATGATCGTTCATATCTACCCTATAAATACACTACTTTAGCGACAAGACAAAGGGATGTAGTTGTTGTGAGAACAGCATTGACAGCAGCAATGGTTGTCCCCTCCACCATGTTTAAAGTTTATGACCCGCCCAACTCGGAAACTCTGGTATCAAAATTATTTCAGAATTTCCCAGTAATAAATACGACTTGAGAGGCCGTTCACATCCAATTTCCGATTAGGAAACTCATATTTAAGATAATTCCGATAGCACGTGAAAATACTTTTTGTGTGCAAAGAAAACAAAAATAATTCTCCTCCTCATCCCGTCCTCTGCCATTATGGAGAGTACCATGATGCATGTGCGTGCTGCTGCTGACGTAGAACACGCATGCCCTGCGCCTTGTTTACGAGCAGAGAAAAGCAAGCGCATGTGTCGTGGTAAGTTACTCTTAATCAGGTCAGAGGACAGGACGAGGAGGAGAAGAACTGTTGAATAAAGTTGTTATTTTTGTTTTCTTTGTGCACAAAAAGTATTCTTGTAGCCTTGTAAAATTACAGATGAACCACTGATATGGACAATTTTAACGATGTCCTATCTTTCTGGGTCTGGGAACATTTCAGTTGCATTGCTGTCTATGGATGGTCAGAGAGCTCTTGGATTTCATCAAAAATATCTGAATTTGTTTTCTGAAGATGAACGAAGGTTTTCTTACGGGTTTGGAACAACATGAGGGTGAGTAATTAATAACAGAATTTTCCTTTTTGGGTGAACTAACCCTTTAAGTTTTTCTTGATTATACAAACGTTAAAGGAATATACCATTATATTATTTTGCAAAAATTATAGGAATGTTACTGATGAATGTTTTTTGAATGTTCTGAAACAAGTAGTAACTTTGAAACATCATTAGACAAACATCCAAATGAAACATTTCAGAAAAAAGTTACATGAATGATTATATATTTTTTTTGTGCTAACATTTTGAGAAATTATTAAAGACCAGATAACTTTGATCAAACGCTCTATTAACGTTACTGAAAGAATCATAGTTCATAACATTGAGAGGACTTTGTCAGAATGTTAGTCTGTTAGCTGCACAAATGTCAGGTCTGAGAGGAGTTTATTAGCATTATTCTTTTGGAGATGACACTTTTAGTTTGATATTTTGTCCAATGCACTGTATTTTCTGCTCCCACAACACTGACTCATTTGTTTATCCAAGATGGCTAAACAGGAAATGCCATCACCATCTTTGTCAGCATGTCGATATAGCAAGTTATAACTTGTTATGAGCTGCTATTTGATGTCAGATAAGGATGGTGAGAATCATTAGTCAGACAATAAGTGCACAATAATTGCATTACTGCAGGTTTATTGGCACTTCATACTTTAATCTTAACAGCTGACTCATGTTAATGCCTGGCTTAAGTTACAATGCTACAGTATTAGCACTAGGCTTGCAGTTGTGTTCTTATTGGAATTTGAGGATTAGTACAATTTTCCTCAACTAGAAACATTCATAAGTTGCTTGTAATACCACATCAACCAAACCATAATGTAGTAACTAAATGCTACAGTTGCATAAGAAAGTTCCAAGTCTATCCTCTAGTCTCACTTCAAAATGTGTGAAGGTTGAGTCTATTTTTGTTCTTTGCTAAGAAAAACACCTTCACACTTCATGAGAGCTGTTCTTCTGAGAAAGGATGTTGAAGGTCAATCTCAAGAACAGTGACTCACAAAATCAATAGATGCTGCCTGCTGCCTTATGTTACCTGCAAAAGTACAGACTTGGAAAGCAAAGACTTTTTCAATTGCAGTTAAAACCATACTTTAAAATGCAGTATATTAATCTGATTTGTTCTTATTTCTGAAGGTTTTGTTGCAAATTCATTTGCTTACTCTTGAAGGCAAGTGAGAAGTGTCATGATTGAATGCTGTGAAAGAGAGCCTCTCTCATCTAACGCCAGACTTCTGTTTTCTTTGGCTCTCTCAGCCAGAACTGACTCTAGAGTTCGGGCGAATTGTAATCTACACCACCAGTTTTCGAGTGGTCAGGACTACATTTGAGCGATGCGAGCTGGTCCGAAAGATCTTTCAGAACCACAGGGTGAAGTTCATAGAGAAGAACATCGCTTTGGACATTGAATATGGGAAGGAACTGGAGACACGCTGTAAGCGAGTGGGTGAACCTCCCTCACTGCCTGTGGTCTTCATTGATGGACACTACCTAGGGGTCAGTGTTCACACTCATGCTCCAGACCTGTTTCAAAATTCACGCCATATTTAATGTCATTATGGTAATGTTTAAACGCTTAATAATGATTTGCATATGTTTTGCACATTCAGGGTGCAGAGAAAATACTCGCAATGAATGAATTAGGGGAGCTTCAGGATCTCCTCAACAAAATAGAGGTAAATATTGAAATTTTACACTAAAATTAAGGTTTTATAAGGGGCTTTTTGCAGCAATGACATAGAAGTTAAAGTTTCTTCATGGAACTATAATGTCAATAAAGAACGTTAATTTATTAAGTGTAGTATAAACCAAAAGTCTATATAAAAAGATATATTTTTACCTTTTGGTTCCAATTGCTCAAGTAAAGTCAAAGTCAAATCTGGTTTATTGTCATAGTTTATTCTGTAAAAGAAAACAGAACCACTTATGACAAGAAAGGTTTATTATTACAGTTCATTATAGCTCTTTAAACATAGACTACATTATATATCAGTGATTAATATTATTTACATTTATGCATTTGGCAGGCACAATTTGCTATACAGTGGTTTCTCAAACATAGTGAATGTCAACAATTTCAACATAATCTTGAGGCAAATTTGTAACTATTCTACATTTTTACAAACTCATATGAATTTGTGTCATCTCATACCATTTAGGAGTGGAACTTCATGCTTACTTTTTTCTAAAAATTGTCCGTTTTTGTATGATTCACATTGTATACATTCATATGAAATCGCCACTATGTAAAATAGTTACATCTTTCTGTGAGATTGGGTTGACAATTTACAGATTGGTTCCCATCAATAATTGCAAATGCTTTCAAAACAAAACAAAACAAAACATTATTGTGCATTTAAGTAAACAGTGTGCAGAACAGCTCAAAATAATAGCTAAAGTCAAGCTTGCATTTGTCTTATTTTATTAAATAAATAAAGCATCACTCAGATGGTATCTCAAAGAGAATGTGCACACAGGTCAGGTATTTCATTCAGATCCACTCACATTTTTCTCTCTGTTTCTCTGTCTGATGGTAGAGGGTTCAGCACCCCGACACATGCCAGACGTGTGGGGGATTTGCCTTTGTCCCGTGCCCTATGTGCCATGGCAGCAAAATGTCTGTGTTTCGCAACTGCTTCACCGACTCCTTCAAAGCCCTGAAGTGCACAGCGTGCAACGAGAACGGTCTCCAGCCCTGCTCCAGCTGTTCTCACTAAGGTCCTCTTCAAGTGCCTGCAAAACCCTTCCTAGCACCACCTCCACACCCATAAGCCATGTATAAAACAAAGAGACGCAGAAAGAATTGCTATTTGTGAATAAACCGTTTTCTTTTTTAGAAAACTCAATTACATGTATACAGATGTATTTTTTACCATATTTGCTATTTGATGATTAATTATTACAGCATGAGGCTTTTTTTTGTCACATGCCAACAGATGTCTGGCAACATTACCTAATCGGACAGCATGGACACTGTCTGTCACTGTAAATAAATATAGTAATTAAGTAAATTAACTAGTAGTTCAGAGAGACATATCATCTTTCTGAACCCTATGATCACAGCATGAGACAAAATTCAAAGCATTATCTGGTGAACAGTGACCTACCGAGAGAGAGAGAGAAAAAAAGCACTAACAAACAAAGGACAAAACCCCAAGCAAGTTAAGAATTTTCATAATAATACTAAATATTATTGTTGTCATTTTAAATATATAATAATAAATAAAAAATAATTAAATATAAAAAAAAAAAAATATATATATATATATATATATATATATATATATAAGTTTAATTATTTTCCAGCCAGTTAGGGATGTAGTTATGTACGTTATATTTAATTATTAAAACTTTTGCAGGAATCAAATTGCTTGACATTGAAAGAAGATGACCTAATGTCTGTATACGAATGATATCGCTTTACAGTTCAATTACAGGGTTGATTAAACAAAGTGTCAAATCTATTAATAATTAAGAGGTGTAAATCAAGCGCATTGCAATGATACAAAATAATCACATAAATATACTTGAGGTTGACAGAAATCCTTCACAAACAGCCGGGCTGATATGGACGTGCGTCTCTGTGCTTTCATAGCCCTGTACAATGCTGCTTGATTCTGGGTCTACAAGGCAGCATTGTAAAGAGGCTCAAAGCTCAGAGTAAATCATCTGTGCATGATGTCTACTGAGGGTACATAATAACACCACTGGCTGTCTCTCAAAATCTAGCGAGAAGCAGCATTTATGGACATCATTGTAAGATGCCTCATAATGCTGTCTAGGTAGGCAGCTCGTTAGGTTTTCCAGACGCAGCCAGTGTCACATTAAGGTTAGATAAATGACAATATTGAACGGTAAATTAACAGATAAATATGGTGTAATGCTTCCATTATTGCTGAATTAATAGAGCTGGAGGACGTGGCCATCAAGACAGGGCCGATAGCGCCCCCTATTGGTGTGTTTGCTATGACAAACATTAATAACAATAGGAAAATTCACACGAATATCAAATATCGACAGTCGATAAACAATCCAAACGGGCTAGCATGCAGACTCGGGATATATATTACGGTTAAACTCCAGCAATAAAGCAATACTAATACAATATTTGGTTATTTTAGATAACATCTGATATTAAATATTTGATATATTGTGAACAAAACACAAATTTATCGTGTGTTTGACTTTTTACAAACAAAGAGCGAATTTAAAAAAGCGCGCGATGTATAAAATCGACAGATTTAAATTAACCTTCGCAGAATCAGTGATTTATTTTGATATATAAGCATCTCAACGACAATATCCATTTCTTTACAATCTGTCGAGTAAATATTAGTCATCAGATCAAAAGAAAAAACACACTTTACCTTCACAGAGAGCTCAAACCCTCAGTCGTGGGAAGGAATCTGATGTTCAGCCGCGGCGTCTCTTTCTTCATGATCACCATCACAGATGCGCCACACGTTTCTCATGTCCCTCCGCGACGGCGTCTCAAACCCTGGTGTGCTTCCTACCTGGACAGCGTTTGGGAAGTGTACGGCGCAACCGAGTCAAATGCTACAACGCACTCACAAATGTTGTCTAGGTAGGATGCTCACTAGAATTTGAGACACAGCCTATGTACAATGTCCCTGCTGCTGTAGATGCATCCTGTACACCGCAAACTGAAATCACGGCTGCCATTGACCATACAGAATCCTATATGATGCTGCATATTAGATGTGCGAAATCTATATGGTTCTATTCTTTTGAGAAACCCTTTTATATTTGTAGGCTGCAGCTCAAATGTCCAGAAATACATCTGAGCCAATCAACATGAAAGGCTAAGATTACTGATAAGTGTACTAGCCAATGACATTGACATTTTTGAAGAGCGATGTTAAATAAGAGCCGTCATAAGGAATATATGAATATAAATAACAAAACAAAACAGTAAAAAAGACAAATATTCAGTGGTTTAATAAATTAATTGCAATTTATTCATCCTCTTTCTTCAGTAGCTCCAAACAGCTCAAAGATCTAACCAAATAGCAATCTG
The DNA here is from genome assembly GCA_027422415.1 of Schizothorax lantsangensis. Classification (NCBI taxonomy): domain Eukaryota; kingdom Metazoa; phylum Chordata; class Actinopteri; order Cypriniformes; family Cyprinidae; genus Schizothorax; species Schizothorax lantsangensis. Next base: position 12,826,258 of record CM049861.1, on the reverse strand, counting down.
TCAAATAAACATATTTAAAATATATATAGTCTTAAAGCCTTTTCCATAACTAATTTTTAACTTCATCCTTGCTAACCTTGAATGTGTTCATCCAACCTGCATTAGATGTCTGACTGTTCCTAAGGGGAAATGTTACAATGTTTAAAAACATTACATAGACTTCAACACAAGAGAGCAGGTAACTACCACAAAATATACTGTTTGATATCTTTTTCAGATATCAAAATAAGAGTGTTGCATTTTCACAGTCAGGAATTATTTACAATGGAAAAACACATGCGCTAGTGTTCACAAACTAGGTTGGCAACACAACAATGCCACCAATGACTTTAGAAACAGAGCTGTTTTTGGACATCTACTATTGCTTTCTTCATTCAGTCACACTAAATTACAGCGTAAACAGATGAACAGTCCTAAAAGCAGCATAATGACATTAGTACTTTTAGTATGTGAAGATCTGAGTAGTCTTCATCACTTGAGGGGTCTGAGGTGGGCCATGGATACCCGTTGTATTAAATTTGGTTCTATAGTTCTCTCATTACTGATAAATGTGGATATAATATGGTTTAGAACACACTTTCTTCATGTGTTATTAGTACTATTTTAAATAAGTAATTTATTAAGGAATCTGAAAATGTTTTTTTACTGATTTAAACTGGATTAAAAAAGTAGATTACTATTACTCTTCATTTTTGTAACTCACTCATGAATATTCAATAAATCAGCTTACTTCATTCAATGACAATGGCATCGATTGAACATGCCATCATCTCTGTGCATCTGAAAAACAATGGTGTAACATGGATAAACCAGTGCTTTCATATAGCAGAATGGACGCTTTACCCTTCAAGCTAGGTTATATCCTGTTTACTAATACTTTGGTGTTATGAGAGAACTGTTGTAAAATATGAATGTTTATGCTGCTTTGCATGCAAATTGTGAAATGAAGTAAGACTGGTCCTTTTACAATCCATGGTCATGATTTCAAAGCTCTGATGGTACAAACTACCACAGTTCTGAAATCGAATGATGGTTTTGCTATATTATCAGCTACTGAAACCATATACAGGTTAGTGCGTGGTTGATGTGGGACAGATGTAACATAAGACCTCAGCTGATTGGCTGGTTGGAGAGAATGGGTCGCTCATGGTCACTCAAGGTTTGATTAGTTTTCCTTCCGCTCCATCCTGATCTCCATTCTGCAATGTGTCATGACATTATAAAATCTCCAGATCCACATGCCGCACCTCAGGATTACGTTGCTGTCGGAGACACAGAGCAAGAGTCAGTCAAGGAAAAATGAGGACTAGTAAGTACCAACTTGTTCTAAAAAACATTCGATTCAACACATTACCATCCAAAAGTGTTTTTTTTTTTTAAAAGAAAAACAAATGGACACTTTTATTCAGCAAGAAAGCATTAAATTGATCAAAAGTGACAGTAAATACATTTACATGCATTTAAAAAATGCTGTTCTTTTAAACTTTCTCTTCGCCAAAGAATCCTGAAAAAATGTATCACGGTTTTCACAAAATATTAAGCAGCAGCAACTGTTTTAAATGTTGATAAAAATAAATGCTAAAATGTATAAAACATCTTTTATGCTAAAATCTTTAAATGTTCATATTTGATTTTGAATTAAATCTCCTTTTTGTAAATTCAGAAATATCAGAGCATAAAAACGTAAATAAATAAATTGAAAAGCAAAAAGAAAATTACAAATTTCACACATTTAACTTTCTCACCATCTGCCAATACATATACAATGTGAAAAGGCAGATACAGTGTTGTTCTCTGTGAAACATCAAATCTGATTTTCCTTTCCCAAAATTAAACACTGGAGAGTGAAACTGGAAGGTTTCACTTTGATTTATTTGAATAGTGGTGGCCAAATAGCTGAACTGATTTCCTTTATGTGCAATAATGAGTGTGGTGTCTGCTGAATGTAGTGCTGACTTATTCTGACAGATAACCATACATCATGTAGGTCAATTTTCCTGAAAGATTGTCAGGATGGAGACCCAGAGAGATCGGAATCATATATTCTTAAAAATAAAGGATCCGAAAAGGGCTTTTCACCGCACTGCCAAAGAAGAACCATTTATGGTTTGCTAAAGAACCTATCAGTGAACAGTTCTTAAGAAAACATTGTTTTCTTAGTGTGGAAAATATTTAAAAGAATGTTTTTCCATCCTTTTGTACAATAGGTTCTTCATAGAACCATAGACGTCGATTAAGAACTTGAGTGTGGTCTTCTCAGATACCTTAAGTTCTTTCTCTAGACGGTCCACCTCTGCTCCTAAGGTGTCAATAATGTTCTCCCCGTGCTTCAACATAAAGTTCTCCAGCTCCTCTGGCGTCTTCACCAGCTGAATGTCCTGCAGGCCAAATGCACACAATTTGTAAGCACACACAGTTACACTATTAATATGCAGAGCTCACAAAAACATGATTCTTTAGCAAAAACTACCATGAATTTGTTTGAGTGCTAAAAGTTTAGTCACTTTTATGAAACAATGGATAGACTTAAAAAAAACAAATGCCAAAGTCACGTCAGATGATCTACATCACAGCAGAAGCCTTGTCTCTTAGCACGTACATTGAGCATCTGTTCAATGTCTTGCTTCTCCAGGTATGAGCGTGTCACCACTCGCCCATCAAAGTCCACCTCCGCCTTGAAGCGCACTTTGCTCAGCCCCATATCTGTGGCTTTGACATCATGAATCGCCCTGGAGACAAAATGACCTGAAGTGAGGACATCAAATCTAATTTCATCAAAGCACGAACATACACTGATGTAACTCTGTCTGAGCAAGCTTACATCTCAGAATGTGATGCTTGCCTGAATTTGAAAAGCATTTGAAGCAGGTTGCTTCTGCCTCCTTGTTAAAGTACTGTCATGAACTGTAAGGTGGCAGCTTGTTTGCTGATGAAGCTCTTATTATGCAGACTGTGGATACATGTAGAGGACACATACAATGGAGAGAGGCAGGGACGGAGGACTGACCTGACAGCAGGGTCATTTTCCAGAAACTCCGTGAGCTTCTGCACATGCTCGGCCTGGATGGAGCGACCCAGCAGAGCCTCTGTGTTAGTGTAGATGAGGAATGCAGATACCGTTCCTAACAGGGTGCCCACACCCAGAGAACCCAGACTGTCATAGTAGGGGTTACCTATGAAGGGGGAGAAAGAGAGAGGCATTAAATGCATTAAATGTCATGTACAGTACATAATATGCAAGACTAATTTGAGTGCAACCCACTTCAATGGTGCAGGATGATATTCTGACAAATGAATATATAGCATCTACCATGGATAAGGTTACCCACAACCCACTGAGTTATAAAAAAAGGTGCAATGAGTTGTGTGTGTAATATTAGCAATATCTAAATGGCAACTAAATGGCAATTTTTTTACATTTATGCATATAAAGGTTAAGTAACAATGAATTCTGTAATCCATTTAGCTAAAATTGATACATATATTTTCATTATCTTGAATGACAATTGAGTTGGACTGCCTACGCTCTCACAATACTTAAATATTTGTATATGTATATACTGTATATACACTATAATTTGTAATGCATTCAAAATAAATTGTTTCTATAGACATGATAAACTATTTTAAATGAATAGTTCTATATTTCATTATCATTTTTAATTTATATCATTCACAATGCCTCATGGGACTGTTATTGTTTGCCCCGTTAAAGTACAGTTAAGTTAAGTCTTGTACCTTGTCTTGTCTTTTTTTTCTGATTTCTTTGTCTTTTTCATTTCAATTGTTTTTTGTTTGAACTACAAGTTGTAATGTTTCGATTCACCTCATAGCTGGTTGGCTTGAGTCACGGCTTATAATGCTTTAACAAAGACTTTTTAAAAATCCCTATGGAAAAATACTGAAAAAGTTGGCAGGTACTAATGCACTCTACAATACAAATTGTTTCTTGAGTATCAAATCAGCATATTAGAATGATTTCTGAAGGATCATGTCACACTGAATACTGGAGTAATGACTGCTGAAAATTCAGCTTTGCCATCACAGCAATAAATTACATTTTAAAATGTATTATAATAGAAAACAGTTCTTTTAATCTGTAATAATATTTCACAATTGTACTGTTTTTACTTCAATTTTTTATCAAATAAATATCAATAATACTCTTATTTCAAAATAAAAAACCTTACTGATCGCTAACTTATGAACTATAGTTTACGAGAATTGGTATGCAGCAGTCTTTAATGCCACAATAGAGACCTCTAGTGGTACAAACAAAAGTGCTATTTTTTTCCTTTAAAGCCCTGATATGTAAAATAACATTGCTGTTAGTTTCATGGTTGATTACACTTCAACAACATACAACTGTAGTAAGCACCAGATAATAAACTGAGCTGAAACTGCCATCAGGGCTGTTCTCAAGCATGAAAGCAATTTTACTGAATAGAGCATTATCCAGATCTCTACACAAATTTTCCACAAAGCCATGAAAACCACAGCGCAAGAGGAACAAGCTTCTGGGCAGCCGTATGTGTTGACTTTGTGTGTGCACAGAAGTGCGTTTAGAGCTGGATTTACAAAGCTTAAAAGAACATCAACTGCTCTTTACAAAGGGGATAAAGCTCAGGCCCATGTGATTATTAACCTTGACCCTGTGGTAGAGACCACAGTTAGCATGAAACAGGAGGGTCAGGTACTATTCTTGTGTTTATTTGAAATACCTGTGAGAGACGTTAGTCCCATACATCCAGCTGCCAGCACCACCCCGAGCACAGCAGCAGTGTCCTCCAACAGGACCACATTAGTGCTGGGGTCTCGACTTTGCATCACTGTCGTACACAAACAAACAAGAATTATCAAACTGATCATCTCCAAACGGAGTCAAAATTACAACTACAATCAAATAACATACAAGGCTAATAAAAGAGTAAACCAAAGGTACATACCGTACTCATAAAAGGACAAGCCTTGTTTATGTGAACTCCTCTTGATCTCGTTAATGGCCACCAATAGTGTAGCTTTATGGGGAATCAGCAGACATATGATATTAAAATAGTGACACTGGCAGGCCTTACTGAATGTTAATGAAAATATGGAAGAGGAAACCACATCTCACCTCCTTCAGATACCAGAGATCCTGCTAAAATAAAATAAGCCTGCAAAAGACAATTTAAAAAACAGCTATATTCACTATTGTTGAAATTTTGAGGTTCGTAAGATTTTTAAAAATCCATTTTTATTCAGCAAGGACAGATTGAACTGATCAAAAGTGACATTAAAGGCATTTATAATACTACAAAGATTTCTATTTCAAATAAATGCTGCTATTTTTAAGTTCCTATTCATCAAAGAATCCTAAAAAAAATTAGCACATTTTCCACAAAAATATCAACCAGAACAGCTGTTTTCAACAATGATAATAAGGTGTTTATTAAGCAACAAAATAGCATATTAAAATGATTTCTGAAGGATCATGTGTCACTGAAGATTGGAGTAATGGTTGCTGAAAATTCAACTTTGCCTTCACAGGATTAAATTACATTTTAAAATACATTCAAATAGAAACAGTATAAAATTGTAATGTTTCAGACTATTAAGATTTTCTGTATCTTTGATTAAATAAATTCAGCCTTAAAAATCTTACGAACACTTTCGAAAGGTAATGTGACATCACAGACTTCATATAATTTTGTACATCTACAAGTTCTAACCCAATGCTACTAACCCAGAGCAGTGATTCTATTGGCTGAGGGTGCAAAAGTCCCATAATGCCGTGATACCAGGACAAGCCAGCACCCATCATGAAGATGCCGACTCCGCTGATGAGAGAGGCGATGTAACGCATGTTGGAGAAGCCATACCTGTAATAACAGAGAACAGTTGGCTTAGACATGACCACATGACCAGAGGACAACATCAGTCTGTATGAGCTGTACGTACGGATGGACGGCATCTGGGTTCCGGACAGACTGGCTGATGCCTATTGCAAGAAGAGCCTGTCAAATAGTGAGTATAAGAGATTGAAAGAATGAACAAGTATATATGTCCATGTAATTTATTTTTAAATCATACACCATCTTTTGTAGGCATGTCCTGGAGGTCAAAGGTGGTAATACGGACATGAATGCCAACTTACCTGATTGCAGGTATCAGCCAGTGAGTGGATGGCTTCTGAAAACATACTGGCAGATCCTGTATAAACCCACGCCAACAGCTTGAAGATAAAATTCAGTCCATTTCTGCAAATTACAAAAGTGAAATTAAACATTTATATCTCCAACTGATAAACAAATACACTGATGTTCAAAACAGTAATACTTTTATTTAGCAATGTTGCATGAAATTGATCAAAAGTGACAGTAAAAATCTTGTATTTCAAATAAATGCTTTTTTTTTTTTACACTTTTTATTAATCAAAGAAACCTGAAAAAAGCATATCATAGTAAATACTAAGAAAATGTTAAGCAGCACAACTGTTTTCAATATTGATAATAAGAAATATTTCTTAAGCAGAAAACCAGCATATTAGTATGATTTATGAAGGAACATGTGACACTTAAGACAGAAGTAACGGATGCTGAAAATTCAGCTTTGCCATCACAGCAATAAATTACATTTTAAAATATATTACAATAGAAAATGCAAAGTAAATGCAGCCTTGTTAAGCATAAGAGACTTCTTTGAAAAAAAATAGTAGAATGTTCACAGAAAAAAATAAAACATGTCTTAATGTAACTGATTCCTCAGGCAACACATAATTACATAATTTGGCTTGTTGTATAATGTACTAGACACAGATCTGGTTGTTTTAAGGCTAACAGTCAGTGTGGGTCATACCTCATGTGGAAGCACATGTCTTTTAACTCAATATCCTTAATCTAATAGCTAGATAGCATGGGGTTGGTAAAGCTTACATGCATATAGCCACCATCACCACTTTTCCCGGTCCTTGTAGAAATGTTGCTCTCTTCCTAGACCGAGGCTATAGGAGTCAAAAATGATAAAAAACAGTTAGCTAAAAACGCACTGTACTCATTGATATGCTCTGCTTTGAGATTAAATTAGGAGCAACATGAAAATACGAGAATGAAAAAATGTCAATAAAGAGACAATGGAAGAAAGAGACAGAAGCTGAGGAATATCATGAATCATGAGGACTGGCTACACCCAGGTATTAGTAGTACCAAAACATAAAAATTATAGTGACAGGCTTGAACTTGTTTTTACCTTTGTGTTCCCCCAGAAGTCTTTGTACTCCTTCAACAGCTTCTGATTTCTAAATATGTCTTATGGGTGAGAAAGAGAAAGACTAATGGTTGTTTAGACAGTAGATGACATGAAAACATTAGAATGCAGATCATGCAGTAAATGAGGAGAGAATGACATACTTTCTTGGTATTCCTTTTCCACATCTTTCCTGAGATTCCTCTCTCTAGCAAGCGCCTCTTGACTTCCCCATACATCCAGCGCTCTAAACAAAGACACCGAAACATGCTAATTGATCTTTCTACTCATAATTTCAGATCCTTGTACCTGATGACTAAATTAAGAATATACAGTACACTGCAGTTTAAAAGGTTGAGGTCAGTAAGATTTTATACTGTTTATGCTCATTAAGACTGCGATAATTTGATAAAAAATACAGCAAAATATTTCTTGCTTAATATTTTTGTGGAAAAGGTCAGCAATTTTTGTCCCTTAATTCTTAGTAATAACTGTAAGTGTAAATGAAACTGTATCTTACTGACCCAAACGTTTGAATGGTAGTATATATGTAACATACTTTGCCTCCACATCTGATCGCAGGAAGACGGTGAAGGCTTCTGTGTCGTCATGGGGACTACGTCGACGGATTTTCCTAAGCTGCTCAAGGTCACTTTGAACACACAAAAATGCATAGATTGACATGTGAACATGGTAGCTAACTGGATTACAACAAAGTAAACTACAACACTCCACTTCCTAAAGGTACCTGGGTTTGAGGAAGAACTCGTTCATAGCTCTAACTGCGGTAATGAAATTATTCTGGGTGTATTTGGTGCCATATTCCCTTTTTTTCAGAACAGCCCGTACTGAAAACATAAAAAACATGCAAGATAGTTAAAATGCATAGAATTGTGATATAAATTCTGATTGGACCAAAAGGTACAAAGTGTCTGTGCGTAAAACAAGGCTGTAATACCTTTCACTTGAATGCTCTCTGCTTTTGTCAGATCTTGAGGTTTGGAACCTCAAATGCATAAAAAGAAAAAAATACAAATTGAATAAAACTAAACAACAGTTAGAATAAATCATAGTTACTGCACATACATTTTATAATATATAAATATGCATAATATATAAAAACTATTTATTTATATTTACTCACAAAAACCTAAGAAACAAATGGTTTATAGAAGTGAGCATAAAGTAGTACACTTAAACGTAATTCAAAAGCCTGTGAACAAATACAAAATAATGCAGAATCATTACCAGCTGTTTTTGCAGAGGACTGAGCAGCTTGTTCTTTCTCAGTGGGCTTTGGCTCTACAGGACCTGCTGGAGATCCGTCTTTATCACTGCCTGATGTGGAACAGAACTGGACCTGTGTCCACGTTAAGGATGCGACTCTGGAATCAGGAAAGCTAAACCAGAGTTTGTGCATCCCTCCTCCACTTTTCCAACCTACAGAGAATCACAAGTTGCATAATCAGAATAATTTCTGGATATAGTCTAGAATTATTAGAACTACCAATGCTGAATGATATAAGAAACAGATTTAAATAAACATCGTCTCTCAGTCCTTATACTGACAAAACATGCAAATGCCACTGCTTGATGCTCTTACCGAAACATGGCTTTGCTATTTTAGAGGGTCTCTGAGATAAAGGGGCTCGTTGTTGAAGGTAGAACCGGCAGAGGACTTGCCATGGTCTGTGTGCCAGGCAGGGGAACATCCTCTCTGTGGCAAGTCCAGGAGACACACACTGAATCCTGCTGGACATTGACATTACATTATGTTAGTAAATACAAATCTCTGGATGTATTTGATAATCTGACAAGTGACAACATTGAAGTGACCATCCACATGAAATCTCTATGCACAAAACTCAACACATTACACAGGATTTTAATAGAACCTGTATAAATAAATGTTGTCCACAATCATAGTGACAGTTCTATCTATCATCTTGAACACTACGTCAGCTAATTAGCTAAATGTGACAGTGAGTTCCAAGATAACTTTTCCAAATCTTTTCAATTCAGTAAAAGTCAAAATTCGGAAACATTTAAAGCTAGTATAAACACTTGCATGCTTTTCTAGATCAGCATAAGCTTAGAATTACCACTCAATGATATCAGCATCGGGCTAGATATCCTTCAACGCGTCCCTGAGCCAAGCAGCAGATATCTGAACGTGCGACTGCTTTAATTTCAGATTAAGTGAAGACTGCCGCTCTGACAACAATACACACTGCTAACTGAACCTGACTGCAGTCAGTTAGCTTAGCATGACAGCTACATATTAGCAAGTGCTACAGTTGCTGAGGTAATTATAGACATATTACACACAGAAGCTGAAATAATAGACACCCCGTTAGGTATTATTTACCTTTATATAACTCAGTCCATTATTTACTTGTAGTGGGCGACTAACTCAACAGTCCATAACAAGTACCAACACCGAAAGCAGTTAAGACGGAGAGCTCGCGAGATCGTGAGTCATTGAACGAGAGCGTAGTTTTGAAGCTGCGCCTGCAGTCTCGCAGAGAGGTCTAACAGTGGAGGAGCCTGTCACTGGAGCAGTGCTGTTAAGAAATCTATAAAACTATATATCTTTGAAGATTCATAATTGTGACCCTGGACAACAAAAAACAGTTATAAGGGTATTTTTTTTTAATTGAGTTAAACTTTTATTTTTATTAATTACGTCATCTAAAAGCTGAATAAATAAGCTTTCCATTGATGTATGGTTTGTTAGGATAGTACAATATTTGGCCGAGATACAACTATTTGAAAATCTGGAATCTGAGGGTGCTATAAAATCTAAATATTGAGAAAATCGCCTTTGAAGTTGTCCAAATTAAGTTCTTAGCAATGCATATTTCTAATCAAAAATTAAGTTTTGATATATTTAAGGTAGGGCATTTACAAAATATCTTCATGGAACGTAATCTTTAATTAATATCCTAATGATTTTTGGTATTGTTGGCTATTGCTACAAATATACCTATGCTACTTATGATTGGTTTTGTGGTCCAGGGTCACAACTGATCACTTTCTTAGTTTTTAAACCAACATAATTATATAACCTCTGCTGGTTGGCCTAAAACATTCTTTAAAACTAGGAAATAAAACAATTGGTTTTGGAAATTCATGTCAGCCTAACTTATATTTTATAATAATAATAATTCTAAACCTTTTAAACACTTAAGTACAAGAACAAAACGGTTTTAAGATGAGAAACATATATAATAGTGCATATGTCCAGAATATACATTTAACACAAAAATTAGAATACATTCCTTGTAAATTTGAATGTAGCCTACAAAATAAATAAGCATAAATAAAATACATACTTTTAAATTACAACAAAGCCTGTATCTTGGAAACTTACAAAGTAGTATTTGAATATACAAAGACATATAAAGGAAAAATATTTTTCAACATGTCTTGAAGACATGAGCAAAATAACAACAGACAAGATTATCTGTATTTTCCTCAGTCCCATTCAGAAAAGTTTTCAAGCTCTTGAAGCCACTGCTTCTCCACCTTCACAAAGAGAGATAACAAAACAGTTAGGATATGCACTGTACTGTATAGATATCTTTTTGTGACTACATATCGGTTTGAACAGTTTGAAGTGGCATACAGTATTCCCAATAATTTTAGAATTATCCACCTGTTCGTTTTGCAGTTTAGAACTCAGCACTGAGGGTTTGTCTGCGATCATTCTGGTTTGCTGACTTTGTATTGGGGACAGGGAAATTCTCTGGATGTTTGCTGCCTCAAAGACATTGTTCATGAAGGTGTCTGAATTCTCAGAGATCATCTCTGAACATTGTCTCTTCTTAGGGGTAAAGCTTGAGTATTGAAGTTCAGAGTGAATCCTCTTAGAAGACAGTTCTGGTGGATTTTCTAAAAAAAGGACATTTCAAAATATAACAATCTCAGCCAGCTCTATTAATGACTTCTGTGGTTCTTCAAAGTCAACCCCCAAAAGACATGAAATGAGAACAATTAAAATTCCCAGTATCAGATAAGTTCTAGGAAGTATTATTGTATGAAGACTATTAACCTCACTCAAAAACTTACCTTCCTCCCAGCCATCAAGACTACTCTGTTCAGCGCTAACAGCCTCCACCACCTTGTGAGGACATTAAAATCACAAAGGTTCAAAGGCAAAATCATGAAAGCAGAAATGAAATAATCTAAAAGAAGCTTTGCAAAAGCACCTTTTCCTTATTACACCTGCGCCTTGGATTAAAGCGCCCATCCACGATGCTTTGAAGAGACTGCTTTAGTGAGGCATGTAACTCGCTGGAGCTCTTGACCTAAAACAAACCCAGTTTTAAAACATTTTATACAACTTTCACAGGTTAGCAAGCACTGTTCTTAAGAATAAGAAGTGAAATGACACATAAAATAGGGTGTTTTGGGAACCAGTATAAATTATAGCCATATATTATACCCTCATGCTATCAAAACACGCTCTTCGAAACTCTCCACTGCTGCTGCTGGCAATTATACTGTTCATTGAGCTCAACACAATGGGTATGGCAGAATCCAACCTCTGCCTGGCCTGAAGTACACACAGAAAAGATGTATGGTTCAGTGGTCGTTAAACAATAATCAAGTTTCCATCCAGTTTTTGCTCTGTTTTGTTATCGACAAAGAGAATATGCGTAAAAAAAACTTTGCGAAATTTGCTGTCTACAGCCTGTTTCCATCCAACTGGCGTTTTACCGATAAAATGGTGTGCGTGCATGATGACGTCATCCCTAAAAAAAAGAATTGTCGCATAAGTTTTGGTGTCGCAAAAAAAAAAAAATTGCCCTTGAGCTGTTTCCATACATAATTTCTCCTATTGCGTAAATTATAGGCTATAGGCTAGTAGCCTGTTCTTCATCCATTTGAAACAAAACAGCCTATTATTAAATTGTATAGGCCTACATACAATTATTTTTATTAACAAGTGTCATGAGTTTTTTTTTTTTTTGGTAATTTGTTATAGACTATTAGATAGATAAGCTACTTGATAATCAAGCAATAATCATAAACAGGTGCAGTTGTATTATTATTATTTTTCTGATTAACGTTTATAGGAAATAGGAATGTTCATTTCGGTTATTTTATTTCTCCTAACCGACGGTCGTTAAGCCATATTAACCGTTAACCGACAAGATTATGTTAAATTACAATTAAATTAAATTTAAATTGATAGGTGGCTGTGACCCATTAAAATACCTAAATTTGTTTTCCAGGGATTAATTTTATACATGGAAAAAGCAGCATAAACAACATGAACGTGAGGATTCACATGCACGCACCTACAGCGCTTCTGCGAACGGAGAAAAACATAAGCTATTATATGTAAGGGATAATCAAAGGCTAGCCATGAATTAAAGGATTTTAATGCACGACGTGGAGGCAAAGAACCGCCGACGCAAAGCGAACCTAAAGGTTGTGAGTTCGAGTCTCTGGCCGGCAGGAATTGTAGGTGGGGGGAGTGAATGTCCAGCGCTCTCTCCACCTTCAATACCACGACTGAGGTGCCCTTGAGCAAGGCACCGAACCCCCAACTGCTCCCCGGGCGCCGCAGCATAAATGGCTGCCCACTGCTCCGGGTGTGTGTTCACTGCTGTGTGTGTTCACTGCTGTGTGTGTGCACTTTGGATGGGTTAATTGCAGAGCACAAATTCCGAGTTCACTGTCACATGATCCTTCAGTAATCATTCTAATATGCTGATTTGGTGCTCAAGACACATTTTTATTATTATCAATGCTGAAACGATATATATTTTTTCTTTTTCAGATTTCTTTGATGAATAGAAAAGTCAAAAGATCACCATTTATTTGAAATAGAAATCTTTTGTAACACTGTTATAGTCTTCACTGTCTTTAATAATGACTCCTAAACTTTTGAATGCTAATTTAAGTAGGCAAAATTTTTTACATTTAAAAATAAAGTTAACAGATGAATCTTACAGCACGTTTTTGCTGAAATCTTTTCAGCGTGTTTTTCATGGTAGTCTGCAGCGTCGCCCTCACTTGATCTCCGTTGTACCAAAGAACTGCATCCAAGTGTCTCTCAAAAACCTCTTCACTGCCTGACACATTTAAAAGCAGAATTTCAAAATATTATGACCCATCTCAAGATGTCTATATGATAGGGAAAAGCAAACGTGACTCACTTATGACGTCGGAGATCTGGGAGCGGAAGGGGTCAGTGTATTGAGTGAAAATGAAGACAGTCAGAGTCTGTTCTACAGCATGGCTCCATTCTGACTCAATGTCCTGCTGTACAGCACTACTACATCTTGTTTCCTGGCTGTAGTCAGTCTCAACAGAGAATTCTACATCAGAACACAGAGATCCTATAAAGAGAAAAGCCAGAATTAAATAATATATAGACATGCTGGAAAACTGTCTGAACAACTCTAGCCTCAAAGCCAACAGTGATTCATAGCACAGTGCTTTTTATGCTTTGCAGCGAGGCTTCCATCCATACAATTATAACACAGTGAGGGAATTTGCTCTCAGTATCCCCGATTTCTCCCCATTTAGGCCTGTAATGTACCCTGGATGTTTTGTGTTTCCATAAAACAGACTCTAGAAAGGCCGAGATCTGCCCAGGAAAGTGAAGTAGCCAAACTCTGGAGGAAACTCGTCTGTGTGCGCATTAAAGGCATGCCGCATGGACTGTACACTAACATGTGCAATGACTGTTAAGGAAAACATTATTTTGAAAACATATACATAAATATGAATAAGAATCAGCCCCCCCCCCCCAAAAAAAAGATAGGCAGACTAAAATCATATGCACGCTCTTAAATTTTAATAACAATATTTATGTGCACATTACAAAGGATATCCGTATGCATGAGAGACGAGTGGGCCAATTGGAATACAGATCCATACAGGGAGCAAGTGTTGCCATGGCAGCCATGCTCATTTCCCCACACAGTCCAGCCTCTATCATGTCAGTGGGAAGCACACAGCTCAGTGTGTTTCCTAATACTGGGTGCATTTGTGGACAGGACGGGAGACACCGTACAGAGAATGGACTCCTTCAAAATAAAATCATAGAAATAAAATGTGCAAAATGCAAGTAGAGATTTTTAAGACGTTAAAACTCAATGACCAGTCTGAGGTGTTCATTCTGCTTGCTAGTAAGTTGTTCTATTTAATAAAAAATTGCAGGAACTGACTGTCCGTATGCGGCAATGTCCATAGTAATGCTACGATCCATCGCTGAAACTTTACTTCCTTTCTCTCCTCCACTATAAAAGAGCAAATGAGGACAATTACACCCAAAACGTTTTTAAAATAAAAAGAGTGAGAGTTTTTAATTAGTAGACATGTAACACATCATTACTTGCAGAGAAGAATAAGAGCAACAAAAGCATAAAAACAAGCTTTGACTTTTTTATTATTATCATCTACACAACCGTTCAAAAGTTTTGAGTCAGTAAGATTTTTAATGCTTTAGAAGGAAGCCTCTTATGCTCACAAAGTCTACATTTATTTGATCAAAAATACAGTAAAAACAGTAATATTGTAATAAATATTATTATAATGTTTTGGACAATACATTTTCATTTTTCAAATATCATTTTAAATTAAGTAATTACTTCAGTGTCACATGATCCTGCACAAATCATTCTAATGTGCTGATTTGATGCTCAAGAACCATTTCTTACTGTTATCAATGTTAAAAACAGTTGTGCTGCTTAGTATTTTTGTGGAAACCATGATACATTTTTTTTTCAGGATTCTTTAATGAACAGAACGTCTAAAGGAACAGTATTCATTTGAAATAGCAATCTTTTACAGCTTTATAAATGTCCTTACAATTTAAGCTATTCTTTTTAAATCGAAGTATTAATTTCCCAAAACTTTTGAATAAATTTATTTAGACAACCTGAACATTTGCTTATGTGTCGCTGAATCTGTCCTAATCTCAGATATGATTTTCACCTGTAATAGATAAAAAGGCAGAACCAGACCTTCACTTGAGGAAAGTTAAAAATTCTAAATATGCAACAGTTTTATTACAAATATACACATTTACATGAATCACCTTAAGGGTAAATGTTTTGGTTTATTTCAGTGTAACTGCAGGAAATGATCAGTGTTGTTACAATAGCTTGAATGTACTGCACTGGTCTCACCCGCGCATGAACCAGACTGAGTCTGTGCAGAAGTGTTTGGATCTTTGACAGTTCAGCCTCCAATGACTGACTAGCAGCCTTTTCAACCTTTTAGAAATTAAGATAAACAATTAATATGTGAAAACATACTAAATATATAAGCACAATATCAGAATAAAACAGAACTGAATTTAGTCAAACACATTTCCTGGTATATTATTCAGTCAGGAGGCACTCACGTGGAAAGAATAGGTAAAAAACAAAGACCCAAAATTGTCAGTAAACCCCTTAAGTTCTTCCTGATGAATACACTCACAAGGTGGGACCTCTAAAGAAAGACTGTCTATAGCCTCTGAAAAAGAAAAACAAAAGAAACAACGTGAATCTGAACATATTTACAATTACAATAAACAGTGTTTAGGCTAGTAACGTTACACACTCACCTTTCAAAGCAGGCTTAGACATTTTCTTACACCAAGCACCAGCAGCAGATACTGTAAAAGCACAAAGCATTAAGTCAGTCATTTATCAAGCTTACAGAATTAAATAGTGAGTAAATCAGCATTAGTTTAGTTAGTTCGTGTTTTACCGGTTAAAATCGCGGGAGATTCAGACAGCGCTCTCATGACAACCATCAGCCCTCCTGACCGTTTACACACACCACACTCCAGACGAACTAAAGCTAATAAACACCTCAAAACCTGCAGATAAATACAGTTAAAACAATCATGCGAGCGACATATAGTCAATTCAGTAGCTGACAAACACAAATACAGCTAAATAAACCCTGAACAAAATACATTTTAAATAAAACAAACAAAACACATTAGGGATCTTAAAAACACAATGTTGAATGTACCTGTCGCAATTTACAGTACATTTTCAATCCCAATAACAGTCAGTCTGAAAGGCCCTCAGGAAAGTTCGCAACCGCAGTTGCGCTGTACAGTCCATCCGCTCCACTAGATGGCGCGAAAGCCTGCAGAAAGAGACACTTTAGCCAGTGCACTGTCACGTACTTTTTTAGTGCTGCCCAGCATATGTAAATAGGGAAGCGTCTGTGGATTTCTGTTGTTATCATTTTCATAGTGAACATATCCGTTTAGCCTTTAACTGTGCAGGATGAGCGCGCAGCAGATGCTGAAAGTGTTCGTCACGAGACGCATTCCGCAGGAGGGCATGAAAATACTCCAAAAAGCCGGGATGTACGAAACTTTATTTGATCTTGTATGCGTGCATTATATGCGAAATGAGTCTGAGATGCTTTCCCTGGAGTGTTAATGAGATGAAGTAGCTCGTGTCAAAACTACGGTGGCCACGGTGTGCATTAACAGCATGTGTGAACCTCAAGGAACTTTGGAGGAAGATACAGTTTGGCTTCACTCCTGCATTTAAAGTTTCACCAGTGACCTTGTAGCATGCTTCCATTCTAATTGTGAATTTCACACTGTTAGGACGCGAGTCTTATTGCATGCTTTGTTATTTTACAACAAATGATTGGAAACAACTTGAGCAAATTATATGAGCTGTTTATTGTTGTTGTGCATTATGTGCAGGTGTAATTTGTCAGTGTGGGACTCTGATGAGCCTGTGCCCCGGGCAGAGCTCCTGAAGGGGGTGGCAGGTGCTCATGGGCTTCTCTGTTTACTCTCAGACAAAATTGATGCTGAGGTCTTGGATGCAGCTGGTAAGGCAAACCTCTAGTTACTTTATAACAACTGCATGTGAAGATTCTGATTTAGTAATACTGATAACACACATTAAATATTCTCAGGACCCAACTTGAAAGTGATCAGCACCCTCTCTGTGGGATTTGACCATCTTGCCATAGATGAGATAAAGAAACGGTAAGTTTGTGTTTCTGAAAGCCATTAGATTTGACCCCAGAAAGTGAGAAAATGGACAGTGGATCGATGATGATGGATCACAGTAAGTATGTTTATACAATTTAAACGCATGTACTATCTTTCTTCGCCCCAGAGGGATACGAGTAGGCTACACTCCTGATGTTTTGACGGATGCTACTGCTGAGCTGACGGTGGCTCTGCTCTTGGCCACTGCCCGACGTCTTCCCGAGGGTGTAGAGGAAGTGAAAAAGTCAGTCCAACACCTTTTCTAATACATTATGTCATATATCACAGCTTTGCAGTGAACAGTTCCAAATGTTCAGCAGTCTTAAAGGCATAGTCCATCCGAAAATGGAAAATTCAGTGATCATTTATACACTTTCTCCTGAGGAACACAGAAGAAGATATTCTTAAGTATGTTGGTAAATAAACAGTTTTGGTTCCCCTTGACTTCCATAGTTTGGACAAAACAATGTAAGTCAATGGAAACTAAAATTGGTTGGTTACCAAATTTTACTTGAAACATCTTCTTTGGTGATCATCAGAAGAAAAACAAAGAAAGACATGAGGGTGAGTAAATGATGACAGAATTTTCATTTTTGGGTGGACTATCCCTTTAATGTTTAATAAGCATGATCTTTAAAAACAAAGAGTCAGTACCCCTGTAATACCCCAGTTTGTTGGCATATTTCCCATCTCTCTCAGTGGAGGCTGGAGTACATGGAAGCCTCTGTGGCTGTGTGGTTACGGTCTTTCGGGCGGTACTGTTGGGGTGATTGGTTTGGGCCGCATAGGTACAGTATGAATTATTCATTTTCTCTCTCTCTGCCATAAAATAAGCTACCTATGCATCTGCTCTATTATGTACACCATCTGTTCTTTTAATACAGTGACAAATTCAGTGAAAACAAGTCACTTTACACCTAAGCAGCTTGTTACCATATGTAGTGTGATCTCTCTGGATAATTGAAGATGTCGCCCAATTTATGTTGTTAAAACAATGAAGGTGAATAATTTAGACATATTCATTATAGGGAGAATTACATTGACTCTAATGCCTCGTTTACACTGCAGGTCTTGATGCCCAATTTTGATTTGTTGCCTATATCTGTTTTTTTTTTTTACCGTCCGTTTACACATTCTTTCAATTGTGACCCATATCCGAGTCCTGTGTTTACACTTGCCATATCTCCTCCATGTTTCCTGTGATGTTGTCATTTACCACCTCCACACATGCTTCTTCCTGAGAATATCACGTCATTAAACTGTGAAGTACCAAAATGTCAGTTTTAATGAAGTACAGAACGCAATGCCTCAGATAATCCAGCCTGTTTACGTGACAGTCACATTGGCACATATCGGATTTATTTCCACATATGAATGAGGCCTGAAACCGATCTCGAAATATCCGAATGCATGCGTTTTTTTCTGTTTACACGATCATAGAACACATATCTGTGTCACATATGAGCAAAAAAATCGGAATTGGGTCACATTTAACTGACAGTGTAAACGAGGCCTAAATAGATTTGTTTAATTGGGGATTTGTAGGTTTGGCTATTGCAAGGCGACTAAAGCCTTTTGGAGTGAAGAGACTGCTGTACACAGGCAGACAACCCAAACCTCAGGCCCAAGAGATTGATGGGGAATATGGTAAGACCAGACAAGAAATTGCTTGTTGCAACTCTATGTATGAATACAGATGTAAAAAACTATTTAGAGGGGTTAAGATTGTATGATGGCCTCTTTTTGTAATCTTCACTCAGTGCCTTTAGACACTCTGGTGAGAGAGAGTGATTTTGTGGTGGTGTCCTGTTCCTTGACTCCTGACACTCAAGGCCTTTGTAACAAAAACTTCTTCAGCAAGATGAAGAAAACATCAATCTTTATCAACACCAGCAGGTAAAACACTAGTAAAAGCAGAGCGGCAGTGGAACATGTTTGATTCTTTACTGCTATATTTGAAGTTCTTCTGTAGACTGGCTTTTCTCTTTTTCTTTTAAACTACTTTGCAGTTAGCAATTTCTCCTCAAATCAATACTAAACTGAAAAATACTGTTTTCTCTGTTCTCTAGAGGGGCGGTTGTGAATCAAGAGGACTTGTTTGAAGCCCTCAGCAGTGGTCAGATTGCAGCAGCTGGGCTTGATGTTACAACCCCTGAACCTCTGCCCACCAACCACCCACTACTGACCCTTAAAAACTGTGGTGAGTGCTCTTGTAAATCCACTTCAATTCTGTTATTTTTGCCATGTATTAGTAGAAAAACCTTGTCTAACTCGGTCTTTCTTTGTCCTACAGTGGTTCTCCCTCATATCGGGAGTGCCACCTACTCCACACGTGGTGTCATGAGTGAACTGACAGCAAACAACTTGCTGGCAGGCCTGACAGGTTCTGAAATGCCCAGTGAGCTGAAACTGTAATGCTCTGAAATGTAGATGCCATCTTATATGAATGGAAAATTCAGTAGCGTTAATCTAACCATTAAATGCATTGCATTAACTACATGAGATTAGAAGGGATAAAACATGTATTAGAATCATCTCACATGGATAATCTTAATCATGAATGGAACAAGATGACACGATTTAATATGCTAAACATGCACATTTGTTCTACTGTGATATTGCACATTCAAAGTCAACACTCAAATGTCCTTATAAACCCCAAGCTAAAGTAGAATCAATGTTATAGGTATTTAATCTGTAACAATAAATGATTTATTGAAACTCCTGTATTTGACATCTCTTTGGAGAATGTAATTTGAAATGATATAGCTATTACATTGATTTTGTTGATTTTCTTAAAATGTCCATAGCATGTTTAGTTTTTACCCTCATAACAAATTTATAATGAATACAAATGTATAAATGGGAACTACTGGGATTTTAAATTTACATTACAGCAAAGTAAATGTAATAAATCCAATCCAAGTTTAAGTCTTGACAACTCAAAGGGAGTAACTGATGAAAGATTTATTGCTTAGACCATCATGATAACATTCTGGTAGACATCTCTTGTTTGCCATAGTTTTCAATTAAGATTGGACGAGAACAAATCAAGTACATTTCACTTCATCCAGTAAAAAAATATTAAATAAAATAAGTGACAGTTACACCATCTCTTCATTAACTGCCGTGGTAAGAGACTCTGTGCAGCATCGTCCAGGTCCTGCATGCTCATCTCTCAGGGAATGTTTCTGAATCCGGTGAACTTTCATATGCTGTCAAGCTTCTTCAAAACATAAGGTGCTGAAAAACAAATAGCCACTTATTTCAACCATCATAAACTGTTTGACTGACATTAAGAAACGTTGCTGTTTGACACATAGTTGAATAAGTTCTAACTATACGTTGTTTGACTATAATGTACTTTAAAGGTGACCCCTATCATTTATAGCCATATAAACTCCATTGAAATGATAAAAGGCTGAATAGATTATCAGTTAACACACCTCACACTGTGCCTCGAGAAACGATATTGATAAATTCAATTTTAAAACGATCACACGTGCACATATGATCTAACCTACTACATGCATGAAGCGCCTGGATACTCACTGACTCGCAGAAGCGCAACATAAATCAAAAAGTTGCGAACAGACGTGATGACATCCTCGCGCATTTTTTTCTTCATCTCCTCCGGGTCCATCTTCGGCCCAAGTCCCTCGATTTTCAACATGTTTAAGATGGAATCAAGGATTATATGTGCCTCAAACGATTGCTCCAAGTCACATTCAATCCAAAAGGCATGCGAGAAGGGAAATACGTCACGTTGGACCTGCTTCTAGGACCCACGCTATTAGCCTACTACATGGCGCCTGATATTAAATCGGGTATTGTCACGATCAATACATGGTTAAGAATTATGCGTTCCTAATAAGATTTTATGATATTTCAAGGTGCATATATACTACGAGTTTTTAATATACATTTGTAGAAAAAATACATTTAAAATGTGTCATTTTAGTCAGGCAATGTGAAAAACAACACTTCGTGTCACAGCTTTGTTTTGATTTTTGGTGCGCGCTTGTTGTGAATCGCCTCTACCTGCGTATAGGCTACAAAACTAATACCTCTATTGATTTTAATTATTTTACACAGACATTATCACAGATATCATGGCGTTTATTTAGTATCCCGTGGCATTTAATCCTATTCAAAGGCACAAAGATTGTAGCTGCATGTAATTTACCTACAAAAAGTCCACATTAGTGTATTCAGTGAATCATGGAGCACAATGGACTGCTGTCCAGTAACGCTTGTCAGACACATCTGAAATGGGTTAATGGATTCACCGAGACGTCGCCCATCTGTTTACCCAGTAAACGTAAACGAAATGATGTGAATACTGTAAATGGCCACGAAGAGGATGGTCCGAAGGGGTTTCCCTCCAAAGAGAGCTTGAGGAAACGTAAGTATGACTCTTGGTTCAAGACATAGGCGTAGACTAGGTTGCAGGATTTAATACAAATCAAATTTTGGACTCAAGTCTCGAAGTCCTTGAAAATAATTAAATAATATTAAATGTAAATGTACTAATAAAAAAAACATCATACAAAATGACAACAATTCAATATATCCTGTCCCTTCTTATAAACATTGCTAGCTGTACTGTATCTGTATACAGACCAGTTTGTCAATAATTGTATTATTCATTTTCTTTTTGTATTTTTATTTTTTTTATTATTTTAATTTTTCCTGTGTACTAAAAGCTACACAGAAGCTAAAATAAATTATTTGTGTGTAACTAATAGTTTGCAGCAAATACCTTGCAGTGAATCTCATTTTGATCCTCTACAATTGCTAATACAGTATGCATGAAGTATTTTAAATGAACCAAACCAACATCAGTCTGTTGTTTAGCAGTTCCAGTTGTCTTGTTTATGGCTACAGTGTTAAACATTAAGATGTTAGGATTTGAGTATTTACTATAGTGCTAACATTTGTATTAGGACAAAATTGTAATTCATTTGACTCTTGTGAATTACTTCTAGGTGGCTTTGTCTTGATTGATGGCCAGAGAGGTGTGTTCTACTCTGAGAGCTGGGAGCCCAATGGCAGCACTTTATACCTGCCTGTAAATGGCTCTTTGTTAGCCAACATCGAAAAATATGATCAGATCAGCTTTGAGCAGGGCTGCTTCTGCATTGGCAATGCAGCAGGTGGATTTCAACAGAAAGTCCAAGGTAGGCCTTATTAATTTGTTTAAACAATATGATGGTTTGAATTAGTAGTAGCCTGGTTATTGCAAGTCTGCATTGCCTGCGGACATCTTTTCTAGTAATCGGGTTATTAAAACTACTAATAAGGGAATCTCTTTTTGATTATGCAGGTCAAGCGATTCATTGCTGGCGATATAGTGAACCTGAGCGAAAGCTTTTCATTGCACTTTCTTACTTGTTCACAAACTTACAAGTGAGTTTACTGTGTAATAATAATATATATATATATATATATATATATATATATATATATATATATATATATATATTGTCTATGCATTAAGGTATGGCAGTTTGTGTCTTCTCGTCATAAATGTGTATTTTCCTTCTTTATTCTGTAGGTGTTCCAGGAAGTTGTCAGCACTCTTGATTGTCTCTGAGTACACACAGTGCCATCTAAACTAAAAAGCATAGACAATCCTATTTTATTTAGTGTTGCCAAGACATTTCTCTTCCTTGTTACAATGTCTTTGTAACAAACATTATTTTACATATTGTGATATCAGTTGAAATATGTGCCTTAGACACATCAGTGTATTTCTGTTCTGTGCTGTTACAGCGCTTTCACAGTGAGTCAGCGATGAAAGATATCAGCCATGTTTGATATCTAAAAAGTGTATAGTTAAGCATTGTCATTATGTTCCATAAACGTGGATACTGATTTGTTTTGCATGACAAACACTATTGTAAGCGATGCCGCAGCCTCAGTTATTGCTGTGAACCAAAACATGACATGAAAATACTGTATTTTAGATGCCTGTCAAGTTTGTTGCTGATTTTGTGCACTATATTTTTACTCTAACAATGTTTTTACTGCTACATTGCTGTTGTATGTGTTTAAGCTTTGCTTTTAGTGACTTTTTATATTTTTTTACAATAAAATGGAAGACTAATAACTGTAAATCCATTCAATCTGTTGCTATTTCTTTAAAAATTAATTTTGTTGACATTTTGTGAAGCATGTAAATGTGTTTGTTTCTTCATCAGAACAGATTTGGAGAAATTTAGCATTCCATCACTTGCTCACCAATGGCTGATCTGCAGTGAATGGGTGCCGTTAGAATGAGAGTTCAAACATTTGATAAAAATTTAACAATCCACATAACTCCAGTTCATCATTTAATTAAAGCTGTGTGTAAGAAACAAATTCATCATAAAGACATTTTTAACTTCAAACACCATTGGTTCCGCCTAAATATGTGTACTTTATCCATAATATTGGTTTCTCCAATGAAAAACTCATCTCTTTTGAATCAGGAGAGAAATATGCACAGATCAAGCACTGTTTGCAAGCCAAAATAGCACTGGAGGAAGTGTTATTATGGATTACGGACTGGTATTTTGGCCAGAAGTGACAGTTTAAAGTTAGTACCCTTTAATGGTGGATGTTTCTCTCAAACACGCAGCTTTTCACTTTACATGTCATGTTGTGTATTATTGTAATGTTTTTTTTTCAGCTGTTTGGATTCTAATTCTGACAGCACCCATTTATTGCAAAGGATCCACTGGTGAGCAAGTGATTTCATACTAAATTTCTCCAAATCTCTTCCAATGAAGAAACAAACTCCACTTACTCAGCTTGAATGGCCTGAGGGTGAATACATTTTAAGCGAATTTCCATTTTTTGGTGAACTATTCCTTTAAGTCCATTGCGAATCATTTTCTGGTCCTATTATTCCTCTGTATCCTTTCCCTTCTCATCTCCCACTGTTTATACATCTAAAAATGGTGAAATGTTACAAAATTGAATTTGAAATTGGAAAGGGCAAGAGGCTAATATCACTGTTCCGTTACTTTCAAAGTTGCTCGCCCTTGGTAAAGTTTACTCAAGACTTCAGTTCAGTCTTGAGGCTGTTCACACTCCCCCTCCTCCATCAGTCTCAGCGGGTAGCTCTCCATAGATCATTCATTACGTAGATCCTGTGTGAGTCAGAGGCCTGCTGTCAGACTGGAGAAATAAGATTGAGTGGAGAGACTGGTTGCAGTTTATTTGTTCTTCATGACTTTTCATGAGGTGAATGAATGAATGTAATATTTTATGCAAGACAGATTATAAGCCATTATTCCTTTTTCAAAAAGAAGTAAATTAAGGCTTCATTACTCAAAATGCCATTCAAAATTGCATTATAACAAATTATACAGTGCATACAATGGCTATTAATGTTTTAAATGAGTCTTTTAACAGAACAGCTCAGCTTTAATGGTAATTTTGAGAGTACAGTAACTCAATTCGTGTTAAAAGCAGCTGGCTGATGGTGAATGTTTCAGTTATTATGGCTCACAGAGGGGTTATAAACACAGCTGGCAGCCAAGATTCACTTGCAATTTGGTGCAAAGAGACCTTATTGGCACCAGTCTAACTGATTTGTTACTTTCAGAGCTAAGAACATAGTGAAAACAGCACCATTAATGATAAAAATTAAGATGAACTTTAAGTGGAATTGTAATCTTTGTCATTAAGTTGAATTTTAATTTGATATAGAACTGACAATGACTTTCAATCACCCATTCAATCTAAAATGTCTGTCAATGCATGCTCTACATGTCATTATAGTCATAGCAATTTAACGTAATAATTATTATAGGTAATATTAAGAAAAATAATTTATAAATAATGTAAATATAATTTTTTTTATCTAGTACATTAACAAGATTTTTACATTTTCTAAAGAAAATGAGAGTAGTGTTTACACATGCAAACTTAAAAGCTTTCACGATACTTGGATTTACATTATGGTCTAAACAGGTGTAGTTCATCTCTTTGAACACTAGACTGCAGCGTAACACAAGCCACCTCCCATGATGCTTTAACACAGCGGTTAACCTAAACATGCAATTCAAAGTCTGGATATCAAACCACATGTATGGCACCTTGCACCCTGTAGTACACACTGCACTATATAAATCAAAGACAAAAAACACCTTCACCTGTTTGTTGTTGTTATTGTCTCTGAGAGGAAACTCTCCACACAAGTATATCTAATGTTATCAAGCTTGACCTATTTTTTTTTTTACTTCACTTTTATATATCTACCAAAAAGGTGGGGATATCTACTCCCCTACGTAAACCCTG
This sequence comes from Schizothorax lantsangensis, assembly GCA_027422415.1. Classification (NCBI taxonomy): domain Eukaryota; kingdom Metazoa; phylum Chordata; class Actinopteri; order Cypriniformes; family Cyprinidae; genus Schizothorax; species Schizothorax lantsangensis. The sequence continues at coordinate 12,800,763 of CM049861.1, read as the reverse complement.
CACAAAAAGGGTATTTTTTTCCCAGCCCCTAACTCCTCTCAGGTGGGACTAAACCAGTACGCACGCTTCATTAAAGACAGCAGACACATGTGTGCCTCCTGTGAGGATAGAGTATTTAGCTTTCTGTCATAGACAGCTAGAGCTCTCTCATCTTCTGTTTCAGCTGGTGAGGGGTATTGGACAGCTCTAACCCTGAGTTTCTTCCTTTCTAACTGAGAATCTGATTAAACGAGGCCTGGGCTCTGACAGATACCGAGTGCTGGTGTGGTGATGAGAAAATGAGCTCTTTATCACCGCCTGAGCGAGTGAGTCAGCATGTTTAGTGGGGATGAGATTTGCTCATTTCAAAAGCTTCTACGTGGTCACCAACCAAACTACGATTTTGCACTTAAACATTCGATGTGGGTATATGTTGAGTTAAATTGAGATGTAAATCATTTTGAATTTAACTCTGCCTATTTATCCATTTAATATGCCATTAAAGAGGATATTGCTATTGCGATAATGGCAATTATTATGATAATGGTTTATAAGTCTATGGCAAGATGCGTTTATGGTTTCTCAGACTGTGGGCTCGCACTTTGGTTGGTTGCACATAAGGGAATACTAATAATTTCTGTTTTTCTTTGTCCCTAACCTGAACTCAGTGATAAAAAGGAGTGTATGAACTAAAACTTATAGCAGTCATATGAACGTGTTACTTCAATCCACAAGTATGTAATTTAAAGGTAAAATAGCTTACTAGCAGAGCTGGGTACATTACTTAGAAATTACTAAGAACTACAATCTCACATTCAGTCAGATCTGCTTCCATCTAAAGTTCCCACCCAATTTTTTTCAATTTCCGATAATGTACATCACTCACAATATGGAAAATGTCAAGTAATTTCAACTCAAGTCAATTTTATTTGTATACCTTTAAAAAAAATACACATGGTTTCAAAGAGGCTTTACAGAAAATTATAATGTTAATGTTTATATTTTTTAGTCACATTTAGCAGAGTTGGGTAAAATACAGTTTACATTTACAACAATACAAGCAAGCAATCAGTTGGGATTTGCTAAACAGGATATATTGTTTTACATGGGTATACTATATGCATATAAAGCTGGTTATATTTATATATCCAACTTTATATATAGAGCTGTGTGATAAAGTAGTTAAAATATATAGATTGTTACATGATTTGCTATTTAGTATATAGCTGTAAATACTTATGTAAAGTTGGATATTCAACTTTAAATATATTTCTCTGAATATATACTCCCTCCCTCTGCCATTGGTTAGACAAATAGATAGCCCCACCCCAAACTCACCCCATTGGCTGAGGCAGTGTTGCTATGTCAGGCTGGTCGGGATTATCAAACAAACAAAGCAATGTTTTCCACAAAGCCACAGTGTTTACACTTTGCAGGGAAATCAACATACAGATGGCATATAGTTGTCTCTGCATGTCAAAAAGGTACTTTAACCTTTTAACACATCACCTTTTAACTTAGCAAGCAGGTTTTATTTGGCATGTCACACAGGAGTTGATGGAGACAACATAAAACTTGTTTAGAGATACATTACCTAAAGTCTATCCTGTCTATGATGGAGGTGTTATGCAGTCGAGTTAATGCCCGAAATGAGCTCCACATCGATGCAGAGGCCAGCTGTAAGAGCTTCAGTCTGATGTGACATCAGATCAGTGCTTACAGGCATCTGTGCTTGTCTAGTCAGAGCCAGCTGTCCTGTGCTATGATTGAGATCACACCGGCACCTTGTCTGTGCCAGACTAGCGGTGTTTGGCACTCGCCAGCAGCCATTATCCAAGACCCTGCAGCTCCTCCATGCACTGCTGCACAAATGCAGTGTAACTGCCATCTGCTGAAAATCCTGTCACAGTCAGAATCTTTTAACCAGTCAGTGCATTAGCCAGGGAATGGATTGCTACACGGTTAGAGCTGGATGGTATGGATGATGATTATGGTTGGGAATGAAAGGGCAAAGGGGTGGGGCTAATCTAGACATATAATTTATGTACAGCAAGTCTTTACTTTGAAATAGCAGTAGCTTTTCAAGCTCTAAACTGCTGAAGATTAAACTTTTATACAATTGCTCTTTTGTAAAATTTGTTAGCTACACTAAAACAACTAATAAAACGCAGCTAACTTAACTGTAAATACAAATTACTGTTCAAAATTGTGGGGTCTGTAAGATTTTTTAATGTTTTTGAAAGAAATCTCATATGCTCACCCAGGCTGCATTTACTGAATCAAAAAATTTTGCATAAAAAAAGTACTTTTGTGAAATATTACCACCATTTTATGCAGTGTCACATGATCCTTCAGAAATTATTCCTATATGCTGATTTGGTGAAAACAGTTGCTGTTTAATATTTTTGCAGAAACTGATATGTTTTTCATAAATAGAAAGTTTAAAAGAACATTTACTTGTTTGTAACATTATAAATGTATTTACTGTCACTTTTGATCAATTTAATGCATGAATAACAACATAAACACATACTGACCCCAAACCTTTGAAGGATAGTGTATATATATATTATTTTTAATATTAATCTTAATTAAGTTAAAAACCTAAACAGATAAATTAGTTTACATGAACCATCTCATTCACTAGAATGAATCAGACTTATTAGTGGAACATATAAGAGAGAAGAATGCCAGTTTATTTCCTCCGTTTACTGAATTGTAAATGTGCATGTGCATTACAATGTGCATTGAAAAATAGCAAAACTATTGTCACATTACAGAATTTTTTTTTTTTTTAAGTGACTACCGTTGCTATAAGTTTGTTTTGATACTCCCCAGAACTGGTTTGTACAGATTCACTTGTATTCCTAGCACATTTGAAGCAGCTTGTCGCATATGATAACGGTTATCACACATATCCAAAGGCTTCCCAAAGGTGCGTGTGACACAAAAAGAGATACTTTCTACATGATTGTGTGAGTATCTTGCGAGGCCTTGTGGAAATTTTCCCCAGGGAAGGCATTTTCACCCTCAATAAGTCATAATTCAGACATTAAGTCCCTTCAGTGATGATAAGACTATATGAGCCATGTCAACAGGGGGTTCAAAGAGCCCTTGGTCACACGCTCACCTGGCTCCATATAAATGCCCATGCCTGGACAGGAGGAAGATAGGGGTCGTGATAACCGGTTGAATGAATCAACACGGGCTTCTGAAAGAGCCAGCAGCCTGCGGACATGTTTATGCAAAAATATCACGAGAGGAAACAACATGGTGTGACTAGTGTGCGTTTACTTCTCTGTAGGGTAAGGTTTTGCTGTGCCCTGTGGCTAACTGTCATATTCAAACAGCTCCCAAAAGATTTGAGGAAAAATTCCTGCTTGCACAATGCTTTCTCCTGACAGCTGTCTCTAAGTTTTGCTCTCATTGTGCCACAGAATATTCCACTTGACACTTAAAAGCGACACACTAACACAAAAAAAGACAGTATTAGCCCTCTCTTTCATAGGATTATTCTGAGTTTAGTTGAAGTTAAAGTCAATCTACAGCATTTATGCTGAGCATAATGTTGATTACCACAAAAATTAACTTAAATTTGCCCTTTCTTCTCCTTAAAAGAAGCAAAGATCTGGGAACAGCAAGACTTAAAATTCCAATGAATGGGGACTATTTCTAAACGTTAAAATCACTGTTTCTATAGTATAGCCACAAGATGCAAACAATATGCACGTTAATATGATTTTAGTTTGGAAAAAAATAACTTACCTTATAGGTGTGACATTATTCAATTTGACAACTTTGTCACAACAGTGGAAGGCTATAAACTCTAAAATAACTGTAAAAAAATTATTTAAACAGCTTCAAATGATACACAAATTTTATCGGAAGAATTAAAGTGCTTTTATTTCTGCTTTTAAATCTCTAATTTGCCCCATTTACTTCCATTGTAAGTGTGTCACATTTTTGCTTTTTTAAGAAAAAAGCAGAACGAGTCTAAATATTTTTTGTGGTAATCAACATTATGCCACAAATGCTGTCGATTGAGCTTAATTTAAACCAAATCTGGAACATTCCTTTAATCTAATATCTATCATCAACTAAGCCAAGCATGTACACAAGAGGAAAATTGGAGAAAACTAAAGAATAATGACATGACACATTAAGCTGTCTGTCTCCTAATTACGATTATGCCCTTTTCTCAGTGATAGGCCAATTGTGACTGACTGTCAATTTGTGGAAGATTAGCAAAACTGTACTCATCTTTCCGATAAACTTTCTCTTTTTCTCTTTCCTCGCCCCCTCTTTTTCATCTCTCCTCTTGTCATTAATTATGCCAGGGCTCTTTTGAGTGGTAACAGCCAGTGGAGATATAATAAAGAACTCTTATCACTTCTTCATTACATTCCAAATCAGGCCTCCCGGTCAGCAGCTGCGGGATAACAGATTGGGCCGTGTAACATTAGGCCATGGCTGTGGACAGATAGTGGCCTGGGGTTGGATCTGATACACTATAGGTTATCAGTGTGATAAGGTTAGAGCTGCGAGATTGGTCACTCAACGGCACGGATGCTGGTTCACCGAGGGTATCACGTCAACAGCAATTATAGTCAGAGTATTGCACATTGTTTGTCTTTAACAGGACAGGTCATACAATAGACGTGACGTCTTCTGTCCATTGACATCCATCAATCCATTCATCTGCTTTTTCAAGCCAACATTCAAAGTTACTCTTTTCCTCAAGCAAGCGAGTCCTATATCCTGTGAAAATTTCGGATTTTAGACTTTCAAATGGAAAAGAATGTATAGAAAAGAGCAAAAATTAGTTTAGGTTTTTGATGTTTGAAAAACATTCTTCAGTTTTTACTTCAGTAATACCACTTAAAATAATCATTAAGACTATAATACCAATGCTTATTGCAAAGCGAAAACATCAAGGCCAATGAGAGTCTTGATGACAAATATTAATACTAAGCTCAATAAAATGGTGATTAGGAAGCTGTTTGATGTCAACTTCTACTTCCATTAAAGTACATCCTCAGACATCTTTTAAATCTTTTGATGACTCATTTTCATAATAATACTGTCATATGTAGCTTTTTTGCTTCTTGAAAGATCTAAAGACGCATATGCATGTCTTTTATATTGCCATGGTAATGTGAGTATTCAGAAAGCATTCCTGTGTGCTCAAACTCATTCATATCATAGACATTTTCAAACGTCCTTGTTCTACAGAACCCCAGGAAGATTGTTACTTTGCAGATTGCCAAGACACTAATCATAAGGATGAAAGACCCAAAGAAGCATTACCGTCTGCATCAGCATGGTGACAGAGTCTACTTCACAGAACGACAGACAAATTAATCCACAGCATCTAGCTTTCTCTTATTTGACTCGCTGGCTAGCAACACAAAATAGTGCTTGTAAATAACAGATGCTGCATTAGTTATAGTCAGTGTGCTTGAGCATATGGATGATGTGGAAAATGGAGTGCCTGTCAGTTATTGTAGATAAGTGCATATGCTGTTAACGACGTCTCTTTTATGCTATGTCTGCAGCTGTCTTTGTCCACTTACAGGAAATCAAAAAAGAATCTTCTTTAAATTAGCATACTCAAAACTTTAGCAAGGAAAACAGCTACATAATGTCGGACATTTTACACAGGGAAAAATACTTTTTACTTAAGGAAAGAAAAACTGGAAGAAGACTAAAAAATACCAAATCCTTAAATTGCCCATTATGCTTCAGCCGAGAGTGGTGCTGAGATGCCAGCTTGTTTCAAGCTATCGATCCAGAATATCAAAGTTCTATTGTAGCTCTGCTTTTCTCCTGGAAAAGCTCTATATTTTTTCCCCTCTCACCTAGCTCTTCATTTTCACTTCATTTCAACCAACACTATGAAATGTGCTGCAATTTTGCCTTTGAGAAAGATTTGTGTTTGTGTGCATGTACAGATGCAATTTGGTTAACGGTTAGCAGTTGATTTTTATTCAAAAACAAGTGCCTTTTTTACATCCACATACACCACTGTTCAAACGTTAGGGATAAGTCTCTTATGCTCACCAAGGCTGCACTGATTTGATCAAAACTACAGTAAAATGTTAAAAAAGTATTACAATTAGAAATTACTTTTTCTATTTTCATATATTTAAACTGTATTTGGCAAAGCTGATTAGTAATGCTCACTTAGTCTTCAGTGTCATATAATTCTTCAGAAATTATTCTAATATGCTCAAGAAACATTTCTTATTGTTAGTGTTGAAAACAGTTGTGCTGCTTAATATTTTTGTGGAATCGGTGACACTTTTTTCAGTTTTTTTTTTGATGAATAGAAGTTCAAAAGAACAACATTTATTTGAAATAGAAATCTTTTGTAACAATATAAATGTCTTTACTGCCTCCTTGATGAAAATTATACATTTATTAAAAAATAAAATAAATCAGTGACCCCAAACTTTTGATTGGTAGTGTAATGAAGCTATGATCAGCTCTCCAGGTCTTGTGCAACTCCTTGAGACTGTTATATACTTGAGACTGAATCTGCACAGATCCTGTTTGGCTAAATCCTCTTTTGTGTCCAGCTTGGTTGAATATCACACTTAAAACAATGTAGGCAAGGTCTTGTCTGCCTCAGTGTCGAAGATTACCACATTGTACATTTGACTGTGAGTTGCTCTGCAGTCTATAGATATAGTTTAATGGCGTTTTCATGTGGAGCTTGAATGAAAACACAGCCAATGTTTCCCCATTGTTAAGGCATACGGACTTACATCCAATGTCTGTTTTCAAGTTCAATTCTTCTCTATTGTGAAATAGATTGTCAAATACAAACGAGAATGTCAGCTTCAAAAGGTTAAGCTAGAGGTGTTCTCCATCAATAAAACTTTGTGAACGAAGCTGTTCTATTACATATAGTTCCTTAAAAACAATTTAAGTTTAACTACTGTAGATCTCGAGAACTAGAAAAGCAAAGCAAAAGAAATTTTGCGACATGACACTACCACGTAGTAACAGTTTTCTAAAACCTTTATCTTACACCTCAAATGACAAGGGAATTTATAGTAATGTAACTATTAATTAGCAAGTTCTGTTAGTTATTAATTAAAGTTCTGATGCACAAAAACGTTAGTAAAAATTTTGCACATATGCTACCTAAACCCATAAAAATGGAATTACAACAACAAATTTTTGCCTTAAACAATGCAATATAACAACCTTGTTCAACAATAGACAGAACAATACAATAGACAAATCGACAGACATACAAACAGATGATGGATGAATAGATAGAAACAAACAAACAATGGAAAATGAAGTAATCCAAATAAAATAGTCTAATTCTAAATCGACCAGTTTATCCAATATGTAACTGTACTATGTGTTTTTCTGCCTATTTAGACATCATTACTTTAGCACCATTGACAGCAGTGCCATACATCATGCAAATAGTGTTCCTTACACAAATCAGGCTACGTAGAGCAATGCTTGAATCAGTCATTATTGAGATATTTCAGTTAGGATGCTGCCTTAAGGTTTTGGAGACAGCATATATTGATGTGTAATATTACTCATTAGTAACTATGTCATGTTGTTGATTACCTGTAATATGAAATCTCATTTAGTCTTTCTACAGCCATACAAGTCGAGACAGATGGAGGCTGTCTAAATTGTAGAGAGGTATTTTGCCCTGTAAAAATTATTATCCATTCTACACGTCAGGTATTTCTTCCAGCCGTTAAATTTGCGGGATTTCAAATGAATTCGCAAGTACAGAAAATGAAAAGCACATCCATTTTAAGAGCGAGCGTGACTGTAGATTAACATTGCGGTGGGCTATTACTCTGACCAGTAGGAATTCTCCAAAGGAATAAGCTCCACAGAGGCTCAGCAGAGTTTCCCCCTTCATCTCCGGCACTTGTGGCGCTTAACAGCATGCAACAATAATGAAGGCAGCACCTGCTATGAATTCATTCATAGATCATCTGCTTCCTTTATTAATGCGTAAAGACTTGCTAGGCGGGCTGTGCACCTCCACATCCAACCTCTTTGATTAATGTTTCTTCTGAAAACCGCATCAGTTAGAGAAGGCGCTATCTGGTATTTGTCTTTACAAGATCGTATCGACTTTTGTGAGCCCATGCAGAAAATGAACTGTCATGTACGCAACCGGTCACAAAATGAACGCCATTAATACCTCTGGACAAGCGTGGACAGACTCGCCATCCTCCGCCTCGAGTGTTGGGAAAATAAGCACGTCTGTCTGGCTGCTGTGATGAGGGAGTGCTGACATCCATTCAGTCACATCAGAAGAATGGCTGTAATAAGACCGACTATCAGCACTTTTCTTAGAAAAAACATATTAGAATGGGCATGAAGTGGGGAGATGATACAACAAGCTATTCCAGCGTGTGTTAGAGAAGCTAATGACATTATTATCAGCACAAGCACAAGCGACACTGAGACTTCCACTCCATGCTATGACCGCCGTTGATGTCTGGCTTTTCCAGGCGTGTAAACTGAAGCTCAAAGCCAGATCAACATGCAAACAAAGGCTGCTAAGAAGAGCAGACGTATAGCACAACAACATTTCACTAATGATACTAAAGAATTTTCCGGCCTGAGTTATTAAAGTGAATTGGTTCGTTTATAATATGTTTAAAGCGAAAGATGCAATTTTGATCCAAAGTATTCTAGACTATAAAAATCTGCTTATATGTGGCTATAAATAGTACCCAACCCAAGATCAAATGATTTATTCTGATGATTCACACTGGCCTCTCTGTCACCATTCGATTTGAGTCATGAGCACTCCGTTTGATTAGATTCTAATTAGATTCTGGGTTATTTAGATATTTCAATAATGACCATATTCTTACAAAAAGAAAGAAATTCTCTTTCTAATAATGCGGCAAATAATATGAGACTGACTGTTTGAACTATTTGTTAAAAGTTCAATGATAAAAGTAATATGTTCATGAATCATTGGTCACGTAGAGACCATTTCTACATTTACCATATTTATATTGTGGAAAATGCAGCCCTGTATGTTTGTTTTAGCATGGAGAAAACTGTTAAAAAGATGTGCATCTTTTTCAGGTATATTAATAGGCTTTGTAGTAATTAATGGAGTATTTTGGTTGAGATCACAGTTGAATGTGAAACTACATGAGATAGATGTATGGCCTTGAAAAAAGTGAACTCTGCATTAATCTTGGTGCTGCTCTAACCTTGCATCCCATTTAGAAATTATAGCAACTAAACATTATGCACACAATTTCTCTGTAAATTGACAAATGTTATGGTAATTTCAAGGCCCAACAGATCATACAGCTCTGTTGGTGCAATGCACAGAAACATGATTCAGTTTCTTCATGAAGATGTCACTGGTTGTGAAAATTCACTAAGAAAATTCACTATAGTTGACATTAACTGAAACAAAGTAATTTAACCTCCAGGGGCCAACAACAAACCTGATGCACTTCTAGTGAAGCTTCATGAAGATGAACTGTGTTCGATTAGTTCTGGCCAGGATCTCCTTTTGAGCCCTTCAGTCAGCATTTGATTTATTATTTAGCACCTTGATAATGTTAAAGAAGTGCTAAAGAACAGAGAGAGGAATAGAGATAGATATCCTACAAGATCTTTGGTAGAAAAGCCAGTACACAATACACTGGACAAGTATTAAAATATTAAATATTACATTAATTTGTCATGAATTGTTGCATTGTTGGGTTTTGGATGCTGGTGACCATACAGGCTTCATATCTAGCTGATCTAGCAGGCTCTTGGACAGCTAACTTCCAAAGCAAGACAATGCTAGTTGATCATCTTTCTTTTTCTTGGTTTTTCTTGCTTGTTTATCAGCTAGTCCATCACCAGCTTGGACTTACCTTGACCGGCATGGGAAAAAAAGCTGCATATATGGGGAAGACATAGCAGACAGACAGCAGAATATTTGTTGGTGTAGCAAACATCCAGAATTCAGAATGTGAATATGTCCCAAAAGGCCCAGTGTTTGGACACTGCTCTGGTTTTAAATATTACTAGAAGACTTGATTTCAGTCCATAACTCTGTTTTGGCAGCAAAATTAACCCATGTGATTGAGCTAAACACACCTCAAACAGCCCTGTTCAATTGTAAATGTCTAAAAAATACAATAACTTTACATGCATGAGGGACTTCTGTTCAGAGAGCAAAATCCAGCTGACATCTGCCTGAATCCCCCCTATTGAATTTGACACCTTTGGTGCACGATCAATGCCAAGGATCAATGTTTGGCCCCTGCTGAAACAAACATTTTCAGACCACCTCGATAAATCATTTATTTCACTCATGAATTATAGACTATGGATGAGAGAGACAAAAACAAAATGGACTCCAAGATAAAATTCCTCCCTTCAAAACCATGCCAGCCTCCATTTCATTATTCGTAGTTAGATCTAAGAGAAGCATAGTGTGTAATAAAATGCCCAATGCCTCAATGATTCAGACAGAATCTGATGTTTACTTTTAACTACCGAAAGCCATTAAGTGTCTCAGCTGTAATTGGATTCTCAAAAGGATGCCTGCTTAGTGCTCATACCTCAAAGCCAACAGCAAATGCACATATTTCCCACCGTCATTGAATGTGTAAACTCGCTTCTTTCGTCTTCACATTGTTGTGGAAAGATTTGCATAGCCCTGCAGATGCACCTGCTGTGCTTTGTCTCCGAAACGTGTGTCTGACATTCCCCGCATGCACTTATAACCACAGCTGAAGATAAGAAGCATTTCAATGGCGAGCGCCAGGAAAAGAGCATCAGAAGTATACACGTTTTTAAAATGAGGTTTTTCCGCTGTGATACCTTTGGGGCTCTGGGTCCACTTAACGGCAATGTCATTAGTTAGGATTTAAATGAGGACTTTGTTGTTCCGCAGTGCCATCCATTTAGACTTTAATTACAAACAGAATGTTTGGTGGCATCAGGGAACAGAATGCCACATTACACGCTGGATTCTTATTCCGTTGTGCTAGTTGTGTGAATTTCAGTTAAAAATGAAGCTAAACAGCATAATATTGACGTGGATGTGTAGAAGTTGAGCCTCCAGCGAGCATATCGCAGTCACACAACCCAATTATGCAAACGAATGTAAGGGATGGAGTATCAAGTAAAACTGCATAGGTTGACATTGTTTATTTATTAGTTCAGACATTCATGAAGCATTTTCTGTATCTGGAATTAAATGGATAATGCAAGCCTGCTCCTGTGAGAGCACTCGAGGGCCGTTTGCAATCTTTGAGAATAGTTTCACAACCGGTGGGTTGTGACCCAAAATGGGCCAGAGGTATTTTTTAATAGGATCTTGGACAGCAGGGAAAAGCAATGCTAAATGGAAATATATAATTGTGTGTGGTTAGGGTAGAAAAAATATATTGTTTTAAAAGACGGAATAAAATGCTTTACCTTTCTGATGCTTAATTTAGATCATTAAAGGTTGTGTATTTAATAAAACACACAAAAAAATGACAGAAGGTGGACTTCTGGAGATCTGTGGGGGAAAAAAGGTTAACAAAATGTATTTTTAGGATGGTCAACACTTTGGAGCAATATTTTATTACTGAATATTTTATAAAAATATGTGGAAAGAACATAAATCAGTTTACACTTAATTTCAAATGTTTACAGACAATATTTTATTAGTTTGTTTTGGTTTTAGTACAGTAACAATATAAAAGCCAATTATTTAATTTTCATAATACCACAGTATACAGTAAATGGGTACAATTCTATACTATAATATATTGTACAAACTATAAAATATGACCTTCATATTTTATTATGGGGTCGCATGAAAGGGGATCATCATATTTTGGGTACTTGGAATCAAACATTTTGGGGTAAATAAGGTTTTTAACACATTGGGGTAAATACTTTTTTTTAAAGAAATTAATGCTTTTATTTAGCAAGCAAATGGATCACAGTAAAGACATATAATGTTACAAAAGATGTCAAAAAATGCTGTTCTTTTGAACTTTCTATTAATTTAAGAATCCTTAAAGGGGATTTTTAAAAAAAATAAATATTATATTTAGCAATACAACCAATGTTAATAATGAGATTCTTGAGCATCAAATTAGCACATTAAAATGATTTCTGAAGGACCATGTTACACTGAAGACAATGGCTGCTGAAAATTCAGCTTTACCATCACAGGAATAAATCAAAAATATATTAAAATATAAAATAACCTTTTTAAATTGTAATAATATTTCACAATATTACTATTTTTACAGTATTTTTATAAAATAAATTCAGCCTTGTTGAGCACGAAAGACTTCTTTTAAAAACATAAAAAATCTTAATTTTGCACAGTAAACTATTTTAATATTGGGTTGCCACTTGCGGTGTCCTACAATCACTGCTTTAGAACTTCCAGTTGCACTAAGACACATTTTGCCACTCCCTTCCATCACCGGTCACTTCTAAAAAACTTTACACATTCAATCAGACTTCCTATTACTTATCTGATCTTTCACTCAAACGCTCGGGCATCGGCTCCTGGAGCTTAACCACAGGCTTACAGAGTAATCCATCATGCAGATAGATATCAGTTTGCTCTTGTACACCACTTTGAGCATGGAGAAACCTAACCGAAACAAACGTACCTCTCACTTTTATGCAAATAGTCATAAGCTGGCTACTGCGCCTCTGGGTATACGAGTAAAAAATTTCCACAACTCACCAAATGCAATTACCTGAGATATTGTTTGTTTGCTCATGATTACAAATGCCACCACAACACTGGCTATACATCATCAAACCAGACGAAATGGCAAGGAGTACCGAGTGGTGTTGGAATTCAGTAGCGGTTTGCAGAGTGCGGAATAGTGTTAGCCTCAGATAACGTCAGTCAAAGGCTGCTTCTGCTTTATGCAGGCTAGCTTGTCCGACGCCCCTGAAATTGCAAAGAAGGATATTCAATAGGATGTGGAGCACACCACACGCTGCATGTAATGAGTGCACCAGGCCCAGTGTCCCAGTGTCACCAGCAGAGCAAGCCAAATGTACTCTGTCCTCTGGAGAGTGTGCATTGTGCCCCTCTACTTTTCTCCAAAAAACTCATACGAGTTATTCAATAATTGGGCACCTTTTCCATCTTTTTAAAGTACATTTCTCTGTGATTTTAAACATGAAAATCATAAAAGCACATGCAAACATAAAAAGGAATGTCTTTGAGTGCTGTTCAATTGCATTTTAACATCTCAAAAGAAATTCATAAGAAATATTGTTAAGATATGCTGAAAGTGAAATATTTCAAAATAGCTGCTGCTCTGTGACAGGGTAGATATGTTAAGTTTTGCACATCTTATCAAATGTGAAAAAGCAACAAATAGTTAATTAGAGCAGTATTAAATTTGCCAAATTTTGAACTTTTGCTCCTCTGAAAACACAAATGATACCACTTCCTCTTCTTCTTCCTTTCCAGTAAACAATTTTGAGTCAAGTAAGTGTTGTGATGGGGCAACTCAAAATTCAGTGACACAAATTATTCAGATTTATTTAAATTGTATTTTTTAAAATGTTATTGATCTGATACAGATTTTTTTCATGGCTTTTTAAAATGCAAATCAAATTTTCATCAAAATCATCATCAAAAATGTTATTACTTTTGAATTTATATATTTCAGCTAAATAAATTAATATATTTTTTCAGCCCAATTTTATGAACACAAATGATATTCTCAGGGAGTGACTGTCAAAAGCTCACTAAACATGACTTTGTTATAGTGAAGTGAATATAGCAGCAGTTATTGACTCTAAAATGAGCATTCATTATTTCTGCATAATTAGCTAATGACCAGTGTTTCAAATTAACAGTGAAGGAAAGCACAACAATAGTGCCTAGCAACCTCCTGTTAACTGTGACAATCAATTTAATAACGAATGAATGCGCTGAAACGGACACAGCAACTACGAGTCATTAATGTAGCTGATTTCAGTTTCCCTCTACCATGGTTTGTCTGCCAGTTCACCGACTGACCAGTATTAGCTAGGATTAGCCACAGATTCTCTGATTCGTGGTTTAATCAACCTCATTGTTTTGGTTGTTTTCACTGCACATGCATTTAGCATTTTCTGCACCCATAATGCTTGCTGAATAGCGTCCATACAATACAATCTTATTTTGAAATTCTTAATCATTTCTTGTTCTTTTTTAAAGTGTAGCAAAAAATTGGAATGTTTAGCCAAATTGCTATTTCCCTTCATTGTCCTCATATGATTAAATGGGTGACTGTGATTACTAGGATTAGTTTTTTTCCCTACGATTAACCACAACACATTTCACAGAGGTTGAGTTTTGGTCTAAGAAGCTGAAAAATGTATTATTTGTGTTCTGTTTCATTTCTCTTGACATAACATTTTGAACACTTTGAAACGGCACTAGATAATAAGAGTAAAAATTTGAAATTACCAGGGCAACCCTTTAAATTGCAACAAAATGTTGTGCTAGTCAAATAAATAATGTCTATTATCATCCATTGACTACTAAATTGTTAGATTTCACTCACCAGTGTTTGAGTTAGAGGTTAAGAATAAGTTTAGCACATATATTTCTTTACTCACTGAGCGTTTGAGAATATCACAGTTCATCTTTTCTATTCATGGATGTGCAGTGTATTCTGAAGCACTTTATATTTTAATAGTAGATGTATTATTATCTTTTCAGTATTATTGTTAGTTTTTTTTTACAGAAACACTGCGTGACCAATAATGTCTCAAGTACCACCAGTCCATAATTCTTTAAGTCCTATTAAATATGACAAATATGCATTCACACATGGGTGCCAGGTTTTAGTTCTAATTACTAAAGTTCTATCATTAAAACAGCTCAATTGACTGATTCATTTATTTTTTTGTTAAAAAGATGCTTTACATATATATGAAACCTGTGCCATTTTACGAACTGAATTGAGTTTTAACATACATAGTCTGGAAAGTAAACTGAAAAAGCCAATGTCAAATGCATTTTCAAGGTCTTTGAATAGAGGGCTGAAGGGTAAAAAAAAAACTGAATTCTGCCGTCATTTACTCACCCTCATGCTTCCACAAACCCATATGACTTTCTTTTTTTCAGTGGACGTTTTGATTCACACTGCTCTCTTCCACGCACACTAAAGGTTGATGGTGACTAGGAGCTCCTATTTCTGCATGTAAGAGGACATCCACTATTAGTATGTACATCAGTAATGACTGTGAAGGCACTTGTCATTAGCACTTCAAGCAGTTCAGAACTCGCTTTTACCTTGTAGGACGCCCTCTGTACTCCACCGCAACTGCAGTCGGACTTCACTACTGTGTTAATTGGCAGACAGCGATCAGGCTGGTCGAACAGATGCCAGGTACATGCTATAAATAGATAAATAGGGCTCCTCTCTTATGATGCACTCCCAACCACACCACCTTGCTTGCATAATGGATTTATGCTAATGCAGCTCACCATGAGGGATGTGCAGGTAGGCCGGCACGCATTCCGCCTCCTGAAGTAAAAAAATAAATAAATAAATCAAGACACAAGAAGGCATTAATGGATGCAGGTGTAATTTATCACACTAGAGTTGCAGATGTCTTCACATGACTGTGTGAGGTATAGGGGACATACATTTCTCCCACTTAACTTAGACTAAGATGAACTGAAGCAAATCTGTCGAGCCAGCCGTGGTGGGGTCCTCCTTCAAACCTCCTCTGCAGTAATGTTGTAAGAAAGTGTTTTGAAAATTAGTGATGCAGTCAGCCATTTAATATACTATATAAACATAAAATGGATTATTCAGAAATCAATCATAATCATGAGCACATTACCATATTGACATGTATTGACGGCTTGGACAATTCTGCAAACCATGTTTACAGATATCTTTATGATACAGTAGCAAAAACGCTCTCTTTAGTTATTTTTAAATGACAGAAAGAGAGATTGTGTACAATGTAAATTATGAAACTAAATTACTACTTTTTCCGAAACAAGAAGACTTCAGGGACAGAATTTAATTCAATATAAAAATGTAAATGTTTTAGTCGAGTATGAAAACTGACAGTTAACAGGTTTTACAAGCTTCACTAAATAATGTACTAATTCAAGATTCACTGATTCACATCAATACATGTTTTCCAGCATTTATTCTTCTTTCACCTAATGTGTATTATATTGTTTGTTTTTTTGCCAGAGTACGAATCATACCGTTTGAGGACAGAAAACAAGACAGGGCTGCTTCTCTCAGTCATCACTGGTGCTCACTTGACTGTCTGTCTGTCAGATTTGACCTCTGTCTTCTAACATCTCTCTCAGCAGATGCCTGAACAGAACAGGAGTGACATGTCAGATTACACTATGACAGTTGTCTTTTAGAGCAACTGCTCGTGTTACATTCGGCTCCTGCTGCATAGTATGTGGTCTTGTGTGAGATTCATGCTATGTGTGACTGTAGGTGAAGTTCACAGTGTGAAAGACACAGCAGGCCTAGTTTGTCAACCTCCTATGGTGATAGTTGTATGAATGACCACAGCGATATTGTGTAAGATAAAAAAGCAAGTTCCACACAAACAAACAGAACACAGAATCTAGAAAACAGAATAATATTAATACATTTTAAGAGGGGTTTTTAACAGTCGGTAAGATCACATTTCTAGTTTGTGTCAAAAGGAAGCCTGCACCTCACTGATAAAGTACAAAAGGCAGATCATAACAGGAAGATTTAAATATGACATCTCCTATTAAAGGTTTGACTTTTAGTGGATTTTAAAGGCCATTAATTCTCTCTATCAAAACCATATCAGGTTAAATTTGGAAGGAGAGTCTTGATTCCTGACTATTTTGAGAACTTTAAGGATGACTCCAGAGTTTAATTACAATCTTTAACATAAAGTTATTAGACTGAAGGAGTCTCTGGGGTTTGATAAGCATTGTCAAGACTAAGCAGTGTTACATTAACAAGGCTAAAACAGATTTTCCACTTTCATTAATATAATTTGAATAAAGGCAAACATTATCACACTAGGACAAAAATACAATTTGAGAGACTAATATTTTGCAGGCAGACTGATGCTGTGTTTATCATTATTTCATTCCAGCACAACAATTAATGTTTAATCAGTGCTGTTATTTTACAAATATATTCTCATCTATTTATTTACTAGATATTTTTAAAAGCCATATACTATAATTCAAATATGTATTTTTGCAGCACAGAAAATAAATTCCTTGAACAACGTTTAAAGAATGAACATATACAGTACATATAGCCTAACATATACAGTTTTTATTTTTTGTGAGATTAATGCTGCCCATACACTACACACGTTTTTGAAAGCTGTCGGATTGCTGTTTTGGGTATCATGAAGTTGCTGGGGTTTGCACCTTACATGACGGATCGGTGCCTGGGGGTCACACATTACACAATATTTCACTAGGAAGAATCCCTGACCTATGGAAGAATATTCCGGATAATTTTCAAAAGGTATTGCAAATTGTATTTTCAATTGCATTTTCCATATATGGACGCATAAATTGTGACATAGTCTAAATGCAATTGCAAATCCTGCATAAACTGTTTGTGTTTTTCGCTTTTGCGAAGTCCATTTGCAACTGTATTTTCCATGTCTTACGATTTATAAGCCTGTCATATTTAAGAAAAAATATGAAATACCACGTCTGATTTTTCACTCTCTCTGCGTCACGCATGTACCCTGCCAAAACTCAAACAGAATCGAAATTCCTTTTGCATTTGAATTTCCAACGTTTACACAAAGCTGTCAATCAGTGTCAGGGGCGGGACTATACTATGAGGCGTGTTTGCATTGGGAGGTGACGTCACTCACAGACGAACGTGCTGAATGTTTGAACAATGGAGGTAATTGGCAAAGGCTCGGATAAAGGTAGCTGCCAATCAGTTTGTGCATGATTGGCAGCTGCCTTTAGCGGAGCCTTTACAGATTACCTTCATTGTTCAAATGCTATGCAAGATGTGCAATTGCATTTTGATTATGTCACAATTTATGTGTCCACATATGGAAAACGGAATTGAAAATACAATTTGCAATTCCTTTTGAAAATTGTCCGGAATATTCTTCCATACCTGACAACTCTGTCTTGTTTACAAAAACACATGCTCAAGAAGTGATACAGGAAATGAGGCAAGATCATGCATGAGTGGAATTTGCCCTGTATCCAGCTCTCTCATTGGCTGTAGGTCAGTAGTGTATACCTGACATATTTTTTTTATTTTTTTTTGCCAGATTGACATTCATACTATAGTTACATCTACCTGAAAATGTATAAAAAAAGTGGAGAGTAAATATATAAACTTCAGGGTTAAAGATGAAGAAGAAGAAATGGAAAGTGACAATAAGGGCTTACCCTGAGCATGTTAGAGTTTCATCTATCTGAAAATGTAAACTGAATCAAGTAAAGGGTAAATAAAGAAACTGCCTGCTTAAAGTCACAGTAAAAGAAATGGAGAGCGACAACAGGGCCTCACCCTGAGCATGTTAATGTTCAGTGCTGGCGGCCAGGAAGTAGAGGGAGGACATTAGCACTGTGGTAATGACTGCTCCCCCAGAGCCTTGAATAATGCCTAATGCTGCAGGAAGGGCCAGCCAGGATTACCTGCTGCCGCTGACACACTGCCCTTGTAGCTGCCGAGTTGCAATTGGGCTGGAAAATGGCTCATCTCACACCCTGCCATCCAATTTCCTCTCGCAATGATAGAGAGGTGTACTCGCCTTATCCACTGCCCTTCAGATGCTCTTCTGCATGTGCAAGCTGACTAGCACATTTGAACACACTCTAGTGCACGCTAGTCCTGTCGGATGTGGAGAATCACGTTTGCAACGTCTGTGAATGTTGACATAAATCCGTTGCAAGTCAGTCTGCTCTTCTGATAGAGTGCAAACACACAGTGTATCCTTGAGAATCTCCTGACTTGACCTCAAAGTTGATGCAATTTCCAATGGCATCAATTCGATGAAAATATCCAGTGATCCGCAGTCTGACTGTCATGGTGGATGCTATCAAGGCTTGTTGGAAATCATTGAAATTTACAGCATGTATCATCTCAGCTGCTCTGGGCATTGCTCTGTGATTGATCTTGAGTGCAAAAAACTGGCTTATGCAGCTTCGAACCTGGAAAGCAGCCTGCTCTTCTCTGATGTTCTCGCTGATTGCTGATGATACTCGTACCGTGATTATTATGCAGAATATGTTTGTGGAGGGATAGTACAGTTGATGCAGCAGAAAGAGTAACTTCTTTTGGGTCAAATTAAAATTCTCATAAAGGTTAGCGGAAGAACGATGTCATGATTTTAACTGTCAGAGCCTTCAGAATCGGCGTCTTTCCTGATTTTGTGGTTTGTACACATTTACAGGCTCTTCTGTGGTTGGAGGCTCTGAGATAATGAGCATTTCAGAAGGATTATTTTCTGTCTGCTGGTAAAATACGAGGAGGAGCATCTTTTCAAGCACATCCTCGAGAGTGTTCTGGATCACAGTGCTATCAGAGGCTGTTTTGTTTGTCTTCGTGTTTGTCTCGTAGCCTTTATGTCTTGTTTCGTGTGTCAGGACACCTTTGGCTTTGCAGTCTGATGACAGAAGTAATGATTGCACACCTATCATCTCCTCTTCAAGCTGTCATCTCACAATGAGCATTGCTACAAACTGTCAATCAAGGGACTGATTTGGTTTATTTTCAGTCTCCTAAAAATACCAAGAGGAAAAAAGCAGCTAAATTAATATTAAATATGATATCAGTAAACATTTTAGTCTGTTACTTTCTGAGAAATTGACTTTCTTATAATGGAACACAATATAGGAATTATTTTTAAAAAAAAAATCTCTGTGAGTCCATATAATGCAAATAGATGGGTCCCTCATAGTTGAAGCTTAAAAACCAGACAAAATGAACATGATAGTAAACCATGCGATCCTAGTTGATGAATCAATGTCTTTTGAAGGGAAACTATAGTGTGTGAGAAAAATATTAATACTAATGTTTGAAACTTTTTAAACTATAAACCAGAGAGAAAGTAAATCATATACATCTGGGATAATATAAGAATTAAAAAAAAAATTGGGTGGAGTATTCACCACTACATGCACCAAACTTTTTATGGTACGTCAAAAACTTGACAGACGGTGTGTCTAGAAATGTTGTCAAAAGATTATTAAAAAAGACCCCTTTGTGTTCCTCAGATAAAAAGACAACAACATTCAGGTTTGGAATGACATGAAGGTGAGTAAATTATGGCAGCATTTTAATTTCTGGGTCAACTATCCCTTTAATGACTGAGCAACACATTGCATGCCAAGATCTCATTGTAATTCATGTGTGACAGTCTACATTGCCAAAGCAGATGCAATTTAATGCTTTGATTCTACTGCAAATTCACATCACATTGATTCATTTTAAAGCATTTTCACTTTCATGTCATGAATGCCTCAGGAATCAGGACAAACGATTCAGTTACCTGGTGCAAAATCAC
Source organism: Schizothorax lantsangensis (assembly GCA_027422415.1). NCBI lineage: Eukaryota > Metazoa > Chordata > Actinopteri > Cypriniformes > Cyprinidae > Schizothorax > Schizothorax lantsangensis. Next base: position 12,780,270 of record CM049861.1, on the reverse strand, counting down.
CATCCATTCCTTAGCTGTTGCTTGATAAAATCAGTACAATTAGTCTGTCTCACTGATTAGCCGACCAAAAAAGGTTATGACCAATCTCCATTTTGATCTCTATTTACAGATCTACAAGCAGTATAGAAATTTTTAAATTTGGACTTGGTCAACTTGCAGTTTGGCATCGTCTCTGCTTCATATCTTCTACCGTCCTTGTTTCTCCCTTTCTCTCTTCCTGTTTCTGTCTCTCACAGCAGTCTGTCTCACTCTTCCGGGGAAACTGAGGCATGTGAGACCATGTGGTGCTGCAGCATCAAAGACAAAGCTGTCAAAAGACTGGGAAAGGAAAGCAGGAAGTAAAGGAAGATAGGGAGTGTGGCTGGGGGCTACTTTTGGCAATGGGATGGGAGTAAAAAACTAGATGTTAAAAAAGACCTTCATAAATTGACAGTAAGACAAAATAAAACTACCAGACTGGTAATTTTGCAAACACATGCAGGCAAAATCATACCAATATAAATGCTGTGATTTACAGGATTAGATGAACAAGCTCCTCCCAAACTTTCATTTAGACCTCTATATGATGAAAGACCTCAGGTAATCCAGCCTGTTTGCTTAGACATTTGGTTGAGCATCTGCCAAGAATGTGATTTAGTATCCAAAAGGGTCCTGCCCACAGGTTACTTTAAAGCTACTTGGTTGATATAGTGTATATTCAGGCTGAGTGTCCTTTAATGGGAGTCAGAGGAATACTCTCTAACTCTTCTAACTCGCATTCGAGCCAAACAGCTGATCCGGGGGACATTCTAGTGTCTGTCGTCTGGTCGTTAACCTCCCCTACGGAAATAAAAAATATTTAAAATTGTAATATCATTCAGTTAACTGCTATTATATGGTTCAGCAGACCAAAAGTAAGAGCTGCAAGCCCCTACGGTGTTCAATTGTAGTTTGTGTGAAATTATATTACAAGCACCTTTGCTTTGCATTCTCAGCATTCCCTCCCTAGTCTATCACAATTCCATCACGCTCTTTACACACTCCTGTGACATATTGCTGTACCGACGCTGAGCTAATACACTCCTCATCCTTTTATCCTACCACTTACAGATTGTACGCATTCATAGCATAGAGCTGATAATCTACTGCCTGCAGCAAAACAGAATCTTTTTTATTGAAAGATTGTGGGATTACTCACAGGTGCATTGCGTTCAGACTCCTGGTGGTGGCAGTGTTGCCTTGTGCAGTTTGTCGCTTCCATGGGTGGAGGTTTTGACAGGTCACTGCTCTCTCCAGATGCCCTTTATTTAAAATGCAGCAAAGGGGCAGGGAATGCGTGGGCTTGTTGTATGACAGTCTGAGTGCAGCCGTAGTTCAACGCACACATTCTCAGACAAACAGACACGCGCACAGACTGTCAGCGGCACGGGGGGTCAAAGAGCTATTCACTTGTGCACTTATTATACATCTCTCTCTGTACTCAAGGCGTACCAGTGAAAGGGAGAGTGGAGGGGGGTTAGACAGAGTTCAGGCTCGGGGTTTGTCATGTCTTTTGTTCAAGAAGCATTTTCAGGACTAGATATGGTTGGAGATTTTGTGGAAGCTCAAAGATCGAGCAACTCTAGACGTCCAGGGAGGTGAAAAGGAAACACTGACTGTGGCAGTGGGAAGCGAACAAGAATGGGCATGAAAAGCTTACTGAAGTATTTCCTTTCAGATCTATTGCTTTAGCATCATATTTACCCCTTATTATGTTGGTATGAGAAGGTAATATCATGGTACTATGATAAAAACCATAGTACCACACACCATATTCACATAGAATGGTATTTAGATGGCAGTTCTTTAAAGAACACCATAGTAGTACAAAACGTATTGTGGCTGTACTGTGGTATAGTGATGGGACTCTAATGTAATTCCAAGAATATCACATTTTGAAATACCATGTTAGTACCATGGTACTTGGTAAAAACAAACAAACAATCAAACAAACAAAACCTTGTATCACCATAGTACTTTCAGGCAAAAGATAATACATGTCCAATAAACATGGAATTTACTTGGCAATGTACTTTCTTGCACTTTTTGTTAGTGTAATGGTCACATTGTGTTTTTTGATTACACAAAACTAGATTTAAAGTTACATCACTTGGTCCCATTTTGCATAAGGTGTCGGAAAAAAACTGAGTTAGACACACATGTATAGTTCTACAACAGAACAAATAAAAATGAAACAAAAACTAACATTTTCTCTTTGTTGATGTTATAATTAAAATACTGAGCATACTGTCTCTGCTCCTTCCCATTTCTATGATTAATTACCCATGTAATAAAGAAACATTGCAAAAAATACTAAGTCAAAGCAAGCAGAATGCAAAGCTAAAATCACACCTTGACCAAAAAGTGCTGCTTATGCAATATCACTTCAGCAGGAGTGCTATAAACAGTACGATTGAGAGTAACACTTAACTGTTCAGTAAACATGAAGTGCACACACACTATAACTTACATTTTAGACATGACATTCCCAGGTAATTCGTCTTTTTTTTTTTCAGTGAAACTACAGTGAAACCGAAAGGAATTCAGTGTTACGTCTTATATGGATGAATCTGTTTTTAACGAATCCTTTGAGTGCATGATTAAATGACTCGCTTCAGTGAATTGTTTTTTTCAAGAATGAATAAGCGTTGAACGAATCCTTAGAGTGAATGATTCAATGATTCACTCGACAGTCACTTGTTTTGTTCTTACATGAACCAGCTTTTTTTAATGTTGAATGATTTATTGACTCACTCATACTCCATATTAACATTTACTTTGTCATTTGTGCTACGCCAATGAAATAGTTACGCCACAGAAGAACCCCTTGTTCCGGGATGAAGCATTGCTTTTGAATGGACCAGTTCGATACAGACAGTCTCTTGCCACGACCTACTGGCGTAATGAACCTGTAGAAAGAGTCGCTAAAAAAAACCTCTCCACTAAATCTGATTTAGTCAAATTCAAGGACTGAAACTAACTGCAGTATAAAATACATATTAAAAAAGTTTATAAAAAGTTTATCAAAAAATGTATTAGACTGTAAACTTGACAGAAACCAAATTTGCTTTTAGACTACCTTGCAAAACAAAGAATAGGCCTAAGCTAAACTCTAAAATAAAATTAAATAAATAAACAAGTAAATAAATAATAACTATGTTTTGAATTTGCCTTGATTTATTAAAAAAAACATTGGATTTTTGATGCATGTCTAAATTTGAGATTTATTCCTAAATCATGTGTTAAATTAGGCTGGATGCATAGAGAAATTATGCAAGGTCAAGTGCAATGCTTCTGAACACAGGATTGAAATACATGCTTCAAGACTGACGTCACTTTGTGAAACCAGAAACACAGTGTGAATGTTCTGCTCACCCATGTCTTGATTATAGAGGCAAGTGAAGTACATGAAATGTAGAAATTGCTTGTGAAACTACCACCTGCCTGTGTGATTTACTGCCTGCCAGGGCTTCTAACAAAACCTCAATTCAACTGGGCAATAAATCGAGTTCGAAGCCATCTCAGGTTCCATTACATAACCATTAAGGAGTTAAATGAATCCCAGTCTCCGTATGCAAATCGTCACATAGATCGATCTCATTAACAGGTGTAGAATATTATTCCGACATCCATAGAAAATCATCTACCCACAATTCCAGCTATGATCCTCAGCCTCTTCCCTGTTGTGTTACATTTCTGCAAGTGATTATATTGAGCGGGCCCCCTTCAGTTTCCACGTCTTGCATTTAAGCATCTGTGACTACTGTTCCATATCAACCTCTGCAGCCCAAATCAGCCTCTCTAAACACAGCCTCTCTCTCCTCTCCTGGTGGTCGGATCAGCACGCTCCCTAAAACCTAATCCCTGTTGTGCTTGACAGAAATGCCAGCCTCAAATAGAGTTTTGCCTCCGAAAGCGCCCCTGCAAAGCCCAAACATGGCTTTTATTTAGCCTTACAATTCCGACCAATCGTCCCCCTCTGAGCTGAATGGAGAGGGACAGGCTGACAGAAAGACTGAATGCAGGGCTCATAGAAACATGGAGATTAGGGCTTGTTCTCTTTAAACCGAAAGTTGTAATGTGCTACGCTTAGTTTGAATAGTCACATTGGCTGAACACCTTCCTGAGAGCCGATCAATCAAGCGTTTTTTTCTTATTCCCACTGTGTCGGAAATCAGAAGAGAAGTTGAGAAATAAGTGAGGGATAAATTATAAATAGACACTAAAAGAAACACAGGGTAGTGGGAAAGCTCATGATAATTTAGTCTGATCCCAGCTGTGCTTATGCTGGTGGCAGGTGGAGTGCTGGGAACTATCATCAAATGCCAAATTGCTCAATCTCATTCAACGTGAGGTGCATCAACACACGAGACAAACACTCATACTGGTGTTGAGATCAAATAATGATCTCAACATCACAGCTACAGATCAACTTAAAACAACTGAGTTTCCTAATGTGTTCTCAGCCTGCTATAACTCTAGGCAAAGGGGGGTAGCAATTTTAATACATAAAAATGTTAATTTCACAGTACTCAACACAGTTATAGATCCAGAAGGTAGATTTCTAATCATTAAATTATCTATATTTGACAAAAAGTTATGTATTGTTAGTATATATGGTCCAAATGTTGATGATCCCTCTTTCTTTCATGGTTTTTTTACCGCACTTTCTGAACAACTAGATTGTGCACTTATAATTGGGGGAGACCTCAACTTTGGACTAAATAAAGAAATGGACAGGCTAAGTACAGCTGGAACTCAGAGCAATTGGGAATCCACAAATATAGTTAAACAGTACATGAGCGACTATGGACTTTGCGATGCATGGCGTTCTCTCCACACCAACAGTAGGGAATTTACTTTCTTCTCACATGTCCATCACTCTTACTCTCGTCTGGATTATTTCCTAGTCAGCAGCTCACTGCTGAGTGACATTTCAGACACAGAGATACACACTATAGCTGTCAGCGATCATGCTGCTGTTTCTTTAACTCTAGTAAATAAGAAGACCACTCCACCAAGTAATAACTGGAGATTCAATACATCATTGCTTAAAGACGACGATTTTATTAAATATTTTAAAGAAGAGTGGGCTTTATATTTAGACTATAATGACCTGCCTGGAACATCAGCATCTGTTCTCTGGGAAGCAGGCAAAGCTGTGATGAGAGGTAGAATAATCTCATTCTCATCGCATAAAAAGAAAAGAGAAAATAAATGTATTCAGGAATTAGAAGAAACCATAAAAACTTTAGAAGAATCCTACGTATCCTCCCAGGAACAGGAAATGCTGAAAAAAATATGTAAAGCAAAACTAGAATTAAATGAAATTATTAATAAAAAAACTAAATTCTTAGCACAAAGACTTCGCTGGCAAGAATTTGAATATGGTAACAAATCAGGTCAATTCTTAGCGAACCAGTTAAAAATAAATAAAGAAAAAACAACGATATGTGCTGTTAAAGATTTAACTGGGGATACAGTATATGACCCTGAAAGAATAAACAACACTTTCAGAGATTTTTACGAATCTTTATATTCTCCACAGATAAACCCATCTAAAGACGAAGTTGACCAATTTCTTGACAATATAACTCTTCCGAAATTAACAGACAATCAAGCGATGGCATTGGATTCTCCACTGACATCAGATGAACTTCAGGAAGCTTTGAACAGTATGCCCAATAAAAAGGCTCCAGGTCCAGATGGCTTTCCAGCAGAATTCTATAAAGAATTCTGGGCTATTCTGGCACCAACATTCTACAGAATGTTGCAGGAAACCAAAGAAAATGGCAGACTTCCACCAAATATGAATTCTGCCAACATTAGTCTCTTACTAAAACCAGGCAAAGACCCTGTATTGCCTACTAGCTATCGTCCAATATCCCTTATTAATGTGGACACTAAAATAATCTGCAAAGCTATCTCAAAAAGAATAGAGAAGATAACCCCTCTCATAATTCATTACGACCAAACTGGTTTCATAAAAGGCAGGCACTCCTCAACAAATACTCGTAGGTTACTTAACTTGATAGACTATTCATGCAATAGAAACCTTCAAATTACAATATTGTCTCTAGATGCAGAAAAAGCTTTTGATAGGGTTAACTGGAATTTTCTATTTGCAACTTTACACAAATTTGGTTTTGGAAACTCTTTCATAAACTGGTTAAAAATATTATATAACTCTCCAACAGCATGTGTCAGGACAAATGCCCAAACGTCCTCTAGCTTCTGTCTTAAGAGGGGCACCAGGCAGGGATGCCCCCTCTCCCCTCACTGTTTGCAATTTTTATTGAACCACTAGCAGCAGCAATTAGACAGGCAACAGTGATTAAAGGCATTAAATGCAAGAATGTAGAACATAAAGTTAGTCTTTACGCAGATGATGTGTTACTTTTTCTTCAACATTCACAAACCACTCTCTCTGAGGTAATTACATTAATAAACTCTTTCTCAAGAGTCTCAGATTATTCAATAAACTGGTTAAAATCAACAGTTCTTCCAATTAATTGTTCCTTCCAGAATTCTTCCACTCCATTGCAATCTGGAAATATTAAATATTTAGGTATTAATGTTTCTCCTAAGCTGGCAGATTTGATTAAATTAAACCACATCCCACTTTTAAAGAAGGTAGAAGATGATCTAACCAGATGGAGGTCTCTACCCATATCACTCATGGGAAGAGTCACCTCAATAAAAATGATGGTTTTGCCAAGAATTAATTATTTATTTGCAATGATCCCGAGTAAACCACCACCTGACTGGTTTAGATCTTTGGACTCCTCTATCTCTAAATTCCTTTGGAAAGGTAAACCCCCGCGTATTAGCTTAAAAACGCTGCAAAAGACCAAGGATAAAGGAGGACTAGATCTACCTAACTTTTACCACTATTTCTTAGCCAATAGGCTTCAACACATTTCAGGGTGGTTAAAACACACCCTCTTAGATGAGCCTTGGCTAGATGTAGAACAGGCATTATGCAATAATATAGAGATTTCGGATCTGCCATTCATTAGCTCGATCAGTAAACGACACGTATGCTTTAAAAGCATCAGTATCAGCTCTTCTCTGACAGCATGGTGGGAGTTTCTAAAAATGACGGAGTCTTCACTAATCCCATGCAAACGTACCCCTATCTGGAACAATCCTGACATATTGCTAAACAACAATATGATAAACTTCACAGATTGGAGTTGTAAAGGTATTAAATACCTGGAACATATATTCAAAGGGACAGACTTTATTCCCTTTGACAAATTAATTAAACAATATGGGATTAATAAGAACAGATTTTTAGAATATCAACAAATTAAATCTATTGTAAAAAGGAAATTTAAGTCTAATCATATCAATTTACAAATACCACCAAGTGTGTCAGATTTTCTTAATCTCAAAACCCCCAAATTAATGTCTAAAATATACAGGGCACTTTCCAATATAGATGAATCAGTATCACTTCCTATTGCAAAATGGGAAGCAGATCTATCAGTAAGCTGGGACCATAATTTCTGGTCTCAGATATGTTTAAAAACCTTTGAACTGATTAGAAATCCTGGATTACAATTAATACAATACAAAATTCTGCATAGAGTGCACTACACAGGTCATCGGATGTTCAGGATGGGTTTTACAGCTTCTAACAACTGCTCACACTGTAAAGGCAATACACCTGACAATTACATCCACGCTCTATGGTTCTGTCCACCTGTTCAGAGGTATTGGTACAGGATTTGTGAAGACTTATCAAAGTGTCTTAAATGCTCTATTCCAGCCTCTCCTTTAGTCTGCTTGTTGGCGACCTAGATGGTGTCCCTACAGAAGATAACACAATCCACATGGCTTTCACTGCCCTATGCAATGCTAAGAAGACTGTCCTCATGAACTGGAAAAATAAAATAATCTTAATATCAACCAATATAGAGATTATTTGTGGGATTATATTAGCCTTGAAACAGCTTCTGCTGACACATTAGATCAATCTCTCTGGGCTCCTTTGATCAGCTCCATCACCTAGTGTGGGTGGGGGTCCCGATTCTGTCCGGCTGTGGTTTTTGTTGTTGGCGTGGGGTGGCAATATGGGCCTGGGGCATCTGGGGGTTCCCTGGGGATGGGTTTCTTGGGGGTTTGGCGCTGGGGCTGCGGCCTTGGCCTGAATGGGGTATTGGTGACTCTTAGATGCTGTTTCTCTGGCGGCGGCATGCGGCGCTGCTGGGGATGCCTGTGCCGGCGGACGTAGGTTGCCAGCCTGGCGGCCGCACTGTTCCGGGGTTGGTCCGGGGGGGTTTGGGGATCTGGGGACGCTCTGCCTCCGGCTTGGGGTTACGGCTGGGCCTGGGGGGCTTGGGTCCTGGTTGGTGTGCCGCCGGGAGCATGGGTTGGTGCATGCGCTTGGGCCCGGCTCTGGTGTGGGGGTCTTCGATGCATCGGTGCCTCCGCGGGGGGGGGGGGGTCCAATAGAGGCGGGGTATACGGGCTTTACCTGGGTGTCTTATTGTCTTATGTAGTTTGGGAAGTGACTGGATGATGGGGTGGGGTAGTTTTTCCTCTGCTGTGGGGTCTGGTGGGCGCCCCGGGCTGCCATGGCCCTGGTCTGGATGGGCCTGGGCCCCCCGCCCTGGGCAGATTTGGGGTAACGGGGGTGCCTATGGGGGTCAGCGGGGGAGCTGGCTCCAGAGGGGGGGGTATTTTGCCCCCTCTGATGTTTTCCTCCCCATCCCTAAGGCTTCACTTCTCCCGCTCCATCACACCAACACATAGGTAGGGTTTTGAGGTGCGGGTGAGTCGCTGGGATGCGGGGGAGGTGGTACTCCTCTGTCTCCTCGTGGCCGCCTGCATCTCAATTACACATTACAGCTTAGACATTCTCATTACTTACTGTCACATGACACATACATATAGGGCCTTGGGGGTGGGCACACTGAATGGCATCCGGAGGGCGGTCTGTTCATTCAGCCTTCCCTCTGGTGCCAGTGCCCACTTCTCAATTTTAAGTTGCACATAGACATTGAGGGCTCTAGGGAGGGGACGAGCTGACACAAGCTTGTGGAGGGTGCCCCTCCCTGTTTTAAAGCACCCCTGTTTTAAAGCACCTTAGAACAACACACACCAACACTACATTTGAGCGGGTGGGGTGAAGCATGGGGTCGTTTTTTTTTTTTTTTTTTTTTTTCACACCCCTGTTCTCTGTTCTCTGTCTGGGGCCGGGGGCTGTGAGGATGAGCTGGCCGCCCGGTCGGGGTCTGGGCTGTTGATTTTCTCTGCTGCTGCGGGGACGGGGGTGGTCTTCCTGTCCCCACGCCGGAGCGAAGGGGGTTCAGCTCCGGGATCGGGCGCTGGCTACCCCTCTGGGGGTGGTGGTGCCTGGATCTAGGAGTATAGAGTGCATATGGGGAGTGTGAGTGTGGGTACTGTGTCCATTTTTGTGTGTCTACATGTGGGGCGAAGGTGTGAATATTTGTTTGCGTGCATGAGGGTGGGAACATATGCTTGTGTATATGTGTGCTTGTCGTCTACGTCTATGTGTCAGGTCGGGCCTTAGACTCCGCCTCACTCATCATCTTAGTCGACCCCCACCCCACCACCATGCCCTGCGGTGGAGGATGCCGCCGGTGCGTTGGTGATTTCTCGCGCCGGGGCAGGATGC